>OY992896.1:8281850-8649350 GCA_963921405.1 Cepaea hortensis
CTGGTATTGAATGGAAAAATATTGCGCCATGAAGAAAATCCAAACTATCTAGGAGTCACCTATGATCGTCGCCTGACATGGAAGACACAGGTTGAGAAAAATCGAACAAGAGCAAGGCAAAGAATGGCAATCATGAAAAAGCTTGCTCGTACAACGCGAGGAGCAGATGAGAAAGTTCTCTAGAAGTTATATACTGGGCGGGTGAGGCCAGTACTGGAATATGGCATCGCAGCTTTGGCAACAGCAGCTAAGTCAAACTTTAACAAAATAAGTAGAGTCCAACATCAAGGAATGCGGATTATAACTGGAAGCCTGAAGACAACGGCTGTTAACGAACTAGAAAAGATCACTTGTTTACAACCAATGCAGGATAGAAGAGATAGCAGAGCCCAGCAACAAGCAGACAAATTTAGAAGATTGACAGACCACCCTATGTATAACAGGTTTAATGGTTTTGGAAAGGGAAGACTGAAGCATAGCAACTTTGTAGAAACTGCAAAACGAAAGATTAGGGCAGATCCTATACTAAACATATCAACAGTCAAATCCATTTACAATGTACACAAGTTCCCAGCTTGGAGACAGCAGAGACTGCCTTAGATGATAGAAAACAGTCCTGGTATTGAGGAAAATAACACTCAGAATGAAACAGAAAAAAAGAAAAATCCCTCTAAACTACATAAAAAGAACATTACCCAAGTAGCAATTGGACCCATATATATACAGATGGATCAGCCAAAAATTCAACAGAAAATGGAGGAGGAGGAATTCTCCTAAATTTAAAAAACGGAGTGAAAATAACACAATCAGTGGCAACTGGAAAATTTTCAAGTAACTTCAAAGCAGAGGTAGAAGCTTTGAAAACTGAAGCAGAAATGCTCTTGACGGAGGAAAATAAAGAGAAGCAAATAGCTATCTTCACAGATGCAAAGCAGTTGTCTCAATACTGAAGAGCAAAAACAGCACAGAACTAAGAGACCTAAGAGCAGAACTCCATGGACTATGTCAGACATCCATAAAAGTTGTAATACAGTGGATCCCATCACATTGCAGTATACCTGGAAATGAAGAGGCTGATAGACTGGCAAAAGTGGGCGGGCGACTACTGACAGAGTCCTAGCGACCTGATACGGAGGACAGATCCTAGAGACAGGACATGGGAATAGAAGACAGGACAGGGGAACAGCAGACAGGACAGTATGCCCTTGAACAGACAGGACAGTATACCCTGGACTGGACTACGTGAGACAGCAGTCATCAACAGACGGACTGACCTTAGTTCACGGAAAGGACACGGCTCAATACTGCAACGCAGTACTGACCACGAGAGGCCTCAAGCGGCTTTTTTTATGAGGAAGGACGTGTCTGGGTGTTTGCTTGAGAGTGACTTGTATAACTGATCTGAGCGTTTGCCAGCGCTGCGGTGTATTTGAGATCCGACTGTGTATGCGCTCGTTGTGTGAGCGAAGATATTGTTATTTGAGCAGACGAGTGCAGTGCTGAGCGCTAAACATTGTGATATTGTACATTTCGGTTTTTCATTATTCAATGGAGATTGATCATGTTGATTAAAGTTGACTAACTTTTGTATACATGTCATTTACCTGTCGAGTCATAGACAAACGTGAAACTCTGACAGGAATTATGGGAGACTCTCGCCCGGTCTTGGTTTAACCAAGGAATCATGGGGGACTCTCGCCCGGTCTTGGTTTAACCAAGGAATCATGGGGGACTCTCAACCGGTCTTGGTTTAACCAAGTAATTACAGACAACCCAACGGGAGAAAAGTCAGTCTCCAGACGCTTAAACGACAGAGTCCAGACAAAATTTATATTGCACAATACTAACAAATAAAATTCTCTTTCCAAATGCACGACACCTGACTGACAAAACATTGCACATAAACTAATATTGTTCTTGTCTTCGCAGCAGATTGTTATGAATTTAAACCAGCAAATTCAATTAGCCACCCCTTGGTGCTGAAAGTTCATCAAAATCAACTAAGAACCCATTTTCTTTTGATTGTCGAATCTAAACAGGTGCTTAGTTTTCTAACGTATATAAATTGTATTATCATTGTTGTTGTAAACTTTTTCAAGTGAAATAATCCATTCTGTTGTATTAAATTCAGTGTAACTACAATTTGTGAAAATGTCAACGTTAAAAGACTGCATGAAGCAGGTAGAAACCTAGGTTACCAAAGAGATGAATTAAGAGAATGGAGTGAAAAGAAATTTCAAATAGACAAGATAGGACGCAAGAACACAAACATAAAAAACAGCTAGCAGAATTAGCAGCCAAACAGAACGAATTTGATGATTTAGCAGCAGCACAAAAACAGAAAGAATTAGAATTGGCAGCTAAACAATTAGAATCAGCTACAAAACAGAAAGAATTAGAGTTAGCAGCGGCACAAAAACATAAAGAATTAGAATCTGAAACACAGATTAAACTAAAACAATTAGAAATTGAATGGAAAATGCATATAGCCACCAAGAAGTTGGAAGGTAAAGAACAAGAACAGAAATTAAAGAAGTATCAAGGCATATTCAAACCGTTTTATGCAGGTGACAGCATTTCCGCCTGGACCCAAAATTTCGAAACTCTTATGACACACCATGAGATTCCGAAAGAACAATGGTCGATGATCTACATGCGAAATCTCGCCTTGAACCTCTTAAAGTAACTGAAACGATTCTTCAAGAACTAAGGACAGATTACGATTACATTTTAAAAAAAGTCACTTAAAAGTTGACAGTGTCGACTTCATTGCACTGGGTTTTATCTCATATAGCTCGGTCTCTTTCCGCAGCACGGAAAGCGTCGCACAAAGCACGAACTCCGTAGTTTTTAGCAACGACCCACAAGAGTCTCCTAAACATTTAACTCGTAAACCGAAGGGCGCAGCCCGGAATTGAACCCACAACCTTCGGAACACAAGTCAAACGGCTTGACCACTTCGCCACAGAGACGATTACATTAAAGAACGCATAATGCAACACTTTCTTCTTGACGCTTCAGGGTACCAATTGAAATTTGCTAAACTAAGCCCTAAGTCAAATCAAACGTTCCTAGACTACGTTTCAGAAATGCAAGATATTTTTTTCCAAGTGGTTAAACGCAGCCAAAGTTGACAACAGTTTTGATCTACTTAAAGACCCTATGGTAAGAAATAATATAATAACATCATTACCTATCTCATTCGCTAAGTTTCTTCAAGTGACTGCTAAAATCTTGATCAGATTGAACGAAAAGGGTCAGCCTTCTTTACAGCGAATCGAGACGTTTTTACTGTAAATTCCAACGAAAGTAACATAGCAGCAGCTGCCACTTTTAAAAGAACAAAACCATTCACATACAAAAGTAAATCTAAAGGAAAAGTAACTCCATGAAATTATTGTAAGCTATTACATGGACAATATGAAATGTGTGACAAGAATCTTAACTATAAATCACACTTAGAATCTATATTAGTAAACAACAAGCTAAACGTAGCCAATACAAAAGAGCAAGAAAATGCTTCTTTTGCCGTAGTTATAAGCATTTTTTGAACGAGTGTAAAGGATGAAGAATGTTGAAGAAAGTTAACACAGTGCTGATTTAAACGTCTATACTGTATGTATATCAGTAGGAAGTTGACACCAGCAGAAAGTACAGCACTGCCGAACTTGAATGCCTATCGGTTTTGTATGGCGTTACTAAATGAAGCAAATATCTTAAAGGCACTCATTTCATCATTGAAAGTGACAACTCGCCATTGCTCGTTATACAACAAGGCAAGCCGAGAAACAACAAGATGGCTCGTTGGGTCCTTCTCCAAGACTCTTCCTTTACAATAAGGCAAATTAAAGGAAGAGACAACTTGCTACTTGGCCTGCTGACGAAGATCCCAGACACCGAAGCTAACTAATCAAACGACATCCTCTTCATATTTTAACTGAAGTGATATTTTATATAGTTGCACCAATAAAAACAGAAACGGTGTTAGTTAAGTTTTGTACAACATCGACACATTTATATCAGTCTTAGCTAGAAACAATTTGTGACAACAAACATAAGACAAAAGACCGTGTGCTTAATACTTTATTACTTTTGGCGAATTCAACATTGTGTTAATTGAACTATGCACGTTAAATGAACTATACGTGTTAATTAAACTATATGTATTAATTAAACTTATAAGTGTTAACTGAACGATGATTTATTAACTCAACAACACTTTCCGAACTGAAGTACCATTTGTGAACAGTGTATATAGTTAGAACACTTAATTAGTTAAGTAACAGGAAACCACAACTAAACATTAAACTTTTTTTCATTCAATTATTGTGTTAAATAGACATACCTATTTTCTAATACTAAATGTGAAAATTGAAATCGTGTAACAACCTTAGTTAAAACTCAATACCTATTACCTTAACTTTAAAGTATATTTTTAACAAGACAATACATATTGAATGCAAGAGTGAAAGGTGAACGAAAGACAGTATATATGTATTAAAATTGGGTACGAAAGAAAAGGTGCATAATACTTTGCACATTGGACTTAATGTTATATATTGTATTCGTCATCTACAACACATGTGATTTGTGCCATTTTCGTGTGTGAATGTTACCATTACACTACAACTATAGACACGTATCTAAGGATCATTGTTCGGTAGTCGATCTCATGAATTATGAATATTCCATCATTCATGAATCTCTGAAAACCGAGCAAATGACACTTAGAGAATATTACTACACAAATTATAAACAGACATACACGTTTATAATTAGCATACACATTACTACAATAGTGTATACATACACACATACAAACAAGTAAAGTAAACATCCACTATTATAGGGGAAAAGGGGAACTATCCTAACACAATATATAAACAAGGAAAAGAGGGAACAATCCGACACCAATACTTATACACGGGACATAAGAAGCTCTAAAGGGACAACACTACAAAGGAACCCTGCCAACCAGCGGAAGCTAAAAGGTTATATCAATTTGTACAGACTTCTTCGACTATATATGTTGAGCATTGCCATTTTACAGGGATCTGGGGAAATAACATTTCCGTTGATGAGTTTCTGTAGGGGAAATATTTGGCCGTGGCACGGATGTGTCGTGAAAGGATTGCAGTTAGAGGGTTGACCCTTGATAACATAAGTCAACGTAACCTTGGTCCGGTACAGTTTCCAGTAGTGAAAGGAGCTAGAGAATGAGATTCTGTATGTCAACTGAGCGAGAATGTACTATTGAACAAACGTGAGATGGTACAGGTTTCAAAAGTAGATTAGACCTTGTTAAGCTACAGTTGCCACCCCAACCAAGAGTTACCAATACCATTTAGTGACTCCCTATAGGCCTCTGACGAATTAGTTCAAACTAATTAGACAGACATACAACAACGTGTCACTTATTAGTATAGGATAAGTGACACAGGGGAGAGCAAGGTGAGCGTGTCAGAGTCCTAGCGACCTGATACGGAGGACAGATCCTAGAGACAGGACATGGGAATAGAAGACAGGATAGGGGAACAGCAGACAGGACAGTATACCCTTGGACTGGACTACATGAGATAGCAGTCGTCAACAGACGGACTGACCTTTAGTTCGCGGAGTTGACACGGCCCAATACTGTGATGCAGTACTGACCACGAGAAGCCTCAGGCGACACAAGAGTAAATACCACATGATAAAGAACCCAGGGCGGAAGCTTTGGGGAGATGAGACTGGCTTTGGATTAGGAAGGACGTGTCTGGATGTTTGCTTGAGAGAGTGACTTGTATAACCGATCTGAGTGTTTGCCAGCGCTGCGATGTATTTGAGATCCAACTGTGTGTGTGCTCGTTGTGTGAGTGAAGATATTATTATTTGAGCGGACGAGTGCAGTGCTGAGTGCTAAACATTGTGATATTGTACATTTCGGTTTTTCATTATTCAATAGAGATTGATCATGTTTATTAAAGTTGACTAACTTTTGTATACATGTCATTTACCTGTCGAGTCATAGACAAACAAGCGACGTGAGACAACTACCTCAGCCTGACATAGACATTACCTATAATGAAGCAAAGAGGTTTATAAAAAGCACTTATAGAACCAAATGGGAATTAGAGCATCCAGGCCATCAGAAAGGTGATGCATTTTACAAACGCGACAGAAGAGAAGTAGCAATCTTCAGACTCCGCACATGACATAACAGGCTGAAATACCACTTGTTCAATAAACTAAAGATAGGAGATACCGATGAATGTAACTGTGGAACTGGTAAAATGACAGCTAAACATTTGCTGCAGGAGTGCGATATATATATGCAGAACAAAGAAAGCTATTTTGGCCCACACCTGCTTCATTTGAGCACAAGCTCTATGGAGATATCAACAAGCTCAAGCTGACCGCAGCTTACTTTAACTACATTCAGGTGACATCTAAAGGTACATGAAGAAGTACTTAGACTGCCACACTTCATACCACAGGTATGTCGGTAGCAAAAGCATCCCAGGGGCATGAAATGGAATATTGATTGGCTAGCAAATCCATTACGTGGAAAGTCTGAATCAAAAGCTCACTATGCGGGCGTCATCAAAGGTGGAAAACATGGAAAGCAAATCCATTACGTGGAAAGTCCGAATCAAAAGCTCACTATGTGGATATCATCTGCAGACTGCATTTTTCTGGTTTCCGGAGGAACAGCCTGTCGTGAACGGAAGGCCCAGTATATGGAAATGAGGCCAAGCAGCCATGTGCAGGACGTGACGATTCCTTGGGTGAGCCCAGTACCAGAGCGCTATGTGTCGGCTCTGCAATTATGGAAGCCTCCTTGGGTGGCGGGGAATGCCCATGGTCTGCCCCTGCCTTCCCTTGAGGGCTGACCGTTATGTCTTCGGATGTTCTAAATGGGCCAGCTGGGATGGGGGAATAACAATACACTGAGAATCAAACGTCTTACGAAACCACCGGGAAAGTTAACCTGGTCAACAAATGCCAGCAGAACTAAGATGTGTCGGCCTAATGGTGCAAGAACGCATTTCTGCTGTAAATAGACAGAACACAATCACGTCCAAAAATAAACCTCTCCGGATGAGCACAGAAGAAGAAGAAGAAGAAGAAGAAGAAGAAGAAGAAGAAGAAGAAGAAGAAGAAGAAGAAGAAGAAGAAGAAGAAGAAGAAGAAGAAGAAGAAGAAGAAGAAGAAGAAGATGAAGAAGAAGAAGAATCAAAAACTAGGCAGGGAAAACAGTGTTATAAGATTTTGGACATTTTAATATAATAATTGTGTAATAACCTTTTTAATTTAAGAAAAACTGTGCGATACCTTACAGAAGGGTGTATTCATTGATCGTTTGTAGACATGGTGTAGATATTAGGAGTTGTTATTATTCTGCCACAATGTGTCAGTTATTACTTGTTGTCTAGTAGAGTAATCGTGTAAAAGTATAATTTTATTTATGAATATTGGAACAATATTGATAAACATATTTAAATTACGTGTGTTAGATCCATGATTAAATACACAGGGTTATAAGAATATGTTAAATTTGTAGGTATATAACGCGTGTGTAGATTAGTTAATAGGTAATTAAAAGTATAGAAAAGCGATTTGTTATATTTCTTATAAATAAAAATAGGTTAAATGTTATTTTATTATTAGAATCAAAAGCTATTAGTGATTTAGTGAAGTTAGAAGTTAGTATACTATTATTATAATTAGAGGTTGTATGGATTGGAAACTTAATAAGATAACATAAGAAGAACTTATATATAGAAATAGAATATTATAATTATTATTTTGAGAAGATACAGGAATTCGGAAGATATTCATCATCTGTTAAAATGATTAAATTGTTTATATTTTTCCAGTGATTAATTTTTTTTTCTAGACATAATTAGTTGTTGCATGTTCAGTTTAGCGTTGTTATGTTTCTGTGTTCTGATGCATGGTAGTGCAGTATTATTATGAAGCATGATTGTTTCAGTTATTGCTTTATAATTTCCTTTAATATTCTTTTGAACTTGGCTTATTGCATGCAAAGTTGTGGTTGAATTATCATCACGATTACTTGCATGTAATGAAGTTAATGATTATCGTAATATTGTTATTATTTCATTAAGTACAATTTCAGCTATAAGTAGCAACTATATATTCAGGTACAAGGTGCAGTGTTGGCATCAAAGGAGACTTTTCTAAGCTGATAAGATTAGGACCATCCCCGACAGACTATTATCATTGAGAGTACGATGCCATATTGATATGGCAATACACTATAGTGTGCCAAGATATATCTCTGATTTTATATATCAGTGTGATAATTATCCCTTGAGGAGGAAAGGATTGGTTACAGAAATAACGATGATGGAAACGACAAGCAGTAGATTTATCCGTAAGGAGAAAAGAATATTTACAGATTACGGTTGGACTATTATGAAGTTGAAAAGGACTTTACTCTTAGACTGATGTGCTATGGTGATATACGGTGCTTGAAGTCGATAGTCATCGAATTAATAATGCTACATGTACTATGTTGCATAGGTATAAAGAAATATCACTTTAAAAGAATTGTTGAACGTGATCTTAAACTAGCAGTCGACATTGTGTCCAGAGATAGAAATGAATGTTAAGATGGGGTGTTTGACTGTCGGAGATATAACAGTGTCGAATGGCTGTTAGTGTTAACAAGGAACCTATCATAAGTCATATTAAGGGTATGCAGATTTGCTTGGCTGCAGAATTCGACATAAAGTATTTAAATACTTGAAGATCCTATCATATAGGACTCACTGACATCAATGCTTGCATTTGTTGATTACATGCGTTATTACTGTTAAAACAATAACATTATCAATTGATTACTTGTTGTTTATACTGACATTTAATTGATTGATTCATTAATTGATAAAATAAATACCATTATGTTGCATTAATTGATTATATCATTTTGCATTAATAGAATTCATTTTGGGACAATGGGAATTATAAATTTAAAAGAAAAGAGAGTTCCTAAAAATATATACTAATACATTATTGATTGATTATTTATGTCATTATTTTATTGATTGACTATTTATAGACAATGAATTGAAATATAGATGCTATTGGGAAAAAATAAGAAGAGATACAAAGGATAAGAACAACATAATGTTTGGTGATAAAGACAAAAA
Organism: Cepaea hortensis; assembly: GCA_963921405.1. Taxonomy (NCBI): domain Eukaryota; kingdom Metazoa; phylum Mollusca; class Gastropoda; order Stylommatophora; family Helicidae; genus Cepaea; species Cepaea hortensis. Next base: position 8,291,009 of record OY992896.1, read on the forward strand.
GGAAAGCAACCACATGTTGAGTATAATTGTTCTACTCAACTCAGACAGCTGCGGGGAGTGCAATGGATTGTGTTAACTTAAGTCACTGGCAACTGTATTCACTGATTACAAGCAGAGTCAACAACGACAGAGTTGAATAGGAATGGCAACGCATAACAGACTGTCTACCACGATGCTGGCTTGCAGTATCATGCGTAAATTGATCAGACCTGGGACGAGTTACCTTTGCAAATAGTTTTTGGATGTTGGCAGGTGAAGTTTAGCACCATTCAATTCATTATAGCCACCATTGACACTATGAACCGACAAAGTGCGGAATTGTTGAATATCATTATAGCACATATATGGGAAACTAAGGTTATGTTCTACAAGCTTTCAAGTGAAAAGCAGATTACATATATTACTGCAATGATTCATATTTTTGAAGGGCACTTATTAGATTTTGGAAAATTAGATACACAAATAATTAGTACTTGATAAAAGAGATTGATAGATTCTTGTGTTTTTCAGATTCAAGTAGAGTACCGGATAACAGACTGCTCAAGATTAACTAAATATTATAACCTAGATTAAATATAACTAGAGTTGAATTACTTAGGTTAGAATGGTTCCAAACACAGATAAACTAAGACTGTGTGTTTGAAAACAAAATGCTTCACGTGTTCTTTTTTTCTGTGAGGCCGTGGTGAGTGCCATGATCCATATCAGGTCATGGTGCGCTGATAGGGTAGAGTCGCTGAGAGGGTAGAGTCAGGAGTTTCAAGCAATTCAGCATGAAGATTGACCCAGTTCAGATTCATGCTTGGCAGGAAAAGAGCAAGCGGCTCACTGAGCAGGGGACAGCATCTCCCCCAAGTGGTCATTCAAGTTTGGACTGTGTTCGGGGTCGGACCAGTCGAAGCCGAATAATGGCTATGGCAGAACTTCACCTTGCTGCCATGCAGAATATGAGTGCTGATGCGTTTTGCGAGTATTCTATGTATGCAAGTATATTAGAGTAAAAGCATTTTATATTGATTGTGAAGTGATTTTACAATGATTGCAACGTATCCATGTGTTGGGAACAAATGATAATAGAACGCTTGACAAATTACATCGATCTTGTGTTGTGATGAGTTCCTTGTGAAGTGGTGTCAGCTGTCATACAAAGTGTGTACAAAGACTAACATTCATGAAGCTGTACTAGAAAGGCCCTAGACAGCGTCGACATCTACGATAAATGCCCTAATATCAAATAAGCCAAGAAGACCAGCATGTCAGCTTCATGACAAAATCAGTTTTTGTGCAGTCTAAACAGCCCAAACAGCCTAAATAGCCACATGCCTCGGGGTATCATAAAGCAGTCACGTGGCACATAAAGCTCCATGGCACTAGCAAAGGTTAATAAACAACTCTTAAACTGCGGAAATTATCAGCAAACTAATGAATAGCTCTTAAATTATGTACATGACCAGCAAACTTTCATGAACAGCTCTTAAATTATGTACATTACCAGCAAACTTTAATGAATAGCTCTTAAATTATGTACATGACCAGCAAACTTTCATGAACAGCTCTTAAACTATGTACATTACCAGCAAACTTTAATGAACAGCTCTTAAACTATGCACATGACCAGCAAACTTTAATGAATAGCTCTTAAACTATATACACATTACCAGCAAACTTTACTGAATAGCTCTTAAACTTTGTACATGACCAGCAAACTTTAATGAATAGCTCTTAAACTATGCACATGACCAGCAAACTTTAATGAACAGCTCTTAAACTATGCACATGACCAGCAAACTTTAATGAACAGCTCTTAAACTATGCACATGACCAGCAAACTTTAATGAATAGCTCTTAAACTATATACACATTACCAGCAAACTTTACTGAATAGCTCTTAAACTTTGTACATGACCAGTAAACTTTAATGAATAGCTCTTAAACTATGCATATTACCAGCAAAGTTTGACAAACAGTACTTACACAATGTAAAGTACATCAAAGTTCAATGAACGACGGTGTAAAATACTGTGTGGTTAATACCCCGTCAGGTAGAAATGTTTTCGTGATCAAGTGTTACTGGGTTTGAACAAATCTCAGACTGGTTATAATGAAACTGTCTGGAAAGTAAGGCGCCCAGCGAATACTGACCACTTCACACCTGGCATGTCATGTGATCAAGACAACATGCGGTCATCTCCATATATCATTATGCTATGATTACCTGGACACCATACGTACGATGGTCTTACACCTGGATCTAGAAGTTCATACAGTCAACATACAACTGGACTAACTAGAGCAGAGAGGAGTTCCATGTGAGAAAATAATCCAGTCTTCGCATAAACCGGACTGTTAACTTTGTGAACGTTTGCTGCTAAACTAAGGAGAGTTTGTGCTAAACTAAGGAGAGATTGTGCTAAACTAAGGAGAGTTTGTGCTAAACTAAGGAGAGATTGCTGCTAAACTAAGGAGAGTTTGTGCTAAACTAAGGAGAGTTTGTGCTAAACTAAGGAGAGATTGCTGCTAAACTAAGGAGAGATTGCTGCTAAACTAAGGAGAGTTTGTGCTAAACTTGGGAGAGTTTGCTGCTAAACTAAAGAGAGATTGTGCTAAACTAAGGAGAGTTTGTGCTAAACTAAGGAGAGATTGCTGCTTAACTAAGGAGAGATTGCTGCTAAACTAAGAAGAGTTTGTGCTAAACTAAGAAGAGATTGCTGCTAAACTAAAGAGAGTTTGTGCTAAACTAAGGAAAGTTTGTGCTAAACTAAGGAGAGATTGCTGCTTAACTAAGGAGAGATTGCTGCTAAACTAAGAAGAGTTTGTGCTAAACTAAGGAGAGATTGCTGCTTAACTAAGGAGAGATTGCTGCTAAACTAAGAAGAGTTTGTGCTAAACTAAGGAGAGATTGCTGCTTAACTAAGGAGAGATTGCTGCTAAACTAAGAAGAGTTTGTGCTAAACTAAGGAGAGTTTGTTGTTAAACTAAGGAGAGTTTGTTGTTAAACTAAGGAGAGTTTGTTGTTAAACTAAGGAGAGTTTGTTGCTAAACTAAGGAGAGATTGTTGTTAAACTAAGGAGAGTTTGTTGTTAAACTAAGGAGAGTTTGTTGTTAAACTAAGGAGAGTTTGTTGTTAAACTAAGGAGAGTTTGTTGTAAAACTAAGGAGAGTTTGTTAAACTAAGGAGAGTTTGTTGTTAAACTAAGGAGAGTTTGCTGCTAAACTAAGGAGAGTTTGTTGTTAAACTAGGGAGAGTTTGTTGTTAAACTAAGGAGAGTTTGTTGTTAAACTAAGGAGAGTTTGTTGTTAAACTAAGGAGAGTTTGTTGTAAAACTAAGGAGAGTTTGTTGTTAAACTAGGGAGAGTTTGTTGTTAAACTAAGGAGAGTTTGTTGTTAAACTAAGGAGAGTTTGTTGTTAAACTAGGGAGAGTTTGTTGTTAAACTAAGGAGAGTTTGTTGTTAAACTAAGGAGAGTTTGTTGTTAAACTAGGGAGAGTTTGTTGTAAAACTAAGGAGAGTTTGTTGTTAAACTAGGGAGAGTTTGTTGTTAAACTAAGGAGAGTTTGTTGTTAAACTAAGGAGAGTTTGTTGTTAAACATAGCCTACGATGGGTAGCGTTGTGATGTTCTGTTGTGATAATTTGGTGTGTCCAGTGTGTGCCGCGTGGTTACACATCCGCTTCACAAACTAGGGAGAGTTTGTTGTTAAACTAAGGAGAGTTTGTTGTTAAACTAAGGAGAGTTTGTTGTTAAACTAGGGAGAGTTTGTTGTAAAACTAAGGAGAGTTTGTTGTTAAACTAGGGAGAGTTTGTTGTTAAACTAAGGAGAGTTTGTTGTTAAACATAGCCTACGATGGGTAGCGTTGTGATGTTCTGTTGTGATAATTTGGTGTGTCCAGTGTGTGCCGCATGGTTACACACCCGCTTCACACGTTCCGGATCCAGTCAGGGATATGCACTACTGACGAGCTCAAACGAGGGCGAAACTCGAGTATAGTGCTTCCATATTGATGTGGATAGGCCTTAGGTTCATACCAGAATGCGATCGGCGTTGCCAGTAGTAGGTTGTGCTCAATATTTAAACTAGGGAGAGTTTGTTGTTAAACTAAGGAGAGTTTGTGCTAAACTAAGGGGAGTTTGTGCTAAACTAGGGAGAGATTGCTGCTAAACTAGGGAGAGTTTGTGCTAAACTAAGGAGAGATTGCTGCTAAACTAAGGAGAGTTTGTGCTAAACTAAGGAGAGATTGCTGCTAAACTAAGGAGAGTTTGTGCTAAACTAAGGAGAGTTTGTTGTTAAACTAAGGAGAGTTTGTTGTTAAACTAAGGAGAGTTTGTGCTAAACTAAGGAGAGTTTGTTGTTAAACTAAGGAGAGTTTGTTGTTAAACTAAGGAGAGTTTGTTGTTAAAGTAAGGAGAGTTTGTTGTTAAACTAAGGAGAGTTTGTTGTTAAACTAAGGAGAGTTTGCAAACAGAATTGTTCTTGGAAATAAAGGATGTCAGCACGATATTAACACTTATTAGATTAGTCTATAAAATATGGTGAGAGTACCATACAAATAATATTGTGACAGTATTATATACATAATAAGGTGAAAGTATCATATACATAATATGGTGACAGTATTATATACATCATCATCATCATCTTACACTTCTGCTGTCAAGCGTCGCGCGGAGGAATAATTTGCGTTCCAGCGCCAGGTGGCGCGGCACTGGATAGTGTAATTCTGTGTGATTGTACAATGTCTTTGATGTGTTCTATCTATTGTCTTGTTGGGCGTCCTCTTGGTTTTGTCGCAGATGATCTTAGATGTAAGGCCAGTGATGGTAGTTGTTGGTGTTGCAGTCTAGCGACATGGCCAAACCACTTGATCTTCTGCCTTTCAATAAATGTGGCACAAGGTGTTGATCCCACAGTCTGTCTGATAACAGCATTTCTTACTCGGTCTCGGATTGTTAGGTTGGCGGCTCTCCTCAGGCATCTCAAAACATAAGCATAACATCTGCAAAAACCCTACGAAGTGCAGACTGTGATACAGATCATCAATTATTAGAAGCAGATCTGAAATTAAAACTCAAAAAGCTTACCCGAGGACCAAGGCCACTTTGTTTTGATCTCACAAAAATACCAGATGCATACAACATAGAAGTTAGGAATCGCTTTGGGGTCTTGATGTCTGTACAAGAGGAAATGACACCTGATGAACTGGCAGTACAAGCTAGAGATATCTTGATAACTGCAGCCAAAGATTTCATTACGACCAAGAAAAAGCTACTTAAGCCTTGGATTACATCAAACACATTGGAATTAATAAAACAATGAAGGGAGCTAAAACAGAAAGGAGATGAATCCGATAACAGCAGGATGAAGTATAAATCTTTAACTCAAGAAATAAGAAAGGAGATGAATCCGATAACAGCAGGATGAAGTATAAATCTTTAACTCGAGAAATAAGAAAGAACACAAGAAAGGAGATGAATGCTATAACAGCAGGATGAAGTATAAATCTTTAACTCGAGAAATAAGAAAGGAGATGAATGCTATAACAGCAGGATGAAGTATAAATCTTTAACTCGAGAAATAAGAAAGGAGATGAATCCGATAACAGCAGGATGAAGTATAAATCTTTAACTCGAGAAATAAGAAAGGAGATGAATGCTATAACAGCAGGATGAAGTATAAATCTTTAACTCGAGAAATAAGAAAGGAGATGAATCCGATAACAGCAGGATGAAGTATAAATCTTTAACTCGAGAAATAAGAAAGAACACAAGAAAGGACAAAAATCAATATATACAAGATTGCTGTACCAGAATAGAGCAATATCATAAGACTGGAAGAGATTACGAAATGTTCAAAGAAATGAAGTTATTGACAAGAAATGTTCAACCTCAATTGAATGTCATCTGTGACAAGATGGGAAATACCTTAACAGAATCTAGACAAATTCTAGAAAGATGGCGGGAGTACTGCTGTGGAATGTATGATATGAGTGACAGTGAGGATATGAATGAGATACATGAGCTAATGACAGCAGAGACAGAACCTGAACCCTCACTAGATGAAATTGCTTGGGCTATAAAGAACCTGAAGAATTGTAAATCACCTGGATGTGATGAGATACCAGCTGAACTAATTAAAGCGGGAGGAGAAGAATGCATACACATATATCATGCATTATGTAAAAAGATTTGGAAATATGGTATATGGCCAAAAGATTGGAAGAGAACTATCTTGATTCCAATACCAAAATAGGGCAACCTGAAATTATGCACCAACTATAGAACTGTTGCCCTGATCAGTCATGCAAGTAAAATTCTACTAAAAGTCATAATGCGAAGACTTCGTAATAAAATGAAAGAAAAGATTAACGTGGTTCAAGCTGGATTTAGACAAGGAAGAGGAACATGAGATCACATATTCAGCATGCGTTTAATAATAGAGAAGTGCAGAGAATTTAATGTAAACCTATTCTCATGTTTTATATTCAAAGGCATTTGACTGTGTACAACATCAGAAACTTTGGGAAATCATGAGGAATATGGGCTTTCCATCACATGTAGTACAACTCATAAAAATGCTATATCTAGACCAACAAGCAGCAGTTAGAATAGATGGCGAGACATCAGATTGGTTTGACATCAAGCAAGGAGTCCGTCAGGGCTGCGTGCTTTCACCCTATTTGTTTAACCTGTACGCCGAAAATACAATGAGAAATGCAAGAGATGATATAAACAGGGAGCTATATGATGCCCTAAATATCGGCGGTCATGACATACCAGAGATTCGATATGCTGATGATACAGTATTACTATCCACAACACAGAATGGCATAGAAAACCTAATAGCCTCAACCCAATTGAATAGTGAAAATCACAACTTATATCTTAACATAGCAAAAACAAAGATAATGCATACAGATAAAACTACTATGGAGAAAGAAATATATATTAATGGGGGAAAATTGGAGGTGGCGGAAAATTTTGAATATCTTGGGTCATTGATTACCAATAACGGTGACACAATGAAAGAAATTAAACGGCGACTATCCATTGCTCTTCAAAGACTAAAACAGCTGAATAAATTATGGAGTGGGACAGACAGAACTACAAAAATTAGATTTTTAAGAGCATGCAACTTTCCCATTGCAACATACGCCTGTGAGACATGTACACTTACTAAACAAGCTGAACAATGCATAAACGCCTTTGAATATAAATGTTATAGATGAGTTCTAAGAATATCTTGGGTAAAGAAAAGAACAAATGCATCCATACTTCAAGAGTTGAATATTGAGGAGGGTTGGCTATTAAAGACGATAAAACAAAGAAAATTGAAGTATTTTGGTCACTTGAAACGTCACGAAAGTTTGGAGAGAACAATAATGGAAGGGTATATGCCTGGGAAGAGAGGAAGAGGAAGGCCAAAGAGAAGATGGGTGCAGGATGTGGCGGATGATCTCCAGATGGGTGTATCAGATGCGGGACATCTTGCTCAAGATCGAGAAGTTTTCCGGAAGGTTGTTATGGGAGCGAGGTTCTGCAAAGGACATGCTACTCAATGAATATTATATATACATAATAAGGTGAAAATATCATATACATAATATGGTGACAGTATTATATACATAATAAGGTGAAAGTATCATATATATGATATGGTTACAGTATCATATACATAATATGGTGACAGTATCATATACATAATATGGTGACAGTATCATATACATAATATGGTGACAGTATTATATATACAATATGGTGACAGTGTTATATACATAATATGGTGACAGTATCATATACATAATATGGTGACAGTATCATATACATAATATGGTGACAGTATTATATATACAATATGGTGACAGCATCATATATACAATATGGTGACAGTATCATATACATAATATGGTGACAGTATTATATATAGAATATGGTGACAGTATCATATACATAATATGGTGACAGTATCATGTACATAATATGGTGACAGTAGCATATACATAATATGGTGACAGTATCATGTACATAATATGGTGACAGTTTCATATACATAATATGGTGACAGTATCATGTACATAATATGGTGACAGTATCATATACATAATATGGTGACAGTATTATATATACAATATGGTGACAGTATTATATACATAATATGGTGACAGTATTATATATACAATATGGTGACAGTATCATGTACATAATATGCTGACAGTATCATATATACAATATGGTGACAGCATCATATATACAATATGGTGACAGTATCATATACATAATATGGTGACAGTATTATATACATAATATGGTGACAGTATTATATATACAATATGGTGACACTATTGTATACATAATATGGTGACAGTATCATACATACAATATGGTGACAGCATCATATATACAATATGGTGACAGTATTATATATACAATATGGTGACAGTATCATATATACAATATGGTGACAGTATCATATACATAATATGGTGACAGTATCATATACATAATATGGTGACAGTATCATATACATAATATGGTGACAGTATCATATACATAATATGGTGACAGTATCATATACATAATATGGTGACAGTATTATATACATAATATGGTGACAGTATCATATACATAATATGGTGAAAGTATCATATACATAATATGGTGACAGTATCATATACATAATATGGTGACAGTATTATGTACATAATATGGTGACAGTATCATATGCATAATATGGTGACAGTATCATATACATAATATGGTGACAGTATCATGTACATAATATGGTGACATTATTATATATACAATATGGTGACAGTATCATATACATAATGTGGTGACAGTATCATATACATAGTATGGTGACAGTATCATGTACATAATATGGTGACAGTATCATGTACATAATATGGTGATAGTATCATATACATAATATGGTGACAGTATCATATAATAATATGGTGACAGTATCATATACATAATATGGTGACAGTATCATATATACAATATAGTGACAATATCATATATACAATATAGTGACAGTATCATATATACAATATGGTGACAGTATCATATACATAATATGGTGACAGTATCATATACATAATATGGTGACAGTATCATATATACAATATGGTGACAGTATCATATACATAATATGGTGACAGTATCATATACATAATATGGTGACAGTATCATATATACAATATGGTGACAGTATCATATAATAATATGGTGACAGTATCATATACATAATATGGTGACAGTATCATATATACAATATAGTGACAGTATCATATATACAATATAGTGACAGTATCATATACATAATATGGTGACAGTATCATTTACATAATATGGTGACAGTATCATTTACATAATATGGTGACAGTATCATATATGTAATGCATCTGAAGGCTTGGATAATGGACTTTATTTGCTTAACTATTGATCAGTGTTCTATATTTAGAAATCAGCAAATGAGCCATTTTCATTATCTCAATATCCTTCATCATCTTAGTCTGAATAGTGTTCCTCTCCAAAATATTCATCAATTTCTGCATAGTGATCTAGGAAATTGTCGTAGAACTGACCCAAACCAGGGACAACTAAAGGTTTGCTGAGGTTGTCATCTCTGCCTTGTGGCTGGGACAGATTTACACCTGATTTAAAGAACAGCATTTCCTTCAGTAGACAGGGCAGAGGGAGCTCGTGGACTCTTGCCTCACGTCCTGGAGATGCCCCTACGGCAGATGACACTGCTACAAGACACATCCTGAAAAGAGACATCGGCTGTGAGCGTATCTCGCCAAGAACACTGAGACAATCTTCATACTCTGCTTCTTGAAGGAATTGCCTGACATCATTATCTGAAGCTAGAGACAAATCCAAGTTTGTCAGAAATAGATTCTCCCAAAAGTAACGTGCCAGTGTGGCCTTTCCGCTCAGCAGGGCTAAACTCAAGGGTGACACCGAGGACAGTGCAAAGACTCTGTCTGTAAGCATTATTGGCATTTCATCAAAGCTGTAATCAAAAGGCGTTAAACCATTCTTAATCAAGCTGGGAATCACCGTATCATAAGGATACATTGAAATAATAGTAAAAATTACGCATGGATTTAGGTACGCAGCATTTGCTCCTGTATCTAGAATTACGTCTAAACAAGAAATAACTCTCCAGTCAAGATTATTTTTGAAATATGAAAGTGCAGTTTTTGAAGTATCCTTATGGTTGACTGCGTTTACGTCTGCTCCTGAATCAAGTAAGGTAACTATACCTTCATAATTGCACCGTCTAACTGCTAGCATCAGGGGCGATAAACCTGCATTGTTCTGATGGTTGACATTGCATCCAGCTCTGATCAGACTGTCCAGTACACTGTCTGGTGAGAGAGAAGATATTGCATGAAACAAAGCAGTGTTTCCATTCACATCTGTGAGGTTGACATCTGCGCCGCTGTCTATCAACTCTGATGCAATAGCCCAACGACAATTAAGCACACTATACATCAAAGCTGTAATACCTGAATTGTTTTGTGCATTAAGTTGGTCTCTGTTCTTTTTCATGGACTGAATCAAGAAAATGGCATTATCCGAGCAATTTGCGATTGTCATATGTATAAGAGCCGTGTTTCCATTCTTGTCTCTGTCAGTGCAATCTGCCCCATGGTCCAGGAACATCTGTAGAATGTCTGCCTGTCCACGAACTGCCGCTGCCAGCAAAAGTGGCGTTCTACCATCACTGGTTCTTGCATTAACACAAGCACCATTTTCTAGCAACACCAAGATGACCTCTTTTAGGCAGTCGTGGCTAGTATACAAATATGCATATTTAGGTAACTTTTCTAGAACATACATCAAGGGAGTTCCCCTTGTACTGTTTGTTACGCGATTCACGTCAGCTCCGCGGGAAATCAGAAACTGGGCAACTGCTCCATTTTTGGATTCAACAATGGGAGTCGCTCCTGAACTCTGGGGTTCATTAATGTCAACGCCCGCCTGTAGAATCTGCTCAATAATTTCTTGGTTGCCACCTCGCACTGCTGCAACAAGTAAACTGTTTCCATCCTCAGACTCTTTATACAAATAGTTAGTCTCACTCTCATAACGTTGACATAAAAAATTCATACATTCTGAGACTTGGCTCTTCACGGCCGACATCAAGGCCAATGTAATGTCCACCTTTGCGCCTTGGTCAACAAGAAATCTGGCACAATCTGTCTGTCCATGGATGAGGGCACAGTGCAGGGGAGATTTATTAAAGCTGTTTGTGTTGACCTCTGCATTATATTTTAACAAAAGTTTAATCAAATCCATGCGGCCATGTTTCGCTGCCACACTCAGTGGTAGATTTTCATTTCCGATTATTGGTGGGTTTGGTGACGCGCCAAGTTTACAGAGTACCTTGACTAAGTTATAGTCTCCAACATCCACAGCAAAGGACAGAGGGCAATAGTCGCTTGCAAAGCTTTTAAAGTCTGCGCCGCATTCCACAAGTCTCTTAATTATTGTCTTTTCTTCTTTCGTAAATGTGTTTCCCCTATTTTCATTGCGTTCTCTAAACAATTGAGAAAGTGCTCCATCCATGTCATCTTTTTCTGCGATATCAGAATCCAGTATGAAATTCACGGTTTCAAGGTCATGTGACGCAACAGCTGCCTGTATTGGCTTAGATTTTTTGGGAAGGCATTCTTTTAACAACGTAAACAAGTGTCCTAAGCCACATTTTTCAGCGATATGTTGTACAGTCTCTCCTTTACAATTGACCGTTTGGTCAAGCAACATCCAATCACTGTCATTTTGGTAAGTGTGGCTAGATTGTGCACTAAATCTTTGAGAAAGGTAGCCTTCCAGTAACAAGTGCACGGCGCCAATGTCCATGGCCTCGAGCGCTTTCATCACAGCTGTGTAGCCATCTTGGTTTTGATGGTTAATCATAACGTCTGCTTGCTGTAAAATAAATTGTGTCATTTCCTTTGACCCCGCAAAACTGATGGAAAGAATCAAGGCGTTATTTCCTGCACAATCCACAACTTTCACATCTGCCCCCCTGGCAACAAGAAAGCGAACCAGCTCAAGGTAACGATTTTCTACACAGATCAACAAGGGCGTTTTCCCGCAGACGTCTCGACATTCAATGTCTGCTCCAAGTTCTACAAGTTTGTGAACCAGGTATTTGAAACCGTGCTGACAAGCCAGGATCAAAGCTGTGTCTAGTGCAGTATGTGATAACGAGCGGGCCTCCTTTAAGAAATCTACCGCGGGGTGTGGTGTGGATCGATCTATTAGATCAAGTAGAGTTTTATCATCTGGACATGTGCACATCCTTGGTTCTTCCCAAACTATCGTTCTTACCTCAATAGGAGCTGGTAATCTCTCCACAACTGCTGGTGATTCCTTTGCGATAGTCTGCATCCCTTTATCTGGCCATGTATTGGTGCCGTTCTAATTCATGGTCGGCTCTATGGCTATGGGGTTACGGACGCAATTCGTAATCCCGTATACCGTGTTCTAGAGAAAGCTGTGGGAGATTTGGAATCAGACCGCCTTGCACTGGATTTCATACAATGGTATGAGTCCTGGTAGTTCAGAAAGCAATGGCAAACTACTGAACTTGCCAAGAAATTACAAACAGCCACAAAATGCTGGGGTCAACTGCGATGTCCTGTAAAGGATAAGCAACTAACTGATTGATGGGTATAAACCTGGCGTTTCATCTAATGTCTAGCATATCCTATTGCATCTGTTTCCTTCCTTTTGTCTTCTCTCCTATTCTGTAGGCGCCAATCAATACACAATCAGGAATTACTGCACTGAGCTCCTATTTATATACCCTGAAGTAAGTCTCTGTCCAGATTTGACTGCTTTTGAACCAAACCTAAACGTGAAATGAAATGTTAAAAGAATGAATATGGTTTAAGTGTAAAACAACAACAGAAAATAATTTGACATTAAGCAATGGTATATTTTATCTTTCATATAACTCTCGCGCATCCACATACTCTCAATGTAAAAACAAATAAAATGATAAAATAGCAACATGAGATGGGTATACTTAAGTACAGTGTTATGCAATAAAAAAGAACGGATAATAAAACAATGCACGCACACACTTAACACACACATACACATACAACAGTAAAGCACCTGTTACACACCTGAAAGTGCATTAGGCATATAGTGCTAGATCAGTATTCCTATAGATCAGTATTCCTATAGATCAGTATTCCTATAGATCAGTATTCCTATAGATCAGTATTCCTATAGATCAGTATCCCTTACAGTGGCACCTTGCCGTCTTGATAGACAATAGTTTGTGCTTTAAAAAGGCATAATAACTTTTACCTATGGTGGTAGCGAATGTGACTGATAAGGCCAATTCGCACTGTAAATGTTCGTTCACAGTGGGTGCATGTGAACACGTGGTCATTTCCACCATCATGCACCATCTTACGTCTCACACGCTTGGTGTGTGTGACTTATCTGCAATAACTTTCTCCTTTGTCTTTATTCCATTTCTGATGTTTGCCCTCCATGCAACACGTTCAGCAGCGACTAGCTCCCAATGTGCATTATCAATGCCTGTATCAATCATGTCCCGCTTACACACACCTTTGTATCATAGTAGAGGCCAACCCTGAGATCTCTTACCCATCTGTAATTCACCAAACAAAGATGTCCTTTGGTATTCTACCATCATCCATCCTACTAAGATGTCCTATCCATCTAAGTCTACAAAGACTGAGCATGGAATAAACTCTCACACAACCTGATCTTTCCAATACTTCAGTATTTGTGATTTTGTCTTGCCACTTAATACCAAGAATTCTTCGCAGACACTGCATACGAAAGCTGTTTAAACATTTCTCTTGGTGTGAGTAAGTTGTCCAGGTTTCACTGCCATAAAGAAGAGTACTAAGGACACAGGCTTGATACACAAGGACAAGATCCCTATAGACCAGTATTCCTATAGATCAGTATCCCTATTGACCAGTATTCCTATAGATCAGTATTCCTATAGATCAGTATTCCTATAGATCAGTATCCCTATAGATCAGTATTCCTATAGACCAGTATTCCTATAGATCAGTATTCCTATACACCAGTAGTCCTATAGATTAGTATCCCTATAGACCAGTATTCCTATAGATTAGTATCCCTATAGACCAGAATTCCTATAGATCAGTATTCCTATAGATCAGTATTCCTATAGATCAGTATTCCTATAGATCAGTATTCCTATAGACCAGTATTCCTATAGACCAGTATTCCTGTAGATCAGTATTCCTATAGATGAGTATTCCTAGACCAGTATTCCTATACACCAGTATTCCTATAGATTAGTATCCCTATAGATCAGTATCCCTATAGACCAGTATCCCTATAGACCAGTATCCCTATAGATCAGTATCCCTATAGATCAGTATCCCTAGAGACCATTATCCCTATATATGAGTATTCGTATAGATCAGTATCCCTATAGACCATTATCCCTATAGACCAGTATCCCTATAGACCAGTATCCCTATAGATCAGTATCCCTATTGATCAGTATCCCTAAAGACCAGTATCCCTATAGACCAGTATCCCTATAGATCAGTATCCCTATAGATCAGTATCCCTATAGATCAGTATCCCTATAGACCATTATCCCTATAGATGAGTATTCGTATAGATCAGTATCCCTATAGACCATTATCCCTATAGACCAGTATTCCTATAGATCAGTATTCCTATAGACCAGTATTCCTATAGACCAGTACTAATATAGACCAGTACTACTACAGAGCAGTACTCCTATAGGCCAGTATTCTTATAGACCAGTCTTTATAAAGGCCAGTATTCCTATAGGCCAGTATTCCTTTAGACCAATATTCCTATAGATCAGTATTCCTACAGGCCAGTATCCCTATAGACCAGTATTCCTATAGACCAGTCTTTATAAAGGCCAGTATTCCTATAGGCCAGTATTCCTTTAGACCAATATTCCTATAGATCAGTATCCCTATAGACCAGTATCCCTATAGACCAGTATTCCTATAGACCAGTCTTTATAAAGGACAGTATTCCTATAGGCCAGTATTCCTATAGATCAGTATTCCTAAAGACCAGTATTCCTAAAGACCAGTATTCCTATAGACCAGTATTCCTATAGACCAGTATCCCTAAAGGCCAGTATTCCTATAGACCAGTTTTCTTCCTATAGACCAGTATTCCTACAGACCAGTATTTCTATAGGCCAGTATTCCTACAGACCAGTATTTCTATAGGCCAGTATTCCTATAGGCCAGTTTTCTCATAGACCATATTTCTACAGATCAGTATTCCTATAGATCAGTATTCCTCCCTGGTCTAGAGGTTACCCGACTTTTCCATAATATCGTATACTCTTGTAAGTAATGTGACGTTGCGCGAGAATTGGTAGCAGTTCTCTCCACGTAGTTAACTTACGAGGTATGAGAGCCAGACGCTCAGAAAGCAATGGCAAAGGCAAACTACTGAGCGTAATCTTGCCAAGAAATAAACAATCAGCTGAAGGATGCCGATGTTGACAGCGCTGTCCTGTAAAGGATATGCGAACAAACAAAAAAAGTATTCCTATAGCCAAGTATTGACATAGACCAGTATTTCTATAGATCAGTATTCCTATAAACCAGTATTCCTATAGATCAGTATCACTATAGATCAGTATCCCTATAGATCAGTATACCTATAGATCAGTATTCCTATAGATCAGTATTCATATAGACCAGTATTCCTTTAGACCAGTATTCCTTTAGACCAGTATTCCTATAGATCAGTATTCCTTTAGACCAGTATTCCTTTAGACCAGTATTCCTATAGATCAGTATTCCTATAGACCAGTATTCCTTTAGACCAGTATTCCTATAGATCAGTATCCCTATAGACCAGTACTAATATAGACCAGTACTCCTACAGACCAGTACTCCTAAAGACCAGTCTTTATAAAGGCCAGTATTCCATTAGACCAATATTCCTATAGACCATTATTCCTATAGATCAGTATTACTAAAAGCCAGTATTCCTATAGAACAGTATTCCTACAGGCCAATATCCCAACAGACCAGTATTCCTATAGATCAGTATTCCTATAGACCAGTATTCCTAAAGACCGGTATTCCTATAGATCGGTATTCCTATAGATCGGTATCCCTATAGATCAGTATTTCTATAGATTAGTATCCCTATAGACCAGTATTACTATAGACCAGTATTCCTATAGACCAGTATTCCTTTAGAACCAGTATTCCTTTAGATCAGTACTCCTACAGACCAGTACTCCTATAGACAAGTATTCCTATTGACCAGTCTTTATAAAGGCCAGTATTCCTATAAGCCAGTATTCCTTTAGACCAATATTCCTATAGACCAGTATTCCTATAGATCAGTATTCCTAAAAGCCAGTATTCCTATAGAACAGTATTCCTAAAGACCAATATTCCTATAGACCAGTATTCTTATAGATCAGTATCCCTATAGATTAGTATTCATATAGACCAGTATTCCTAAAAGCCAGTATTCCTATAGAACAGTATTCCTAAAGACCAAAATTCCTATAGACCAGTATTCTCAAAGATCAGTATCCCTATAGATTAGTATTCGTATAGACCAGTATTCGTATAGACCAGTATTCGTATAGATCAGTATTCCTATAGATCAGTATTCGTATAGATCTGTATCCCTATAGAACAGTATTCCTATAGACCAGTATTCCTATAGACCAGTATCCCTATAGACCAGTATCCCTATAGATCAGTATCCCTATAGATCAGTATTCCTATAGATAAGTATCCCAATAGATCAGTATTCCTATAGACCAGTATTCCTATAGATCAGTATCCCTATAGACCAGTACTAATATAGACCAGTACTCCTATAAACCAGTATTCCTATAGACCAGTCTTTATAAAGGCCAGTATTTCTATAGGCCAATATTCCTACAGACCAGTATTCCTAAAGGCCAGTATTCCTATAGGCCAGTATTCCTATAGAACAGTATTTCTAAAGGCCAGTATTCCTATAGGCCAGTTTTCTCATAGACCATATTTCTACAGATCAGTATTCCTATAGATCAGTATTCCTCCCTGGTCTAGAGGTTACCCAACTTTCTCCATAATCTCGTATACTCTCGTAAGTAACGTGACGTTGCACGAGAATTGGTAGCAGTTCTCTCTGCGTCGTTAACTTACGGGGTATGAGAGCCGGACACTCAGAAAGCAACCGCAAAGGCAAACTACTGAGCGTAATCTTGCCAAGAAATAAACAATCAGCTGAAAGATGCCGATGCTGACAGTGATGTCCTGTAAAGGATATGCAAATAAACAAAAAAAGTATTCCTATAGACAAGTATTCCCATAGACCAGTATTCCTATAGGCCAGTATCCCTATAGATCAGTATTCCTATAGACCAGTATTCATATAGACCGGTATTCCTATAGATCAGTATCCCTATAGACCAGTATTCCTATAGACCAGTATTCATATAGATCAGTATTCCTATAGACCAGTATTCCTAAAGACCAGTATTCCTAAAGACCAGTATTCCTATAGACCAGTATTCCTATAGATCGGTATCCCTATAGATCGGTATCCCTATAGACCAGTATTCCTATAGATCAGTATTTCTATAGATTAGTATCCCTATAGACCAGTATTCCTTTAGATCAGTACTCCTACAGACCAGTACTCCTATAGACCAGTATTCCTATTGACCAGTCTTTATAAAGGCCAGTATTCCTATAGGCCAGTATTCCTTTAGACCAATATTCCTATAGACCAGTATTCCTATAGATCAGTATTCCTAAAAGCCATTATTCCTATAGAACAGTATTCCTACAGGCCAGTATCCCTATAGACCAGTATTCCTATTGACCAGTCTTTATAAAGGCCAGTATTCCTATAGGCCAGTATTCCTTTAGACCAATATTCCTATAGAACAGTATTCCTATAGATCAGAATTCCTAAAAGCCATTATTCCTATAGAACAGTATTCCTACAGGCCAGTATTCCTACAGGCCAGTATACCTATAGACCAGTATTCCTAAAGACCAGTATTCCTATAGATCAGTATCCCTATATATTAGTATTCGTATAGACCAGTATTCCTATAGACCAGTATTCCTATAGACCAGTATCCCTATAGACCAGTATCCCTATAGATCAGTATCCCTATAGATCAGTATTCTTACAGACCAGTTTTCCTATAGATCAGTATCCCTATAGATCAGTATCATTATAGATCAGTATTCCTATAGACCAGTATTCCTATACATCAGTATTCCTATAGACCAGTATCCCTATAGATCAGTATCCCTATAGACCAGTACTAATATAGACCAGTACTCCTACAGACCAGTACTCCTATAAACCAGTATTCCTATAGACCAGTCTTTATAAAGGCCAGTATTTCTATAGGCCAATATTCCTACAGACCAGTATTCCTAAAGGCCAGTATTTCTATAGGCCAGTATTCCTATAGACCAGTATTTCTATAGGCCAGTATTTCTATAGGCCGGTTTTCTCATAGGCCATATTTCTACAGATCAGTATTCCTATAGATCAGTATTCCTATAGATCAGTATTCCTATAGATCAGTATTCCTCCCTGGTCTAGAGGTTACCCGACTTCCTCCATAATCTCGTATACTCTCGTAAGTAACGTGACGTTGCGCGAGAATTGGTAGCAGTTCTCACTGCGTCATTAACTTACGGGGTATGAGAGCCGGACACTCAGAAAGCAATGGCAAAGGCAAACTACTGAGCGTAATCTTGCCAAGAAATAAACAATCAGCTGAAAGATGCCGATGTTGACAGCGATGTCCTGTAAAGGATATGCGAAAAAAAACAAAAAAAGTATTCCTATAGACAAGTATTCCCATAGACCAGTATTTCTATAGATCAGTATTCCTATAGACCAGTATTTCTATAGACTAGTATTTCTATAAATCAGTATTCTTATAGACCTGTATTCCTATAGACCAGTATTCCTATAGACCAATCGGCACTCTGTGAGTGGTATGAACCAGTACCACGCCGACCGCCTTACCTCCCCAAGCCATTTCCTGGTGCCATGTTAGGCTGAGCCCACCTAGGAGCCCAGGTCAGGTTTGAAACTATCTTAACTCGAACCTATGACAACCGGGTCAGGAGGCGAGCATCCAGCCACTACAATACCTGTGCTGTCCTCCAACCATCAAAAGGCTGCCATGACCGCCTCAACTTCCATTCTCATGCTCAATGTTATAGGATGAAACTGTGTAGCATGAAGCATGATGAGTTTTATAGTTTTAAGAACTCCGCATGTGAACCTTTGCGCCATGGTTTTTCGGTAAACTAAGGGTGCTCCTTTCTAATTGTCTTTCCACTTTTGTAAGGTACAAACACAGCGTTCTCCATGTTGAGAACTTCTGGTAGTCCCAAAAATTCATCTCACCAGTATACCTATAGACCAGTATACCTATAGACCAGTATCCCTATAGACCAGTATTACTAAAGTCCAGTATTCCTAAAGGCCAGTATTCCTATAGACCAGTATTCCTATAGGCCAGTGTTCTCATAGGCCATATTTCTACAGATCAGTATTCCTATAGACCAGTATTCCTCCCTGGTCTAGAGGTTACCCGACTTTTCCATAATATCGTATACTCTTGTAAGTAACGTGACGTTGCGCGAGAATTGGTAGCAGTTCTCTCCACGTCGTTAACTTACGAGGTATGAGAGCCAGACGCTCAGAAAGCAATGGCAAAGGCAAACTACTGAGCGTAATCTTGCCAAGAAATAAACAATCAGCTGAAGGATGCGGATGTTGAAAGCGCTGTCCTGTAAAGGATATGCGAACAAACAAAAAAAGTATTCCTATAGACAAGTATTGACATAGACCAGTATTTCTATAGATCAGTATTCCTATAAACCAGTATCCCTATAGATCAGTATTCCTATAGACCAGTATTCCTATAGACCAGTATTCCTATAGACCGGTATTCCTATAGACCAGTATTCCTATAGACCAGTATTCCTATAGATCAGTATCCCTATAGACCAGTACTAATATAGACCAGTACTCCTATAAACCAGTATTTCTATAGATCAGTATTCCTATAAACCAGTATCCCTATAGATCAGTATTCCTATAGACCAGTATTCCTATAGACCAGTATTCCTATAGACCGGTATTCCTATAGACCAGTATTCCTATAGACCAGTATTCCTATAGATCAGTATCCCTATAGACCAGTATTCCTATAGACCAGTATCCCTATAGATCAGTATCCCTATAGATCAGTATACCTATAGATCAGTATTCCTATAGATCAGTATTCCTATAGACCAGTATTCCTTTAGAATAGTATTCCTATAGATCAGTATCCCTATAGATCAGTATTCCTTTAGACCAGTATTCCTTTAGACCAGTATTCCTATAGATCAGTATTCCTATAGACCAGTATTCCTTTAGACCAGTATTCCTATAGATCAGTATCCCTATAGACCAGTACTAATATAGACCAGTACTCCTACAGACCAGTACTCCTACAGACCAGTACTCCTATAGACCAGTCTTTATAAAGGCCAGTATTCCATTAGACCAATATTCCTATAGACCATTATTCCTATAGATCAGTATTCCTAAAAGCCAGTATTCCTATAGAACAGTATTCCTACAGGCCAATATCCCAACAGACCAGTATTCCTATAGATCAGTATTCCTAAAGACCAGTATTCCTAAAGACCGGTATTCCTATAGATCGGTATTCCTATAGATCGGTATCCCTATAGATCAGTATTTCTATAGATTAGTATCCCTATAGACCAGTATTACTATAGACCAGTATTCATATAGACCAGTATCCCTATATATCAGTATTCCTATAGACCAGTATTCCTTTAGAACCAGTATTCCTTTAGATCAGTACTCCTACAGACCAGTACTCCTATAGACAAGTATTCCTATTGACCAGTCTTTATAAAGGCCAGTATTCCTTTAGACCAATATTCCTATAGACCAGTATTCCTATAGATCAGTATTCCTAAAAGCCAGTATTCCTATAGAACAGTATTCCTAAAGACCAATATTCCGATAGACCAGTATTCTTATAGATCAGTATCCCTATAGATTAGTATTCATATAGACCAGTATTCCTAAAAGCCAGTATTCCTAAAGACCAGTATTCTTAAAGATCAGTATCCCTATAGATTAGTATTTGTATAGACCAGTATTCCTATAGATCAGTATTCCTATAGATCAGTATTCCTATAGATCAGTATTCGTATAGATCTGTATCCCTATAGACCAGTATTCCTATAGACCAGTATCCCTATAGATCAGTATCCCTATAGATCAGTATTCCTATAGATAAGTATCCCAATAGATCAGTATTCCTATAGACCAGTATCCCTATAGATCAGTATCCCTATAGACCAGTACTAATATAGACCAGTACTCCTATAAACCAGTATTCCTATAGACCAGTCTTTATAAAGGCCAGTATTTCTATAGGCCAATATTCCTACAGACCAGTATTCCTAAAGGCCAGTATTCCTATAGGCCATGTATTCCTATAGAACAGTATTTCTATAGGCCAGTATTCCTATAGGCCAGTTTTCTCATAGACCATATTTCTACAGATCAGTATTCCTATAGATCAGTATTCCTCCCTGGTCTAGAGGTTACCCAACTTTCTCCATAATCTAGTATACTCTCGTAAGTAATGTGACGTTGCACGAGAATTGGTAGCAGTTCTCTCTGCGTCGTTAACTTACGGGGTATGAGAGCCGGACACTCAGAAAGCAACCGCAAAGGCAAACTACTGAGCGTAATCTTGCCAAGAAATAAACAATCAGCTGAAAGATGCCGATGCTGACAGTGATGTCCTGTAAAGGATATGCGAATAAACAAAAAAAGTATTCCTATAGACAAGTATTCCCATAGACCAGTATTCCTATAGGCCAGTATCCCTATAGATCAGTATTCCTATAGACCAGTATTCATATAGACCGGTATTCCTATAGATCAGTATCCCTATAGACCAGTATTCCTATAGATCAGTATTCCTATAGACCAGTATTCCTATAGACCAGTATTCCTAAAGACCAGTATTTCTAAAGACCAGTATTCCTATAGACCAGTATTCCTATAGATCGGTATCCCTATAGATCGGTATCCCTATAGACCAGTATTCCTATAGATCAGTATTTCTATAGATTAGTATCCCTATAGACCAGTATTCCTTTAGAACCAGTATTCCTTTAGATCAGTACTCCTACAGACCAGTACTCCTATAGACCAGTATTCCTATTGACCAGTCTTTATAAAGGCCAGTATTCTTATAGGCCAGTATTCCTTTAGACCAATATTCCTATAGACCAGTATTCCTATAGATCAGTATTCCTAAAAGCCATTATTCCTATAGAACAGTATTCCTACAGGCCAGTATCTCTATAGACCAGTATTCCTATTGACCAGTCTTTATAAAGGCCAGTATTCCTATAGGCCAGTATTCCTTTAGACCAATATTGCTATAGACCAGTATTCCTATAGATCAGTATTCCTAAAAGCCATTATTCTATAGAACAGTATTCCTACAGGCCAGTATTCCTACAGGCCAGTATACCTATAGACCAGTATTCCTAAAGACCAGTATTCCTATAGATCAGTATCCCTATATATTAGTATTCGTATAGACCAGTATTCCTATAGACCAGTATTCCTATAGACCAGTATCCCTATAGACCAGTATCCCTATAGATCAGTATCCCTATAGATCAGTATTCTTATAGACCAGTTTTCCTATAGATCAGTATCCCTATAGATCAGTATCATTATAGATCAGTATTCCTATAGACCAGTATTCCTATACATCAGTATTCCTATAGATCAGTATTCCTATAGACCAGTATCCCTATAGATCAATATCCCTATAGACCAGTACTAATATAGACCAGTACTCCTATAAACCAGTATTCCTATAGACCAGTCTTTATAAAGGCCAGTATTTCTATAGGCCAATATTCCTACAGACCAGTATTCCTAAAGGCCAGTATTTCTATAGGCCAGTATTCCTATAGACCAGTATTTCTATAGGTCAGTATTTCTATAGGCCGGTTTTCTCATAGGCCATATTTCTACAGATCAGTATTCCTATAGATCAGTATTCCGATAGACCAGTATTCTTATAGATCAGTATCCCTATAGATTAGTATTCATATAGACCAGTATTCCTAAAAGCCAGTATTCCTAAAGACCAATATTCCTATAGACCAGTATTCTTAAAGATCAGTATCCCTATAGATTAGTATTTGTATAGACCAGTATTCCTATAGATCAGTATTCCTATAGATCAGTATTCGTATAGATCTGTATCCCTATAGACCAGTATTCCTATAGACCAGTATCCCTATAGATCAGTATCCCTATAGATCAGTATTCCTATAGATAAGTATCCCAATAGATCAGTATTCCTATAGACCAGTATCCCTATAGATCAGTATCCCTATAGACCAGTACTAATATAGACCAGTACTCCTATAAACCAGTATTCCTATAGACCAGTCTTTATAAAGGCCAGTATTTCTATAGGCCAATATTCCTACAGACCAGTATTCCTAAAGGCCAGTATTTCTATAGGCCAGTATTCCTATAGACCAGTATTTCTATAGGCCAGTATTTCTATAGGCCGGTTTTCTCATAGGCCATATTTCTACAGATCAGTATTCCTATAGATCAGTATTCCTATAGATCAGTATTCCTATAGATCAGTATTCCTCCCTGGTCTAGAGGTTACCCGACTTCCTCCATAATCTCGTATACTCTCGTAAGTAACGTGACGTTGCGCGAGAATTGGTAGCAGTTCTCACTGCGTCGTTAATTTACGGGGTATGAGAGCCGGACACTCAGAAAGCAATGCCAAAGGCAAACTACTGAGCGTAATCTTGTCAAGAAATAAACAATCAGCTCAAAGATGCCGATGTTGACAGCGATGTCCTGTAAAGAATATGCGAACAAACAAAAAAAGTATTCCTATAGACAAGTATTCCCATAGACCAGTATTTCTATAGATCAGTATTCCTATAGACCAGTATTTCTATAGACTAGTATTTCTATAAATCAGTATTCTTATAGACCTGTATTCCTATAGACCAGTATTCCTATAGACCAATCGGCACTCTGTGAGTGGTATGAACCAGTACCACGCCGGCCGCCTTACCTCCCCAAGCGATTTCCTGGTGCCATGTTAGGCTGAGCCCACCTAGGAGCCCAGGTCAGGTTTGAAACTATCTTAACTCGAACCTATGACAACCGGGTCAGGAGGCGAGCATCCAGCCACTACAATACCTGTGCTGTCCTCCAACCATCAAAAGGCTGCCATGACCGCCTAAACTTCCATTCTCATGCTCGATGTTGTAGGATGAAACTGTGTAGCATAAAGCAAGATGAGTTTTATAGTTTTAAGAACTCTGCATGTGAACCTTTGTGGCCATAATTTTTCGGTAAACTAAGGGTGCTCCTTTCTAATTGTTTTTCCACTTTTGTAAGGTACAACCTCAGCTTTCTCCATGTTGAGAACTTCTGGTAGTCCCAAAATTCATCTCACCAGTATTCCTATAGACCAGTATCCCTATAGACCAGTATTCCTAAAGGCCAGTATTCCTAAAGGCCAGTATTCCTATAGACCAGTATTTCTATAGGCCAGTATTCCTATAGGCCAGTATTCCTTTAGACCAATATTCCTATAGATCAGTATTCCTATAGAACAGTATTCCTACAGGCTAGTATCCCTATAGACCAGTATCCCTATAGACCAGTACACCTATAGACCAGTATTCCTAAAGACCAGTATTCCTAAAGACCAGTATTCCTATAGATCAGTATCCCTATAGATTAGTATTCGTATAGACCAGTATTCCTATAGATCAGTATTTGTATATATCAGTATTCCTATAGATCAGTATCCCTATAGACCAGTATTCCTATAGACCAGTATTCCTATACTTCAGTATTCCTATAGATCAGTATCCCTATAGATCAGTATTCCTATAGACCAGTATCCCTATAGATCAGTATCCCTATGGACCAGTACTAATATAGACCAGTACTCCTATAAACCAGTACTCCTATAGACCAGTCTTTATAAAGGCCAGTATTTCTATAGACCAATATTCCTACAGACAAGTATTCCTAAAGGCCAGTATTCCTAAAGGCCAGTATTCCTATAGACCAGTATTTCTATAGACCAGTATTCCTATAGGCCTGTTTTCTCATAGACCATATTTCTACAGATCAGTATTCCTATAGATCAGTATTCCTCCCTGGTCTAGAGGTTACCCGACTTTCTCCATAATCTTGTAAGTAACGTGACGTTGCGCGAGAATTGGTAGCAGTTCTCTCCGCATCGTTAACTTATGGGGTATGAGAGCCAGACGCTCAGAAAGCAACGGCAAAGGCAAACTACTGAGCGTAATCTTGCCAAGAAATAAACAATCAGCTGAAAGATGTCCAGTAAAGGATATGCGAACAAACAAACAAAGTATTCCTATAGACAAGTATTCCCATAGACCAGTATTCCTATAGGCCAGTATCCCTATAGATCAGTATTCCTATAGACCGGTATTCCTATAGACCGGTATTCCTATAGACCAGTATTCCTATAGACCAGTATTCCTATAGACCAGTATCCCTACAGACCAGTATCCTTATAGATCAGTATCCCTATAGATCAGTATTCCTATAGATCAGTATTCCTATAGATCAGTATTCCTATAGATCAGTATCCCTATAGATCAGTATTCCTATAGATCAGTATTCCTACACATCAGTATTCCTTTAGACCAGTATTCCTATAGATCAGTATTCCTATAGATCAGTATCCCTATAGATCAGTATTCCTATAGATCAGTATTCCTACACATCAGTATTCCTTTAGACCAGTATTCCTATAGATCAGTATCCCTATAGATCAGTATCCCTATAGATCAGTATCCCTATAGACCAGTACTAATATAGACCAGTACTCCTACAGACCAGTACTCCTATAGACCAGTCTTTATAAAGGCCAGTATTCCTATAGGCCAGTATTCCTATATATCAGTATTCCTAAAAGCCAGTATTCCTATAGAACAGTATTCCTACAGGCCAATATCCCAATTGACCAGTATTCCTATAGACCAGTATTCCTATAGACCAGTATTCCTAAAGACCAGTATTCCTATAGACCAGTATTCCTATAGATTAGTATCCCTATAGACCAGTATCCCTATAGACCAGTATTCCTATAGATCAGTATCTCTATAGATCAGTATTCCTTTAGACCAGTATTCCTTTAGATCAGTACTCCTACAGACCAGTACTCCTATAGACCAGTATTCCTATGGACCAGTCTTTATAAAGGCCAGTATTCCTATAGGCCAGTATTCCTATAGACTAGTATTCCTATAGATCAGTATTCCTAAAAGCCAGTATTCCTATAGAACAGTATCTCTATAGACCAGTATTCCTATAGACCAGTATTCCTATAGATCAGTATCCCTATAGATTAGTATTCGTATAGACCAGTATTCCTATAGATCAGTATTCCTGTAGATCAGTATTCCTATAGACCAGTATTCCTATAGACCAGTATCTCTATAGACCAGTATCCGTATAGATCAGTATCCCTATAGATCAGTATCCCTATAGATCAGTATTCCTATAGACCAGTATCCCTATGGATCAGTATCCCTCCTATAGATCAGTATCCCTATAGACCAGTATTCCTATAGATTAGTATCCCTATAGATCAGTATTCCTATACATCAGTATTCCTATAGATCAGTATCCCTATAGATCAGCATTTCTATAGACCAGCATCCCTATAGATCAGTATCCCTATAGACCAGTATTCCTACAGACCAGTACTCCTATAAACCAGTATTCCTACAGACCAGTCTTTATAAAGGCCAGTATTTCTATAGGCCAATATTCCTACAGACCAGTATTCCTATAGACCAGTATTCCTAAAGGCCAGTATCCCTATAGGCCAGTATTTCTATAGGCCAGAATTCCTATAGGCCAGTACTCCTATTGGCCAGTGTTCTCATAGGCCATATTTCTACTGATCAGTATTCCTATAGATCAGTATTCCTCCCTGGTCTAGAGGTTACCCGAATTTCTCCATAATCTCGTATACTCTCGTAAATAATGTGACGTTGCGCGAGAATTGGTAGCAGTTCTCTCCGCGTCGTTAACTTACGGGGTATGAGAGCCGGACACTCAGAAAGCAACCGCAAAGGCAAACTACTGAGCGTAATCTTGCCAAGAAATAAACAATCAGCTGAAAGATGCCGATGTTGACAGCGATGTCCTGTAAAGGATATGCGAACAAACAAAAAAAGTATTCCTATAGACAAGTATTCCCATAGACCAATATTTCTATAGATCAGTATTCCTATAGGCCAGTATTCCTATAGACCAGTATTTCTATAGACCAGTATTTCTATAAATCAGTATTCTTATAGACCTGTATTCCTTTAGACCAGTATTCCTATAGACCAATCGGCACTCGGTGAGTGGTATGTACCAGTACCACGCCGGCCGCCTTACCTCCCCAAGCCATTTCCTGGTGCCATGTTAGGCTGAGCCCACCTAGGAGCCCAGGTCAGGTTTGAAACTACCTTAACTCGAACCTATGACAACCGGGTCAGGAGGTGAGCATCCAGCCACTACAATACCTGTGCTGTCCTCCAACCACAAAAGGCTGCCATGACCGCCTAAACTTCCATTCTCATGCTCAATGTTGTAGGATGAAACTGTGTAGCATGAAGCAAGAGTTCTATAGTTTTATGAACTCTGCATGTGAACCTTGGTTGCGATGGTTGTTTTGTGTGGTAAACTAAGGGTGCTCCTTTCTAATTGTTGTTTTCCACTTTTGTAAGGTACAACCACAGCTTTCTCCATGTTGAGAACTTCTGGTAGTCCCCAAAATTAATCTTTATCTGTATTTGTGTAGCAAGAAGCAATAGTTTTATAGTTTTAAGAACTCTGCATGTGAACCTTGGTTGCCAGGGTGTTTTTTTTTTTTTTTTTTTGTAAACTAAGCGTGCTCATTTCTAATTGTTTTTCAAATAAATGTGAGAAGACCGGTTGGCCGAGTGGTTAGAATGTATAGTTCTTTGGGCGACCCAGGTTTGAATCCTCAGTTAGGTGTGGATTTTTTTGTTACGGGCAAAACATTACATTGTTTAATGTATGAGTAGTCTTATTATTATATTTTTGTAGAAAAGTCTTAAATAAAACTAAATTTTTTAATCATAATTTGTAACTAAATAATAGTACCAATGTATATGAGCAAGTCCTATAAGAAAAATTAAAACCGCAAATTGATTTGATAAATGATACGTAAACAGTCAAATATTTAGGGACATGTTAATGTTATCATCATTATGTTCAGAAAGCAATGGCAAACTATTGAATGTAAACTTGCTAAGAGTAAGAGTTCACAATAGTATTATAGTATTAATCAGTTGAATTTTTAAAGCTATTTTATTTTATATTGCTGAATGTTATTTAAACCATAGTGATATATTATTAGTTATTATTACTAGGGAAATGAATACAACAATATATTATTAATTATTATACCTCCTAATCTACTAATCAAAATCATTGATACTAATGAACCAATGACCAAGTACTACAAGAGACAAATGAAAATCGTAGATTGATTAGAGAAATTAGACGTAGACAGTCAAAATTTTTTGGACATGTTATGAGAAGAAATGGACTGGAGAACTTGGTGACAACTGGCAAGATCGAGGGGAACAGACCAAGAGGAAGACCGAGAGGAAAATACCTGGATGGCTTGGCCACATGGCATGGACGAGACAGGAACACTGAGCTGATCCACGACTCTGGTGATCGAGTGAAATGGCGAATCATGACCGCCCACGCTTTCCGGCATGGCACATGATTGATTGATTGAATGAACATTGATAACTATATTCACTATATAATATAATAATAATATATTGAGGTAATTTTGAAACCCTATGTGAGACTCGAACGCAAGCAACATAATAATATGAACCTCGTGTACTTGTTTACATGTGGGCGGGTTGCAGCGGCCGGGTCAAGCGCATATTGTTGAAACAGAAAAAAACCGTCGCCGAAATGGATGCAGTAGTACAGATGAACCGTTGTGGAAGCATACGTTCGTCTGTGGTGCGCGACTTGCATTCTGCGATACTGTAGCGGGGATGCCAGGTGACAGTTTCATTTTAATGCCGAACATGGATATGGAACTTTTTTTTTAAATGTTGCATATCCCTTACAGGACGTTGCAGTCAACACCAGTATTTTTCAGCTGCTGTTGAGGTACTAGGCAAGTTTTACGTTCAGTAGTTTGCCATTGCTTTCTGAAAGAGCGGCTCACATATCTCTATAAGTTACCAGAGCGGCGCGAAACGCTGCCGAATTTCGCTCAGCTGTTTTCCCCACGTTGATATACGGGATTACGAACAATGTCGTTAACCCCTTGGCCAGACATGAAAATTAGCACAAGTAAAACAGAGGTAGTGACTATAACTAAAGAAGAAAAGAAAAAACAACAACAACAATTCATCTAAATGAACATCCCTTGAAACAAGTAAAGAGTTTCAAGTCCCTAGGAATTATATCATCAAATGGCAAATCAGAAGACGAGATCGAAAATAGATGCAATAAGTTAAACCAACTCATTGGACAAATGGCATTATTACTAAAGAACAAATATGTATTAATAACTACTAAGAAAGCACTTTCTGATGAGTGTAATCTAGCCAAGGAATCAACATACAGATGAAAGATGCTGATGTTGACCGCAATATCCTGAAACAGGATGGAATCGCGGGAAAAAAAAGAAAAATAAAAGAAAGCACTTTATAACACAATATTCCTATCAACTCTATATTCATCATCATCATCATCATCTTCCACTGCTGCCGTCAAGCGTCGTGGGGAGGAATAATTTACGTTCCAGCGCCCGGTGGACGGCACTGGATAGTGTCATTCCGTGTGGTTGTACAATGTCTCTGATGTCGTCAATCCATTTTCTTCTTGGACGTCCTCGTGGTCTCGTCGCACATGATCTTTGATGTAAGGCCAGTGATGGTAGTTGCTGATGTTGCATTCTAACGACATGGCCAAACCACTTGATCTTCTGTCTTTCAATAAATGTGGCACAAGGTGTTGATCCCACAGTCTGTCTGATAGTAGCATTTATTACTCGGTCTCGGATTGTTAAGTTGGCAGCTCTCCTCATCAACTCTATATTACCAATGCCAAACCTGGACTGTCATAAAACTGTCATTTACTGCCAATATAGTACCTTGCGGTGTATGGCAGAGGGGTCTTTGAGCCTGAGGAATTAAGGCCGCCTGGCTAGTGCAGTCGCCGCGAACTGTGCAGGTTAGGATTTTCTTTTTGCCCCCGACAGAAAAAAATCCCACACCTTACCGAGGATTCGAACCCGGGTCTCCCGATTGAGAGTACGGCGTTCTGGAACCTGGACAATGACAGAAAAAGAAAAAAAAGAATAATCATGTTCAACGTACGCAATAACGTGCGGTGCGGCACGAACGGATTTCAAATGGACGCTCCTTATACATGAACATTACAATGGTGATAATATAACACAGCGAGGACATGTACATGTAGATTACAATGGTGATAATATAACACAGTGAGGACATGTACATGTACATTACAATGGTGATAATATAACACAGCGAGGACATGTACATGTACATTACAATGGTGATAATATAACACAGCGAGGAAATGTACATGTACATTACAATGGTGATAATATAACACAGCGAGGACATGTACATGTACATTACAATGGTGATAATATAACACAGCGAGGACTTATACATGAACATTACAATGGTGATAATATAACACAGCGAGGACATGTACATGTACATTACAATGGTGATAATATAACACAGCGAGGACATGTACATGTACATTACAATGGTGATAATATAACACAGCGAGGACATGTACATTACAATGGTGATAATATAACACAGCGAGGACATGTACATGTACATTACAATGGAGATAATATAACACAGCGAGGACTTATACATGAACATTACAATGGTGATAATATAACACAGCGAGGACATGTACATGTACATTACAATGGTGATAATATAACACAGCGAGGACATGTACATGTACATTACAATGGTGATAATATAACACTGCGAGGACATGTACATTACAATGGTGATAATATAACACAGCGAGGACTTATACATGAACATTACAATGGTGATAATATAACACAGCGAGGACTTATACATGAATATTACAATGGTGATAATATAACACAGCGAGGACATGTACATGTACATTACAATGGTGATAATATAACACAGCGAGGACATGTACATGTACATTACAATGGTGATAATATAACACAGCGAGGACATGTACATGTACATTACAATGGTGATAATATAACACAGCGAGGACATGTACATTACAATGGTGATAATATAACACAGCGAGGACATGTACATGTACATTACAATGGTGATAATATAACACAGCGAGGACATGTACATGTACATTACAATGGTGATAATATAACACAGCGAGGACATGTACATGTACATTACAATGGTGATAATATAACACGGCGAGGACATGTACATGTACATTACAATGGTGATAATATAACACTGCGAGGACATGTACATGTACATTACAATGGTGATAATATAACACAGCGAGGACATGTACATGTACATTACAATGGTGATCATCGCGACCGTGTAGAATTATGACATGCAGTGGACAACAGCAACACTGATCGACAGTTCATGTGCTCACTAGCGGCACAAAAGCAAGAATTCTAGCTGATAATTCATTGGCAAATATGAACAGAACCCTCACAGAATGAACTTCTCAACGAGCTGAACAGGGTACTGGAAACTAAAACTGAAATAATCAATAGCGTTCGTGGGCCAGTCTGATTGTCCTGTGTCACATTCCCCATGAGGTAGAAATGTTTTCGTGATCACCCGAATCTGGGTTCAAAGTGGTTACTTTGAAAATGTCTGATAAGTAAGGTGACCAGCGAATACTGACCACTTCACATCTGGCATGTCGTGTGGCTAAGAAAACATGAAGTCATCTCCATATCTCAGTATGCAACAATTACTTGGACACCGTGCGTACGATGGACTTAACACCTGGAACTAGAAGTTAATACAGTCAACACGCAAATTGACTAACTAGAGCAAAGATGAGTTCCAACTGAGGATCTAGAACTTAATACAGTTAACATACAACTAGACTAACCAGAGCAGAGAGAAGTTCCGTGTGAGGATCTAGTTCTTAATACAGTCAACATACAACTGGACTAACTATAGCAGAGAGAAGTTCCATGTGAGGATCTAGAACTAAATACAGTTAACATACAACTAGATTAACCAGAGCAGAGAGTTTTTCCGTGTGAGAAAATAATGCTCTGTTTTCGTATAAACCAGACTGTTAACTTTGTGAACGTTTGCTGCTAAACTAAGGAAAGTTTGCTGATAAACTAAGGATAGTTTGCTGATAAACTAAGGATAGTTTGCTGATAAACTAAGGATAGTTTGCTGATAAACTAAGGATAGTTTGCTGATAAACTAAGGATAGGTTGCTGCTAAACTAAGGAAAGTTTGCTGATAAACTAAGGATAGTTTGCTGATAAACTAAAGATAGTTTGCTGATAAACTAAGGATAATTTGCTGATAAACTAAGGATAGTTTGCTGATAAACTAAGGATAGTTTGCTGATAAACTAAGGATAGTTTGCTGATAAACTAAGGATAGTTTGCTGATAAACTAAGGATAGTTGCTGATAAACTAAGGAGAGGTTACAACGAGAATTATTATGGGAAGTGGAGGTTGCTGGCATATTATTCACTACATCATACGGCGCTGATTGATCTACACAATATGGTGACAGTATCATATACATAATATGGTGACAGTATCATATACATAATATGGTGACAGTATCATATACATAATATGGTGACAGTATCATATACATAATATGGTGACAGTATCATTGTCACGAGATCGCCATAAGTTAACCAGATAATAATACCGACGTTTGGTTGGCGTATATTTTCTAGGCCACAACAGTCGTACTAACAGAGTAAACACAGCTGCACGGGTTACATCGGGGCAGCCCATATACACATTTGGTGGTGAGTGAGAAGGAATGGATACACCGCGTTGGCAGTTCATAAACAGTTGAAATCACATAGCCTTGCCCGCTAAGGATATGGAATAGTTCCGGCTGTCATCTATAGTTCCGGACATCAGACGGAATGGAGGTTTTGACTGTCACCACATGACAGAAAGTTGAGGGCTGGTTATTAGAAACAGTGGAACACCTGCAGTACATCAACAACGTCACGTGCACAATGTAAGGTTGTTTGGAAAACCATGATTGGCAGCTTGGTATCGAAACCCTTTGTTGGAACTGTACAGTAACTCTCTAGATTGTTTTGGATGTCAAAACCAGTGGTGACAAATCTAACATTGATGGATCCAGGGAGGATGGATCCCTGACAAGGGAGGGTCTGCCAATATGCCACCTGTGTGGGCATAAAGGAAAATGTCACGTGATCAACTTTAGGAGTTGCCATAAAAACCCGAGTTGGGACCAACTAGGGAAACTTGAAAATGTGGATCTAGGCAGACATGCTTGTCACTGCAGCAGTTAGAACATCTAACGTGTGAAGGAGATATTTGATTTAGTTTACACGAGCCTATATGGCTACCATTAGATGTAATTTAGTGTAAACTGCAGTGCCGTAAGGTATAACCTATTATAATATTCGTTCTAATTAATATAGGCTGTAGCCTTGTTAAAACTAAAGTGTGATGATTAGCACTGTTAGTGGAAAACTAGCTAGAGTAGGGAAGTGATACTTGGCTCTGTTAGTTGAAAATAGATTAGTGAAGTGTGGATAAGCTTTACTAGTTGAGAATCGAGTAATGAGGGATAATTGGGATATTCCCGTAGTGTCCCTGGTGGGCGGGGTTCCGCATTCTGTTTGTTGATTTTTTTTTTCTTGTCTTGGCCTGATGATAACCTATGTGTTCAATCATCTGTCCATGACAGAGTAGGTTCATTGTATTTTCTGAAGCGAGGCCGATGGCCACGATCATCTAATAGAGATCAGTGACGGGGAGGCTATCACCGGTTATATGATTTATGTTACAGGTTTCCTCTGGTTGGAATGAAGAACACGAAACCAAGAGACAATCCGATCCCGGATAAAGTTTGGCGCAGGAAGATTGGCCAACCACTTTACAACAGAGATTATGCTAGAGGAAAATGATCAACATTGCTCAGTGGAGCTGAATGGTATCCTACCGGATAAATACCGAATGAGTTTAGGTCATACCAGTTTTAACACACCAGTAGTGATGGATATTCAGTTCACTTATGACTAGAACAAAAATAAAGGTCTCTATTGGAGTATAGACAATAACTGTTTAATAGTGAGAACTAGTGAACATTTATCAAGAGACAAAAAGTCTTGTTCATAGGACAGTGTTCCATGTTTTTTTCACCGCGCCGGAATTATGAAGCCGGAGTTTCTATAAACTGTTAGGAACAGTTGTGTTAGGAACAATAACAGTTTTTTTCCACGGATTATATATTTACATGGGATTCAGATCTCATGGTCATCAGAGTTCCTGGAGGAGGACATTTCTGGAGAGAAGGATACGACTCCGGTGAGGTTTATCGTACTGACTCGAATGATGTCGTGTGATCCTTGCCATGATGTGTACACTATGATCCTGAACTTTGAAGGCTGACACATACATTTATGTTATAATACACGACACACATTTTCTTCGCATACACGTCTCATATACGTTACACTTTTCTTTTAATAAATTAAGCTGTATTAATTTTTAGAAGCAAGAGTTGTTGAATACGTTGCGTTGGGGAAGTATGAGAAGGGGGCATAGTACGACAGTGAGAGAGAGTGATAGGAAAAGGTGTCCATAGGCTGATGGAGTGTGTTGGACGGAAGCTGGTGGATTCTCCAGAATATTGAGAGGAAAAAAATATTATAATGTGGGTGTCGACTCTCTTCACTCCAGGGACGACACTGTAAAGGAGGACACGACAATCATATACATAATATGGTGACAGTATCATATACATAATATGGTGACAGTATCATATACATAATATGGTGACAGTATCATATACATAATATGGTGACAGTATCATATAAATAATATGGTGACAGTATCATATAATAATATGGTGACAATATCATATATATAACATGGTGACAGTATCATATACATAATATGGTGACAGTATCATATACATAATATGGTGACAGTATCATATACATAATATGGTGACAGTATCATATACATAATATGGTGACAGTATCATATACATAATATGGTGACAGTATCATATACATAATATGGTGACAGTATCATATACATAATATGGTGACAGTATCATATACATAATATGGTGACAGTATCATATACATAATATGGTGACAGTATCATATAAATAATATGGTGACAGTATCATATACATAATATGGTGACAGTATCATATACATAATATGGTGACAGTATCATATACATAATATGGTGACAGTATCATATACATAATATGGTGACAGTATCATATACATAATATGGTGACATTATCATATACATAATATGGTGACAGTATCATATACATAATATAGTGACCGTATCATATACATAATATGGTGACAGTATCATATACATAATATGGTGACAGTATCATATACATAATATGGTGACAGTATCATATACATAATATGGTGACAGTATCATATACATAATATGATGACAGTATCATATACATAATATGGTGACATAATGTGGATGGATGGATGGGTGGGTGGTTGTGTGTGTGTGTGTGTGTGTGTGTGTGTGTGTGTGTGTGTGTGTGTGTGTGTGTGTGTCTGTATGGATGTATGGATGTATGTATGTATGTATGTATGGATGGATGGATGGATGGATGTATGGATGCATGGATGGATGGATGGATGGATGGATGGATGGATGTATGTATGTATGTATGTATGTATGTATGTATGTATGTATGTATGTATGTATGTATGTATGTATGTATGTATGCATTATGTTTGTATGTATGTATGTATGCATTATGTTTGTATGTATGTATGTGTGTGTGTGTGGATGGATGGATGGATGGATGGATGGATGGATGGATGGATGCATGCATGCATGTATGTATGTATGTATGTATGTATGTATGTGTGTATGTATGTATGTATGTATGTATGTATGTATGTATGTATGTATTATAGAAGAGTGACGAGACTCAACAGCAACGGTAGGTATGAAGTTAAGCCAGCGGTGACTATAAAATTCAGTTTATTCAGCAATATCAAAAGGCGTACAGGAACTGCAAAGTTCAAAGCATCTTGCTGGCTGGGCGGCAAAGTCACAACTGATCTCTTGTTTACCCCCTACGTCAGTACGTGAGTCCCCCTAACCCCCTAGCTACGGTGCTCAGCCGTGCATCATCTAGTTATTTCTTTTCTCTTTGCACGCCGTGCCAGCTAACTAAACCCCATATAACAGCTTACACTGTTATATTACCTTCCTACCCTAACAAGACTTTTCCCCGAAAAGTCTTAATTCCACAACTCATTTACCTCAATTCCATGACCCCATACACTTAACCCAATAATTCGAAAAAATTAAAGTTACTTCTTCTTCGTTTCTATAAATCATAAGCAATCCGCTTACCTATCTAATACTAAACAAACCACTACAAAATTCACATACCTCCAATCTGGAACTCTTATTCATTATATACCTCTCTCTATCCCCATAATTCATCTCATATCCAGCCGCCACGACCCCTACTCTACACTTCTACATATCGTAAATCTATATCTCAAAAACTCATTTTATAATATTCTTCACAAAGCAACCCGCTTCATTTCATTGGTACAATGTCGATCGAAATTATGGTTAACAAATATTGAAGATTCTTATGTACTCTATAAATTATCATACTCTCACTAACATCAACAACACAGGATAGACAGGAAAGATAGACAGGAAAGTGGTTGGTGCGCACCGAAGAGTAGTAAAAAGTAGTCACAGTTATCACATTTATCCTCCCATGCACTTTCAAAACTTTATAAAAATAAAGTTTTCAAAAACCCCAAATCACATAATTCGTTGATCTTCATTTTTTGTTAATAATAAATGCTCTTGTCAAAAGTTACATCGATATAAAACTCCAGCCTTCTACACTCAGTAGAAATATTATTCTACTTTCCAACCTGTATTATTTGCGCTGCCAACAACAGCCAGCAATATATGACTGCACTTTCTACCCAACCTATGGCTTTAGTATTCCTATATTTTAATTTCCACTTCTTCTTTCATGCTGTAAGCACAGCATTCCCCAATTATCCAATGTTTATTTTATGCTGATAAGCACAGCCGCCCCCTTTTTGAGTTAAACCAGTCATTTCCCATCTATGTATTAACGCTGTTCAATACAGCTCCTATTTTAACCCCCACATCCATGTAACGCTGTCTAATGCAGCTCTTATTTCTTCCCCCACATCCATGTATTTCTATTACTCATAGCAAGCAACTGGCAACAACTTAAAATTTTCTATATTTAACAATGCAAAACGATTGAACATGATAACCAATCATAATTTATAACAAAACACTTTTCCCCCTTTGAACTTGCCTACTTAATCCATTCCCCATGGCTCTCAGTCCACGTTTATTCTAATCGTTACTGACAACCGCAGCCATTTTCAATGCCAACTATATTCTTCCATGGCTCTCAATCCATGTGTTTCTCTCTACCCCATGAAGATCATTTCTTAGAGTCGCCTCATATTTTCTGAACGTAACTCTGCATCCAGAGCTCCCAAGGACTCTATTAACAAGTCTCTTTAATATGGACCAGTTCCTATTTTATAATTCCCCACAACTGAACGCCAAAAGAAAAATTATTTTAAACATGATCAGGGCAACTCAAGAAACAAAATCATTATAAGTTTTGCAAGTTAAATAAACAACCCAAGTAACATACTAGCTAAATAAAACCAGAATTCATAAATAACTGAAGTCAAGACAAATCAAAATACAACAATGTCACCCCACCCTGGTTTTCAAATATGATTTCATGTATCCCCACATTTTTCAAAATAAATATACATAATAAAATAATAATCGAGTTCAAATAAAATCAAGTACTTATTATAACCAAACAACATTAGTCTCTTGTACGGACTAATGAGTAATACATATTTTCTTCTTCTTCTTCAGCGTTCCGAGCCATTGAGGTTCTTTGCTGCAAATACAATCCGTCTCCATTCGTCTCTCTGGTGGACCTTCTCTTGCCAGTCGTTGATTCCAAGTGCTTGTAGGTCTGTACATGTATTATCTCTCCACCGTCTTCTTGGTCTACCTCGGGGTCTACGGTCATTTATTTCCTGAGTGTAAGCGAGTTTTGTTTCCCTATTATCTTCCATTCTTTCTATATGCCCCAGCCATTGTAGTCTATTAGCCTTCATGATACCAGTGATTAGCGGGGACTTAAACAGATCATAAATGTCTTTGTTACTTCTTCTTTTCCACTCTCCACTATGTGTATCCCTAATGGGTCCAAAGATGCGTCTTAAAATTTTGTTCTCAAAGGTTTGTAACAAGGCTTCGTCTCTTTTCGTTGTACTCCAGGTTTCAGAGCCCTACAGCACAACTGGTCTGATCAGTGTTTTGTATATTGTGATTTTTGTGTTACGAGATAGCGCCTTTGATTTTAGTAGATGTTGTAGTGCATATCTATTCACTACAAAAAACACAAGTCATGCCTATTCCACTACTCCACAACAAGTTTAACATTTATCTGCACTGTGAACTACAGGTATTGTTTTATACCAATTACGATACATACTATAAAAATCTTAATACAATCAGCTATATGTAAAGCCATCATTAAATCAACAACAATAAAAAACAACTCAATGCTAGGACTAATATTAACCTGCATTAACCCCCAAAATATATCTGTTACCGACAGATTATATCCTCATCATCCGCATAACAATATTTATTCCCCCAACAAAAGTCATTAATTAAAAATGACCATACTTTTTCTGAAGATCGACAATCACCTCTCCTCCAGCAAGTATAAGCGCAAACCAAGCCATTTATTTTCTCACATCATTCTACCTAATAGTGTCAGTCTCTTAATTAGTCTCTAGTACCACATTGGTCTTACTTCTAATTGTACTAGGTCTGGGGAGCACATCAAGCTCTACATTCTTCCGTAACATTAGTCTCCCATTCATAACGTTTACTGTTGCCTGCTTTTGAACACCTGACGTAAGAAACGCTGCATTCTCCCGTATTATTACTTTCTCAAGCTCATAATAAGCCTTACATTCTCCATGCTTCTAACGATTCACATGTATCTTACATAATACTTTCTCAGAATTACTCACTTCTGCCTCTCTCACCCTTACTCCTCAATTCCTCATCAATCTCCATCAAGTTCTCATCTCTCATCCAACACATTGATTGGTTCATTCATATGTCTTCACTAAACACCGCTGGCACTTATGCTACTCATATTTTGGAACCAACTAATAACCAGAAACGCATCCGGCCAACAACCAGTTCAACACACATAAACTCTTTTACACGCTAACCAACATTGTCCCCTTTATCAACGGCTCCTCATAACAAACCTCACTCCGATGATACATACTAATCACTTTCTCTCACTCCTCTGCATCAGGCAATCCCATCTCAGCATACTTCTGCCAACGATACTGAGTCTGTTTTATGAAACGACATCCAAAACGTTAATTCAATATCTGCCACAGGACTTTCATAATCTAACTACTTTCTCATTTCAACTTTTCTCAATCATTCACTCCCTTTCAACAACTCAGATCCTACTCGACTCAAACAACACATTAGTTCTAACAATCAACATTCATAACCAGCTTATATCTCTCCGTTTCAGTTTTACATTACGTCAACCGCTCCAGCACACCTCACTCAAAACAAGCATTCCACGTTTTACACTCTAACTCGTCTATTCTCTAATCATCACAACCAAACACAAAATATGCGCGCATGGCACTCTCCGTTCTACCTAATTATCTACAGCAAACTGCTCCGACATTTAACATCTCACCTCCTCTAAAACACAGTCACACTCAACGCGCTACACAGTCAACCTCTGCCTTCAACACGCGCGCGCATACCATGACCTGAATATATTTTATACCCACTATATGAGACGCACCATTTCAACATTCTATTAACCACTCAACGCCCCATAAGCGTATCGACAACTTCTCCTTTCAGCACGCGTATATTATGCTCTTGCACAGACAGTGACACAATCTCCCTTCACACCGGAGTCTAAAATATACCAACCAGCCTGTATATCCATGCTATCCAACCAGACGTAACCAGGCGTTTCAAAACTTTCCTCTTCACTTCATTCTCTAATCAGCACGACGAAAACAAGTCTGTCTACACGTTTACACACGCAAAGACAACGCATAACCAAACAAATCACTCTGACACTCCACTGCTCACTCACTTCTCATCAACCTCCTCATCCTACACTATTAACGCGTCGGATTCTCTCAAGGTATTCCGTCACGTCACTCATCAGTCAACTTTTCAAGTCTAACTATAACAAGGTATCTTCTGACAATAGTGTCTGTCTTCATGAGAAGTAGCAATCAAACTCGTTTTCAATATCTGTAGCTGTAAAGTATTGAGGTCTTAACCTCACATATTCCCTAAGCTTTCTCTCGTCATCTACTGTATAGGTCGGTTTAAATGCTTTCTTTCGTTTACTTCTATTTGTTGTTCGTGTCGTTACTGCTTCCGTCTGCTCACTGTTTTCTGTATAAGTCACATATCTCTTATACCTTCCTTCCGCGTCTTCAGAAGATTCACTAATGATGGTTCCCTCAACAGGCTTATTATAGTTGACTGCAGACATGGCAATAATATCCCTATGGTCGACACTAGAACGTCTGACCTTCTTCTTATTTATACCTCCACCTTTCATGGTCTGGTTTGGGATACTTTCGATGTTTCTATCTGAAGAATCTGCCACATCAGTTGTACCTACGTTGACTACCAGACTAGTTGTATTTCTATCCTTGATTTTTCTAAGCTGTCTTCTGATATCTTTGGTCTTTGTCTGTCTATCTTTCTTAATTTCAAGAGTGTCTCCTTTTTCTAATTTCACATGAGGAGTTTCGACAATTTCCAGTAACTCGGTTTGACATCCCTTCGTTATCTTGCTGACTGGTTGTACTTGGGTTTTCTTTTCCACAGTATCTGTTTGTGTCTGTGTGTTATTATCTACCACTTCCAACATCTGCGTCTGTGTCTCTCTTTCCTGTCTACTTCTAACAACTGAAAACACCTGTCGATCATCAGCTAAGGTTCTATTAGTCTGATGCTGATTTTCTCTTTTGTTTGACTTTGCGAGTGCATATCTCAACCTTCTGATCTCAAACCATTGACTTCGCAATGTTCTCACCTCTTCATTATTAGATGGCCAGTTCCAGTTCCATCTTTTCTTATAAAAATTCTGTCTCTGCCAACCATTGACTTCTGGCCTACTATGTTGTCTCTCTTCATACTTTCGTGTTCTCGTCACATCGTTTACATCCCGTCTGCGGTAGTTTCTGTCGTTGTTATAAAGCGGTTGTCTTCTAAAGCAGGTTGAACTTTGAACTTAGCGTAATGGTATCATAGTCGCCATTCGATTGGAAACCTCGACTACGTTGTCTTCTATCATTTCTTGCCAGTGTCAGTATTTCTACTCTGGTCTGATTAACTCCGCGTCTTCTTTGCATTTCTCCAAAATTCCTATTTGGTCTACTATTCACATTTCTATTCTGTGCACTAACCTGAGCACATCTGTTGCCACAAAATCTAAAAGTGTGTCCCCTCTGTCCACAATTCCAACAGACCATATTTGTATTAGCTATTGTCTCTCTTATAGGATTTCTCATTTGTCTTCCTCCATCTTGATTACTTTCGTTATTATTTCCCTGCAGTGTCTGTATTTCTCCCCGTCTTCTCCATCCGTACCTTGCTTGTCCTATCTCCATAGGTTCCTCAATTCTCTCTTCTCTATTGCTTCCTATTTCTCGTCCCACCCTTAATCTAAATCTCCTTCTCAAACTTTCTTCCTGTACAGCTATATACACAGCCTGTGATAATCTTGCAGGATTTTCCCTCATAAGCTTGAATTTAAGTCCATCCGACTTTATCCCGTCAACAAATATCCCAACTAACATCCTTTCCTCCTCTTCACCCTGTACATTCTGTCCTAGAAACGCCTCCTCAGCTAAATTAATTAACCTGTCGCTGTATAGTTGAACACATTCTCCATTGTTCTGCTTAGATTGTCTTAACACTGAGAAAGCGTGTTGTGGTTCTGTGATCTCAGCATACTTGTGAGCCAAATCATCTTTAAAATGTTCCCAAGTCTCATCTGCCCCAGCTTCTAATTTCCTCCTAATATGATCCGAGACCGGTGATACAGTGGCCTGGTAAGCAATTTTTTTCTTTTCCTCGTCCGTGGCTCCTACTAAGAAAGAGTTTTTTTCTACCGCTGTTATCCATTTCTTAAAATCTCTGGCTTGTCCACTGAATTTTTCAATGTCTGTACTTACTCCTTGTTGTTTTATTGCTGTGTTAAGTTTGCCTATTGCTCTACCTACTCCACCTAAAATTTGTGTCAACGACGCCTCATCCTGTGCCATTTTAGTTTCTTTGTTAATTACTCAGATAAGTTCAATCAATGGAGAGAAAAAAACAATTATTGCACAGTTACAATTAAAATCAGATATAATCAATACAGTTTTTATGTAAGGATACACTTGAGGCTGTAACTTTCCAAGCGAGTAGTGTCCTTCAATGTACTTCCAATTGAGGAGAGCTTGGTAATTGCTAGTTTCGATCCTGGGAAACCTCTGGGTTTAGTTATCTGGCTTCGCTAGTGTGATGAGCAACTTCATCCGTGGTTGGGCACGTCTGACTTCACCCGTGAAAGGGCACTTCTGATTTCACCCGTGCAAGGGCACTTCTGATTTACTTGGTTCTTCTGTATCGTTTTGGTCTGGAAACGTCTCGAGCTCAACTTCGGTCAGAGGAACAAAGCGATTGGAATAGGCTCTCCTCTTTAGCAGGGCCGGCAACCATTATGCCCACCCGCCTCAGAGGAGCCCAATGCAGCTGGATCGCACTTTATGATAAACATCTTCATGAGCTGGACATTTTCCTCTCAAACTTGAGTAAGCTTCAGCGTTGTTGCGGCTGCCCAATTAGACCAGTCTTCAAATCAACAAAACGATTTTATGGCTGCAGGTAGACCCTTGGTAGAAATTCAGGTTCATAACATTGAGATACTCGGTTAGATGATGTATCCAGTATCCAACAGCAGCGTATAGGAGTAACCCAACAGAGCCTGGAGCTGACTTGACAACGAGCTCTTATAGCCGCCCTTTTGCAAATGACGATGTGGA
This sequence comes from Cepaea hortensis, assembly GCA_963921405.1. NCBI lineage: Eukaryota > Metazoa > Mollusca > Gastropoda > Stylommatophora > Helicidae > Cepaea > Cepaea hortensis. Next base: position 8,334,639 of record OY992896.1, read on the forward strand.
GCAGCAGCAGCCTCTTGAGAACGACCGTTTCAGGCCATGGATATGGTAATAGAAGAAGCCATCTTTTCCAACTGCATTCAGCAATAGTTTAGAACCGTAGCATGACTTTCTTGGAGCGCACTTCGGAAAATTTCTGCCGCGGTCAGTACTTTGTGTTTTCTTCAACAACCCATGATTCTGGATCCTGGTTTATGCGGCGCCAATTTGAGTGTATAGCAGAGTGACGAAACTCAACAGCAACGGTAGGTATGAAGTTAAGCCAGCGGTGACTATAAAATTCAGTTTATTCAGCAATATCAAAAGGCGTACAGGAACTACAAAGGTCAAAGCATCTTGCTGGCTGGGCGGCAAAGTCACAACTCCAAAACTTGGTTACCCCCTACGTCAATACGTGAGTCCCCCTAACCCCCTAGCTACGGTGCTCAGCCGTGCATCATCTAGTTATTTCTTTTCTCTTTGCACGCCGTGCCAGCTAACTAAACCCCATATAACAGCTTACACTGTTATAGTATGTATGTATGTATGTATGTATGTATGTATGTATGTATGTATGTATGTATGTATGTATGTATGTATGTATGTATGTATGTATGTGTGTGTGTGCGTGTGTGTGTGTATGTATGTTTGTATGTATGTATGTATGTATGTATGTATGTATGTATGTATGTATGTATGTATGTATGTATGTATGTATGTATGTATGTATGTATGTATGTATGTATGTATGTATGTATGTATGTATGCATGCATGCATGTATGTATGTATGTATGTATGTATGTATGTATGTATTATATGGTAACAGTATCATTGTAATATAATTGTTGCGTCCTTTCAATTTCCTAGAATTGACTCCTTTGTTACCACGCCTTGGGTGTAAATGTTCTAGATTTGGTCTGGATGACGTCATAATTTATATGGCCTTTGTTTGAACAGAAGTCTAATGATTGGTCAAGTACCTGGCCAAGCTATTGCCGCTTAAATTTACAAGGCGTTAGTTGAGGCTTGTCGTCTGGAACGTTCTAACATCAAGTCGCTTCCCGGTTAGGGAGGGCATTTAGCCCAAACATTCACTCTCTGGGACCTAGCTCTGGAAAGGCAGGTGGTGGTTCGGACGTTACTACCGAACAGGAACTTGGGTTAACAGCCTGTTTCTGAGAAGTAGATAAAAGAATTACCTTATTCATACAGTCTGGACTTAAAGGAAAATGTTATCGCCGCACTTATTAGTTAACTCTGTCAGCTACAGACGTGTACGAAGATGAATGACTAAATGCTGTTGATACATTCCGACTTCTGTCGGGATACTCCAGGGCGGCCTTCCTTTTCAAAATGTCTACCAAGACAAACGGATATACATAGTACATAGATATCAGAGTATGACCCGCTTTTTATTTCTGTGAGGTACCGCCTGACGCACCATCATTCAGCATGGTCAAAGAAACTAATGGATAGTCCAAGTTTGAACAAAACTAAGAGCAATAAGGACCCTCCAACTGCCTGTTGGATTCCCGGTTTCGTATAAAATAAATTACCCGTCGACACAAGTCATGTGCGGGCAAGTTCAACATCAGGTCCTGGATATGAACATCATCGGGAAGACACTATTATAGAAGCTAGAGGAGTTAATGTTTACACACATGCAGCAGAAGGGATCTTACGACTGTCTTGCAACTCCCAGTTTGTGTGCTCGAAATATTCTTCTTATGTCCCATGTCTGTTCAGACCAGTTCTGGACATAGTCCCAGGTGATACCAATGAGTGACTCTCAGCATTGTATGTTCCTAAACTGGAATGGTTTATTTTTCTTCCTATGTAAATGTATAATGCTCTTGATGAACGAAAGACGAGTGATTGGAAGGGCCGAATGTAAGACGGGCCTGCGCGCCCAATTTGTGACCCTAATAAAGTTGATTTGATTTGATTTGGTTACATTAAAGGATGGCTCTTTGCTGGCCCCAGGAGGCCTGATTGCACTATCACCAAGTATGGGATGGCTTAAAGACCTGAGACTGAGTGTGTGTAAAAGCCTTGTGGACAAGAGTTGAGTTTCTGAAATTATTAACCAGAGCTGCTGGACGGTCGTCATCGTTTTCATTGTATTCGATGATGTAGGGATTTACCTTCTGCCAGTCTGAAGAGGAACTCCTGAAGGTTTGACTGACTCCCGGCCTCAGCTTCACTTGGACACAGAGCCCACTTGCACGAGATTGTTCTTTATTCGGTCCCTGAATAATAGGTATTATGATGTGTTCTTGAGCCAAATTGGCAATGGATATTAAATGGGTGGGACACAACTGAATGCATTTATTCAGTTCCTGAATAATGGGGATATAATCTGCCACGCATTGGAGAGAAATAACTTATCATGAGAAAAGAGAAAGAAAGAAAAGGACTGATTAATTAGTCTAGTTATTGTGTTCTGAATTTGGAGTGTTGTTTTGGTTTTGGGTTGTATTGATGTTTGGGATACATGGGGTTATCACAATTGAATGTGCTTATGTCACATTTCATCTCATGCATATCTCTAAAAACTCAATACTGTTAATACAAGTATATGTGTACTCTAGGTCTTGGTTTAATTCCTGGTGAATAGTTTGTTCCAATGTTGATGTTTACGTCATTTGCTCGTTGATGTTTACTCAACAGTCTCTTCTCATCTCATCATGTTCCTCCTGTACCTTGCGGTGTTGAGGTGAAGTATAAACAGTGGGAGAGTGCCCGCTTATGGGCTTCATGTATCGATATTCCCATGGACTCTGTTATTCCCTGCGTCCATCGCTTACGTGGTCGGCCTCTTCCTCTGTTTCCGTCTGGTCTGTACATCATTGCCAGTTGTGGTATACTGTTGACTGGTAACCTACTTGCATGGTCAAACCATTTGACTTGCTGCTTTCTAATAAAATCTAGTGCAGCTGAAACCCCCACTTTAATCCTGATTTCTTCATTTCTGATCTTATCTCTTCCCCTTTTGCTAAATTTTTACAACAGTCTGATGTTGAATCTTTAGAACAATTAGAAAGAAAAGATTCCGTCTATTTCTCATCCAACAGAGAGATCTTTAGCTCAGACAACAGCGAGAACAATACAGTAGCGGCAGTAAACACAAAACCGCAAAAACCATTTAGATATAGAGAGAAACAGAAATCCAATCCACCACCATATCTGCAAGTTTTCTCATTTTCAATTTGAAATGTGCGACATGAACCCTGGGTACCCTGCTCACCTAGATATGATGGTGAAGAAACAACAAAATAAAAGGCAAGATTACAAGCGTCCAGTTAAATGTGTGTTTTTTTTTTTGGTGCAAATCTTTTGGACACTATATCTCTAAATGTCAAGGTCGCCAGAGATTGAGGAGTGTGAATGCAATACTCATTGACACATCTTCTGAGAGTGAAAGTGAGGATGAAGGAATGCAAGGAAATGAAGATAATGCTCTTGCAGAAATTGATATTCTAAATTATGATAAATGTCAAACATGTCATAGGTTTCAAGAGGATGGCGTATCAATATGCAGCCATACAGTTCAGTTTTCAGGAGAAAACGCCAATGCAGTAATTTCCGCCACAGGAAAATTAGTATTTCACTATGCTATAGTTAATAACACACTTTGTCAAACTTTAATTGATTCCGGTAGTACAGTAATTGGACTAAGAAAGGAGCTTGTAAAAGCAGAAGATTATACAGGAGAGTTTGTAAGTTTCCGAACATTTTCGGGCAAGGTGGAGAAATATCCACTAGCTACAACTCGCATTTGTACACTTTTCTTATCAGGCACGTTTACGTGAGCGATCTTAGACGATCCGTGTACAGACTTGATTATTGGTTGCTTACCAGAGGTAAGATACTGTACACGCAAAGAAATTAAGGCCTGAGAAAGACGGCATCAGATAAAAAGTCGAGTAAAGAAATTAACTACGACAGAGAATAATGTCAGTCATCAAGAACAGCACCCAAAGTCAGAAAGTCTCAGGGACGCAACTACTCAGAGAATGACAGATCAGTGTCAGATACGACACAGCATTGTCCTCATCGCCTGGACGGCTTGCTGTCCTGGTGACACAGCCACTGTTGATACAAACCAGGTCGACGGTTTCAAGTGCAGTCTCGAGCTCCTCCTCTTGTGTATTGGAGGAAGTGTTTCCCCATGATCTGCCTTTAGTCCATTCCTCCTTAGTTGGATCGATGCAGCCCTCTTCCAACGGAAAGTAGTTTTTAGATGTGGCAGTTGGACTTCGGAACCACTTCGGAATCCTGGCCTACCACAGGGATCACCATTATCTCCGGTACTGTTCAACACCTACACAGTGAGAATCACCAGTGAGCAGATCACTAGACCTGGCAGGACATTGTCATATGCCGATGATGTTTTAGTGTATCGTCAGGGTAAGGATAGAGAGGAGGTTGCTGTGGAACTACAAACCGAACTCAATCGCATAAGTACTTGGTGTGATGAAGCTGGGGCAATGGTCAACCCAACAAAGGCAACAGTGACTTGGTTCTCGTTGAATAATCATATTGTCAACAATCCAACACCAACTGTAATGCTGTGTTCAGAGACGGTGGAAAGGACGCAGGCAATGAATTACCTGGGGATACGGTTTGATCGAAGCCTTGCTTATAATGTGCACATAGACCAGGTGATAACAAAGGCCAAGCGGGGTTTGGCAGCGATGCGGGTGATGGCGGCAGCAAACTGTGAGCAGCGCCATCTATGTCTTCTGTACGAGGGGCTGGTCATGTCTGTTTTGGAGTATGCAATGGCAATCTTGACTCTCAGCCATAAGCAGATAGAAAGGATGGAAAGGATACAGAATGAAGCTATGCGCATTATTCTTGGATGTACAAGAGATACAGCATGCAGGGCGATGCGCTACCTTCTTGATTTTCCAACCATTGAAGAGAGAATACAAGTTTGCAGGGCACGCGCCTACCTCAGAATTAACGCAAACACACAATATCCACTGCATAGTGAAATTAGGAAGGTGAAGGGCAGCAGGTTAAAAAGAGGACGGTCGTGGATGGGTCAAGCCGAAGACATTCTTCAACAGGTGTGTTCACTTGAGGACTTAGAACCTGGCGAGGAGTGGGTGCAAGTGCCAACAGACTTCTGCACATCCTTTTCAGTTTGCATCCAACTAGATAGAAAATGCAGACAAGAAAATCCGGCTGCTGTTGAGGCTGAAGTACAAGCGTTGATTTTCGAGAATTCGCTAGACGGTGACGCGGTCATCTACACAGATGGGTCGGTCGTCCGACATGTGAGAAGCTCATGGGCCTTTACAGCTCGGGCCGGAGGGAGAATTGTGAAGGAGGACTCTGGTGCTTTCACTGAAACCACAAGTAGCCTGACCATGGAAGTCATGGCAGTAAGTAAAGCAATAACATGGCTCGAGACACAGACATTCACTAGGGCTTGTTTCTTTAACGACTCAATGAACATGATCAAGAGGATAGAGGAGGGGTCGATCCGAAGAGAATGGTTGCTGCCTCTGAAGCGGTCTCGGCTGGCAAAGATTAGTTTCATCTTCGTGCCAGAGCATGCGGGAGTACAAGGAAATGAGCGGGCTGACAAGCTCGCAGGTGAGGCTACTGTGGAGGGCGGACGCGCCATGGACCAGGCTGACATTCTGAATGCTCTACGTGAAGTGAGACTTTTGCGAGAACCAAGTGATGACTGTGAATCTACAACAATGGCCAGACTGCGAGAGCAGCAAATTAAAAGAGGGGTGGCCAAACAAGAACGCTACGCAGGAAGCCAAAGAAGATTGATAAACCAACACAGAACTGGCGTCGTTAGCCGCTACACGCTGCGGGATTTGCTGAGGTGGGGATCCGAGCACTTATGGACTGAATGGTTCGATGTGCAACGAGGATAATCTGTCGACTAACTAACTAACGACACAGCATAGGTTCTCTTCAAGGAAATGATTGTGACAATGTAAACAAAATTGTTAAAGACCAGACTGATAAAGCCACAAAACGTTGCACAGTCAGTAAAGCGACGTCTCAAGACAACACTGACACAAACAGTTAGTTAGTTAGTTAGTCGACAGATCATCCTCGTTGCACATCGAACCATTCAGTCCATAAGTGCTCGGATCCCCTCCTCAGCAAATCCCGCAGCGTGTAGCGGCTAACGACGCCAGTTCTGTGTTGGTTTATCAATCTTCTTTGGCTTCCTGTGTAGTGTTCTTGTTTGGCCACCCCTCTTTTAATTTGCTGCTCTAGCAGTCTGGCCATTGTTGTAGATTCACAGTCATCACTTGGTTCTCGCAAAAGTCTCACATCACGTAGAGCATTCAGAATGTCAGCCTGGTCCATGGCGCGTCCGCCCTCCACAGTAGCCTCACCTGCGAGCTAGTCAGCCCGCTCATTTCCTTGTACTCCCGCATGCCCTGGCACGAAGATGAAACTAATCTTTGCCAGCCGAGACCGCTTCAGAGGCAGCAACCATTTTCTTCGGATCGACCCCTCCTCTATCCTCTTGATCATGTTCATTGAGTCGCTAAGGAAACAAGCCCTGGTGAATGTCTGTGTCTCGAGCCATGTTATTGCTTTACTTACTGCCATGACTTCCATGGTCAGGCTACTTGTGGTTTCAGTGAAAGCACCAGAGTCCTCCTTCACAATTCTCCCTCCGGCCCGAGCTGTAAAGGCCCATGAGCTTCTCACATGTCGGACGACCGACCCATCTGTGTAGATGACCGCGTCACCGTCTAGCGAATTCTCGAAAATCAACGCTTGTACTTCAGCCTCAACAGCAGCCGGATTTTCTTGTCTGCATTTTCTATCTAGTTGGATGCAAACTGAAAAGGATGTGCAGAAGTCTGTTGGCACTTGCACCCACTCCTCGCCAGGTTCTAAGTCCTCAAGTGAACACACCTGTTGAAGAATGTCTTCGGCTTGACCCATCCACGACCGTCCTCTTTTTAACCTGCTGCCCTTCACCTTCCTAATTTCACTATGCAGTGGATGTTGTGTGTTTGCGTTAATTCTGAGGTAGGCGCGTGCCCTGCAAACTTGTATTCTCTCTTCAATGGTTGGAAAATCAAGAAGGTAGCGCATCGCCCTGCATGCTGTATCTCTTGTACATCCAAGAATAATGCGCATAGCTTCATTCTGTATCCTTTCCATCCTTTCTATCTGCTTATGGCTGAGAGTCAAGATTGCCATTGCATACTCCAAAACAGACATGACCAGCCCCTCGTACAGAAGACATAGATGGCGCTGCTCACAGTTTGCTGCCGCCATCACCCGCATCGCTGCCAAACCCCGCTTGGCCTTTGTTATCACCTGGTCTATGTGCACATTATAAGCAAGGCTTCGATCAAACCGTATCCCCAGGTAATTCATTGCCTGCGTTCTTTCCACCGTCTCTGAACACAGCATTACAGTTGGTGTTGGATTGTTGACAATATGATTATTCAACGAGAACCAAGTCACTGTTGCCTTTGTTGGGTTGACCATTGCCCCAGCTTCATCACACCAAGTACTTATGCGAATGAGTTCTTTTTGTAGTTCCACAGCAACCTCCTCTCTATCCTTACCCTGACGATACACTAAAACATCATCGGCATACGACAATGTCCTGCCAGGTCCAGTGATCTGCTCACTGGTGATTCTCACTGTGTAGGCGTTGAACAGTACCGGAGATAATGGTGATCCCTGTGGTAGGCCAGGATATATTGTTGTTGGTTCCGAAGTCCAACTGCCACATCTAAAAACTACTTTCCGTTGGAAGAGGGCTGCAGCGATCCAACTAAGGAGGAATGGACTTACGTTTAGTTCAAGAATCTGAAACATTAAAACATCCAGTGGTACTCTGTTGTATGCGTCCTCAAGATCAATCGCTGCAGCAACGGTTTCAGTGCCTGAGTGGAGACCTTCATAGACATCATGGGCAAAGACTGCTGCATTGGTCCAGGTTTCTCTTTTTGGACGGTACCCACCCAGGGTAGGTGGGAAAACACCTTGCCTCTTTAGTTGGCTTGATATTTTCCTGGCAATTACCTTCTCCAGCAGCTTGCCTATTGTATTCTGCATGGTTATAATTCGATATCCCTGAATTTTTTTGTGGTCTTTGTCAGGCTTCGGCAAGGGAATCAGATAGCTGTGTAACCATTCCTCCTTGATGCTAGCACTCCCTATACTGTTGTTGTACATGTCTGCTAGTTTCTCTAGCTCATTGTCGGTACACCTATTTATGTCGTCGTATCTTATGCCATCAGGACCTGGCGCACTGTTTTTTGATCGTCGAAGCACAGCCTTAATTTCTTTCACTGTCACTGTGTCTTCATCCGAAGTGTTCTGGGCTTTGCATCTGTCTGAGGTGACCTCCTTGGCCAGATTTCGACCTCCCATGTCTGTCTGGTTGCTCTGCTCAAGGTAACGTTCAAAGAGGGCTTTGCCCTTGTCCTCGTCAGTCCTCTGCCAGATGAGGTCAGCACCTTGGAAGTCAGAAATTGACACAAACAGACAAGATACACAACAGACGACCCAGACACCGTGTTTACAACGAAAAGCAGATACCCAACAGTCTTGTTCTAGCAGACAACACAGTCTGAAACACACAGACAGTAACACATCACACAACGACATGTGTTTCAAGGGACATAACAAAAGTGATGAAAAGCAGAACATAAACCTGCTAATGTGGTACACAATCATCTCCATTTCATTTGTATCATTAATGTTGCTAGAGGTTATGGTGACAGCATTGTGCGCATACCAACTGTGGCAAACACCAACCACGTGTCTATTGATTACCATATTAATGTTACTTGCTACTTTTGGAATGATAAATATTTTACCACCATTATTGTATGAGAGTCTATATGAAAGACAAAGTGTCATCTTATTCCAATATATTGTAACACCTATGAACTTCATTTGTATGAGTGTGAGTTATAATTTCGACAGGATTAAATTGTTTGGACTCACTGTTAAACCAACGAAAATGGAGTTGGCATTTGAAGAAATTGAATTTCTAGGCCATAAAATATCCAAAGACCATTTGAGTACTGTCAAGGTCCTATAGGGGACATAAGAGAGGACATATGTTAGAGATAGGGACATGGGGTGAGTAAGGGGGAATGAGAAGAATCTAGATGCTGAAAGATCGGACTGTACCCGTGAAGGACAGGTCATTATGAAGTGAATGACGCAGTACGCATGGACTCAACCCGGCGTATGCGAGACATCTGACTTCCCGCGGATTGCACGAGGGGCAAATACCTCGTGACCACTGGGCAGTCGAAGGGAAGCCAGACGGGCTTTGGACACGACTGAAAGAGGATGCATGACTGAGTGTGGCAGGATAGACTCTACTTAGTACTTCAGAGCTATTGAATAGCTGAGCCGTGTGACTTGTGTCTGTGTGTGGGGCTGTGATACGAGAGTGTAGTAATTGATATCGTAATATTACATTGCCACATTATTGCTGTATATTGACTAGTGCGAGAATAAACGCTGTTAGCGAGTGATGAGACAGTATTATGTAATTATATTCGAGAATAATAAATCGTATGTTATTGACGCCTGAATTTATGTTTCATCTATGCTCGTACTATCTACCTGTCTTGAACCCTTCACTTTCAAATACCGCTAGACACTGACAAGTACTGATGATAAAATCGTGACCAAGATCCTAAATCTCACGATGCCTACGACTAGGAAGCAAGTGCGAAGCCTATTAGGCTTGGTGAACTATTACAAGTCATACCAAACTTAGCACAAACCACCAGCGTATTTTCAGATTTGTTAAGAACTAAGTCAAAAATCGATGTACAGAGTGCTGCTTTATAGAAGGCAATGTCGCAACTAAAGTATTATTTCAGTAACATTCCGATTTTGCGTCTTCCTAAAAAAGACCTGTTGTATACCCTCAGAACAGACGCGAGCGCCACGACCATCTCAGGAGTGCTGCTCCAGGCCTACGATAACATATACCATCCAATATTTTACATCAGTAGGAAGCTTACCCCAGCTGAATCACGATATGGAGTGTCTCAACTGGAGGCTCTCGCAATTGTCTATTGTATTAGTAAATTATCTAAGTACCTTGCCGGGACACACTTCTTCATTGAAACTGACAATTCCCCGTTGATGGTGATCGAGAAGGGACAACCGAAGAATAACCGCATTTATCGATGGGCCCTCATTCTACAAAATTACTCGTTCTCCATCAAGCACATCAGAGGTTCGAAGAACATTTTAGCCGACTTGCTAACCAGACCCTCAGACCTGGCAGTCGAGCAGATCCACGACACGACAACACCTCCGTCATCGGGAACGCCTACATAGTTAGTGTAGATAATTAAATTGTGTTATATAGAGTTATTGACATAATATTTAATTAATTCAACTTATTTTTATTAAAGATGCACAGTTAGAAAATTTTCCTTTCATTTTAAGTACAGTACTGAATTGCACATGGACATAGATTTGCCCATAAGGTAAAAGTCAATAAAGTTAGAAATGTGCAATCTTATTTAACTAGATCGTGAATTAAAGTAATATTTAAACTATTAACAGCAACAAAGTAGTATATTAGTAATTATATTTTTCCAACAACACTACTTTGATGAATATTAGTAATATTAATTCCTTTTACAGTAACTTATATAAATTTTGAGTTAATTACAGCCATATATTCCTTAGTTAAATAATTAGTACAGTGGAAACAGTAACAAGATTTTGACATAAGGGAGCTAATAAAGTTCTCCTATTTTCATTTAGTCCATTTAAATTACATTTCTTTAGTTAATAACATCTATTAGACTGAAATTACAAAAACTTAAGAAAGTTTTTCCCCTTAATATTGCCTATGGCAAATCAAATAATCCTATATATATATATATATATATATATATATATATATATATATATATATATATATATATATATATTATTTGTATTTAATACTATTCCTATTACAACATGATAGTGATAAATGTAAATCAGCTCGTTTATTACGATGAAAACGTGCTTATTTTATTTAAAATTGATAAACATTATTAATAATGCATTGTGTGACTCGGTGAGCGAAAAGGGTATAAAAGGATGAATGAATGTATTAAAACAAGAAGTTTGAATATTAGTGCGCTTTTTACACACATGGTTTTTGTGTGTGGTAACTTGTCTTCGTCTTTTTTGTAACACATGTGAGCGTTCAATGATTTTATAAGTGTTAACGTTAGAATTACAATACAACTATGATTATATTTTCAAGGATCACAGTTCGGCGCCTGTCAAGGTCTCAAAAGAGATACAACTAAGGAAATAGGCTACGCCTCAACAAGGGAGACAAAGCTAATAGTCCGAATGTTCGGGGTCCGAATATTCGAGAATCAAGAGGTCAAATCCCTTGTTAAACCCTTGAGCCCGCCTGAATCGTGAGAAGCCTCAATCACGGGGTGCTCGAGTGCGCCAGCACTCCGTGTTCACGGGACGCAAGCCAGGGCTCAGACTGCGACTGGACATCGGACTGAGTGGAAGGGTTTAGCTTCTAGGAACCATTTACTAAAGTTCATTAGAGATTACTTTAGATACTGTGATTGGTTATGATAGACAGATGCTATAATGTATAACTTGTCAAATGCACTGTCTACGTGTATGTGATATGAAAGGAGTGCGAGACGGCTGTTCGTTAGATTGACATTATAATAAATTAGATTGATAATGTACGAACAGAGAGTTGTGTTTGTTCTGTGAGTGAACTTCATCCTGTCCGAACCCGAGTCTAAGCTATCCTCTAGTTCTGAGACGTTGACAGGAATACTTGGGGGCTCGAATCCGTTTTGGCAAGCCCAAGAAACTAGATATTATAAGTTTACTATTTAGAAATTAAAATCAATAGATTGACGGTTCTTGGCTTTGCCAAGTAAAAATTTAAAATTACACACGACAAAGTTTAGACAACTGACAATTGTTCTTCTGAATATCTGTTCTGTCTATCTTTCTCTAGAAGCGTAACGTTACAATATTGATTCTCCATTAAAATGACATTGACGTGACATGACAAACTGTGACAAAATACTAATGTTTTCCTATCCAAAATCAGATTGTTCCATGAGAATGGTGTGTATGTAATTTTTCTCCGATCAGAAGTTAACAGCCCGGAGAATCCGAACAGCGATAGTACAGCCAAGACTTCATTCAATCAGATAAGTCCCTTAAGTAATTTATAGAATGTATCTCTAAACGATACTCATATTTTTTCACATGTAAATTTTATGTTTTTATATATTGTATATGTACATGCAAATTTAGTGTCTAAATAAGAAATACTTAATTCAATACGAGAAGTAAAGGTAAGGGACATCACCAAATTTTTCTAATTTGAAATATTTTTCTAAGGGAGTTAATTTCCAAAAATTTAACATCAGTAAAACTTAACGATGTCGACACTAGAAAAGTGCGTAGAGTTAGGAATTAAATTGGGATTTACAGAAGATAAACTGGCGGAATGGAGTCAGAAAACACACGAAGAAAATATAGCAAGGGAAGAACGTGCAGCTGAAAGGGAACAAAAGAAACTAGAAATCGAAGCGGTCAACAAAAAGGCAGAAATCGAAGCGGCCAACAGAAAAGCAGACATCGAAGCCAAAGCGGCAAATAAAAAGGCAGAAATCGAAGCGGCCAACGGGAAAGCAGAATTAGATGCAGAGACTAAGAAATTAGAAATTGAAGCAGCACTGAAACAAAAAGAAATTGATTCACAAACACAATTAAAAGTGAAACAACTAGAGGTTGATTCAAACATGGAAATGTCAGTCGACAAGTTGAAAAGCAAAGAAGAAGAATAGAAGTACAATAAATACAAAGGGTTAATTAAGCCATTCTGCTCAGGCGATACAGTGAGGGCATGGTCCGAGAACTTCGAGTGCATCATGGCCTATCACAAAATCCCAAAAACAGATTGGCCCATGATCTACATGAGAAATCTAGCGTTAGAACCATTGAAAGTTATTGAAACGATCCCACAGCATATGAGAACTGATTATGATTATCTTAACGGTAGAATTATGCAGCATTTTTCGTTAGATACAGCAGGATACTAACTACAATTCTCAAAACTATGTCCAAAACCAAACCAAACGTTCATAGATTATGTTTCATCAGTTCAAGATATTTTCAGTAAATGGATCTCAGCAGCAAAAGTCAACAATAACTTTCACAAATTAAGAGATCTCATGGTAATTAACAAAATCATTTCCTCAATACCATCCTCATTTTCGAAATTTTTGCAACAGAGCGACTGCCAGACAATCGGAGAGGTCGAGAAAAAAGGGTCTGCATTCTATACAGCAAACCGTGATATTTTCCTTCTGAATGCAAGTCAGAATGAGGTAGCTGCTGTCATTAACATAAACAAAGATAGACCATCTGATAATAAATTTAGATCATCTGAAAATAAGTATAGACTCAAACAGAAATGCATGCCTTGCCAATACTGTAAATTATCACACGAACAATATGCGATGAGTGACCAATCACCGACTTACAGTCACCACCTCTAAAGGATGGTGGAAAAGAAAAAAAGAAAAAAAAGAAATAGCTTCAGACGAGCGGTTAAATGTTTTTTTTTTTTTTTGCAAAAGTTACGGCCATTATTCCGCGATTTGTAGAGGACGTAAAATGTTGAAAGAAGCCAATGCCGTGTTAGTAGACTCCTCTAGTGAGGACGAAATTGATATTGTAAATCAATGTGAGAGTGCAAATGAGAGTGAAAATGAAATGGCTAACGCCTTAGAACTCATTGACATCTTCGATTATGACGGGTGTAATACATGCAAAAAGTTCCAACTAGATACAACCCTTGAATGTGGCCATACCATCCCAATATCAAATGAGATGGCCAATGCCGCCTTGTCAACAAAAGGCAGACTTCAATTTGTGAATGGGTTTGTAAATAACCAACCATGTACTGCAATGCGCCATAGCGGCTCGACCCTTGTTGGGATAAGGAAGACATTGGTCAAAGACAGTGACTATACAAATGACTATGTGACACGTCGAACATTTGCAGGCACAAGTGAAAGATATCCCCTAGCATGGACCGAAATTCGAACACCATTTATGTCAGGACGCGTGCTATGTGCCGTCTTGCACAACCCATGTGCAGATATAATTGTTGGGAATCTGCCCAACGTGAAAGCTTGTTCAGAAAAAGAAATTCAAAAATGGGAGCTAGAAAATTGCAAACAAACATCAAGCAATAATTCCATGACAGCCGAACAAAGTGTCATTTCTCCAACTGCCAAAAGTACAAGGGAGACCACCAATGACGGATCTCTAAACGAAGGAACCGAGGTGTACGACACAGGGGCTGCTCAATTAATAAACGATACCATATTAACAAAACCTCGAACTGAGGGTACTATTTACCTAGAAAAACCGAAACCTGTAACTGAACGACAGACGACAAAAGACAAAAACGCAGTTACCAAACCAGCAACTGAGAGAACTCATAATTACCAACTCTATGAGTCGAAACAAGGTGTTTCGCTGGGAACAATAAACAGTGACGTCATTAATTACAAGAATCATAACCGAGAAATACAACGATCTCCAAGGGACACTATCATTAACAAAGAAGTACTAACAATAGACAAGTTAGTTGGTTAGTTAGTTAGTTAGTCGACAGATCATCCTCATTGCACATCGAACCATTCAGTCCATAAGTGCTCGGATCCCCTCCTCAGCAAATCCCGCAGCGTGTAGCGGCTAACGACGCCAGTTCTGTTGGTTTATCAATCTTCTTTGGCTTCCTGCGTAGTGTTCTTGTTTGGCAATCCCTCTTTTAATTTGCTGCTCTCGCAGTCTGGCCATTGTTGTAGATTCACAGTCATCACTTGGTTCTCACAAAAGTCTTACTTCTCGTAGAGCATTCAGAATGTCAGCCTGGTCCATGGCGCGTCCGCCCTCCACAGTAGCCTCACCTGCGAGCTTGTCAGCCCGCTCATTTCCTTGTACCCCCGCATGCCCTGGCACGAAGATGAAACTAATCTTTGCCAGCCGAGACCGCTCCAGAAACAGCAACCATTCTCTTCGGATCGACCCCTCCTCTATCCTCTTGATCATGTTCATTGAGTCGCTAAGGAAACAAGCCCTAGTGAATGTCTGTGTCTCGAGCCATGTTATTGCTTTACTTACTGCCATGACTTCCATGGTCAGGCTCCTTGTGGTTTCAGTGAAAGCACCAGAGTCCTCCTTCACAATTCTCCCTCCGGCCCGAGCTGTAAAGGCCCATGAGCTTCTCACATGTCGGACGACCGACCCATCTGTGTAGATGACCGCGTCACCGTCTAGCGAATTCTCGAAAATCAACGCTTGTACTTCACCCTCCACAGCAGCCGGATTTTCTTGTCTGCATTTTCTATCTAGTTAGATGCAAACTGAAAAAGGATGTGCAGAAGTATGTTGGCACTTGCACCCACTCCTCGCCAGGTTCTAAGTCCTCAAGTGAACACACCTGTTGAAGAATGTCTTCGGCTTGACCCATCCACGACCGTCCTCTTTTTAACCTGCTGCCCTTCACCTTCCTAATTTCACTATGCAGTGGATGTTGTGTGTTTGCGTTAATTCTGAGGTAGGCGCGTGCCCTGCAAACTTGTATTCTCTCTTCAATGGTTGGAAAATCAAGAAGGTAGCGCATCGCCCTGCATGCTGTATCTCTTGTACATCCAAGAATAATGCGCATAGCTTCATTCTGTATCCTTTCCATCCTTTCTATCTGCTTATGGCCGAGAGTCAGGATTGCCACTGCATACTCCAAAACAGACATGACCAGCCCCTCGTACAGAAGACATAGATGGCGCTGTTCACAGTTTGCTGCCGCCATTACCCTCATCGCTGCCAAACCCTGCTTGGCCTTTGTTATCACCTGGTCTATGTGCACATTATAAGCAAGGCTTCGATCAAACCGTATCCCCAGGTAATTCATTGCCTGCGTTCTTTCCACAGTCTCTGAACACAGCTTTACAGTTGGTGTTGGAGTGTTGACAATATGATTATTCAACGAGAACCAAGTCACTGTTGCCTTTGTTGGGTTAACCATTGCCCCAGCTTCATCACACCAAGTACTTATGCGATTGAGTTCGGTTTGTAGTTCCACAGCAACCTCCTCTCTATCCTTACCCTGACGATACACTAAAACATCATCGGCATATGACAATGTCCTGCCAGGTCCAGTGATCTGCTCACTGGTGATTCTCACTGTGTAGGCGTTGAACAGTACCGGAGATAATGGTGATCCCTGTGGTAGACCAGGATATATTGTTGTTGGTTCCGAAGTCCAACTGCCACATCTAAAAACTACTTTCCGTTGGAAGAGGGCTGCAGCGATCCAACTAAGGAGGAATGGACTTACGTTTAGTTCAAGAAGCTGAAACATTAAAAAATCCAATGGTACCAAATAGACAATAGACAAGTGTCATCACATGTGTTCATCCCAAATCTATCATCCATCAATGACACATAAAACAAAAGCGGAAACAACACAGAAACCCGCAGAAAGTTATGCAGATACTGAAATAACATCATCAAACAACAATCATGCAAGCAAACAGTATGCAAATAAACAAACACAAACAATTAACTTCACACAAAATCAAAATTAGAAACGATTGCATACAAACAAACCGCTTTATTGCATGAACAGAAACAGCAAACGATGCTTGTCGAAATCCATCAGTACAAAAACTAGCAACAAAATGAAATCACCATCTACCAGTGTGACAGGCAAATACAACAATTACATTAAAACACACAACGCAACCAATAAAATAAAACACTCACATTCACCAAATAGTAGAACTCACATAGGGAAACTACTGACACTTTTGCTACCGACACAACTTGCAACAACACTTCTCATCTATCAAAATATATCTTTGACCACAATCTTGAGAACAAACCAACTATCCAACATAATCACCATCTCACTCATATATCAGTCAACATTGCGCCACATTGAAATTGGAAAAACCATGGTTGTCTTTGTCTGATGTAAACTGTGAAACGTGTCATAAAATTTTTATACGTGTTTAGATAAATTACAACATAGCTAATAGGTTGTTCTCAGAATCACCGCTCTAAACTCCCGGTCATGAATTACACATATTCTGTAAATCAAGACTACGGAAATTCGACCTCGTGACACTTAGAAAAACCTAAAACACTACAAACACTACACATCCATCACACACATTTAACACATTAGTTTACACACACATTCTTAATACCTTACAAAAACAGTTAACTCACATACACGTTTATAGACGAATCAAAGGGAGAGTAGTATACACTAACAGGATAACAGGGACGTCAGCAATTAGTCGATGAAAACTAAGTATTTATATATTAAGCACTACATGCAACATACGGAAGCAAAAGTGTACACAAGTACACATGAAGGGGCCAGGATTTGCAATATTCTTAAAGGAGCCAAAGCTACTTGCTTTGATGATACTCTGTGAAAAGAGATCATTATCCTGGGTGTCATTTCGGACATATGAGAAGGACGCATTTGTAGCTGCAACATAAGTCGTCAGGGAACTTCGGTCTGAATAGTGGAATTTAAGAATGGGAAGGGAGTTAAGACCTCGGGCAACCACCCTTTATCGTAATACGTAAAGTACATGAGTTGCCAGTGCAATAATATACATAATATAGAGTTCGCATCCACTGAATTACTACTTCAGAGATCTATTCCTTTGAGCCCTTAACAGAATTAGTTCAGACTAATTTAAACATATGATACCCACTGAAAGGGGGGAGAAGGGAGGCCCTGTCAAGGTTTCAAAAGGGATACAACTAAGGAAATAGGCTACGCCTCAACAAGGTAGACAAAACTAATAGTCCGAATGTTCGGGGTCTGAACATTCGAGAATCAAGAGGTCAAATCCTCTACTGCGCAGTTAAACCCTTGAGCCCGCCTGAATCGTGAGAAGCCTCAATTACGGGGTGCTCGAGTGCGCCAGCACTCCGTGTTCACGGGACGCAAGCCAGGGCTCAGACTGCGACTGGACATCGGACTGAGTGGAAGGGTTTAGCTTCTAGGAACCATTTACTAAAGTTCATTAGAGATTACTTTAGATACTGTGATTGGTTATGATAGACAGATGCTATAATGTATAACTTGTCAAATGCATTGTCTACGTGTATGTGATATGAAAGGAGTGCGAGACGGCTGTTCGTTAGATTGACATTATAATAAATTAGATTGATAATGTACGAACAGAGAGTTACGTATGTTCTGTGACTGCACTTCATCCTGTCCGAACCCGAGTCTAAGCTATCCTCTAGCTCTAAGACGTTGACAGTACCTCATCTCTAAAATTGAGCATAAGCCTTCATTTGTGAGATGCAGTGACCTACCTGGTGACACTTGAAGACCTAAAGTACACAGATTAGAAACATACACCATGTTTCTAAGTTAAACAGAACGCAATAATAATAGAACACGCAAACAAACATAATACGAACATATAACGTACAAACACCATTTTTGAAGCAAGGGAGATCACACTTATACAAGGGACACAAGGGATTTATATAGATTATGAGTACACAAATGAAAATTTTATACAAATCTTGAAGAAAGATGTTGAAGTAACATTTTACGGAAGCCATGGATAAAGTATCCATGATTGGTCTCCGTCAAAAGAGACAAATTGTTACGGGGCACTATTTTGGAGTGTCTGAAAGGCGTTGCATTTTATTGGGTAACCATGATTATAATATTTATAAGACAATATATCCTTGGGTCGTAAACAGCTTCCAGTAGTGAAATGTTAGAGAGTAGTGACTCTTGGCAACATATCAAGGATGTTAAACTGATGATAGACCAGTGGGTGGATGCTTCAATAGTGTATCATACACTTATGAATCAAAGTGCTACCCAAATAGAGTGATTGATGAATTCCCACAACACACTGACAAATTAGTTCTGACTAATTTTTATTTGACGACATTGTGTCACACTCTATAGCAGTGTTTCCCAACCTTTTTTGTACCATGCCCCAATTAAGCCTTTCTAAAATTCATATTGCCCCCCTCCCCCGCCCTGAACATATACATTATTTTTAATATTCAAAAATTGAAATGTTCACTAAAGAAACTTGAATGATAGGTTTTAGGAAGAAATCACTAGGTAATTATTGAGCAAACACAGTAAGTAAATTTTCAAAACATATAATGGAGAACTGAAATTCAAGTACAAAATAATTTTAATGAAAGATTTTTCTATATTATTTTAATTATTAGTAATTATTTATTATTTAAATTTAGTGAGATCCTTGCGCTTGATGCTTGCTGCAAAGAGATCTTATGTCAGGTCCCAATTTAGTTAACTTCAGTCTCAAGTCTCCCCGTTTTGTTATATTCAGCCGATTTATTCCATTTTCGAATTGCCCCCCTTAACAGTCAAATTGCCCCCCTGTGGGGCGTGGGCCCCAAGTTGGGAATCACTGCTCTATAGAATGATTTTGGTGACACAATACCCGGGAACATGGGAGAATGTCAGGGTGTTGGGAGAATAGGTACAGGACATAGAGAGGACAAGGGACAGAATAGAGTCAGGACTACAGAGATAACGATAGACAGGACATAGGTAAAGACATGGAGATGTCATAAGACAGGACATCTACAGGACAGTAGATAAGAGTGGAGACAAGACTTAGGTGGGGACATAGAGATGTCATAGACAGGACAAGACTGAGTGATAGGAGGGGACATAAGTTCACGAGACACTGTCCTTAACGGACGAGATGGCATTACACTGAACGACCCAGCCTAACATGGACGGACTGCAGTACTACGTGATGGGCAAGACAGCACCGTCCCGTCGTCACGAGAGACTCGTGGCCCAGTACCATGAGACCAGCCGACCAGTTTGAAAACGTCAGACGGGACTCAGACAGTTTTAGAGGAAGGACGTTGTGTTTTCTAGAGCGAGTGTATAGCTTTTGCGAGAGTGCTAGTTTGAAGATAGCGAGTATAGGACTTGTGTAATTGGCTGTGTGCTATAAGCGTTTGTAAGGCGGCTTGTGTATATGTCTTGTAAATATTTCTGCCTTGTGTGTACATTGTGGTGATGATGATCAGGTTTGCCTGAATAAAATGTAAACCCCCATACGCACGACTGATGTTTCCTTGAGTGCGTATGAAGGAGTAGAGTACCTGTGTGCGTGCAAGACATTGACAAGATGGAACACCTGAAAAATTAGACTGACTTAGGCCTCGATTTCAATAAGATACCGCCCATTAGCACAAGAGTGTATGTGAACATTCTATTCTGGATTATAATTGTTCTCTGGAGGATATATTCAGTGGATATTGTAAGAGCAGAACACAGTTGAGTGAGTAACATTTCGGTTCCCGGATAATAATGACATTAACTGCCAAGCATTGAAGGCGAATAAAGAACAGTCCACCAGGACAATACAGGAAACACAGTTTAAATAATTAGTTTAGGAATGTGTAAGGAATGTGGATTTTGGGTTGAGTATCCTGACATCATCTTATAATTTTTTTCATATGAGAATTGTAAATGGTGTGGGGAAAACAATTGTTTTATATGTTTGGTTTTTCTGAACTTAGACCATTGTTTTGCTTTTATA
Organism: Cepaea hortensis; assembly: GCA_963921405.1. Taxonomy (NCBI): domain Eukaryota; kingdom Metazoa; phylum Mollusca; class Gastropoda; order Stylommatophora; family Helicidae; genus Cepaea; species Cepaea hortensis. The sequence continues at coordinate 8,355,267 of OY992896.1, forward strand.
TCTGTAAAATGGGTCAATGGTAGTAGAACCGAATAGTGGTTGTTGTGTTGGTTGTAATAACATTGTTTTTTTTCTTTTCTTGGGACAATGGGGTTATCACATTTTAATGTGTTTATAATGTGGCATATCATCCCATGCCTGTTCTGGAAATTCAGTGTGGCCATTACATGTATCTATATGTCTAATCAGATCTTGATTTAATGCCTGAACTGTTTGTCCAAATGTTGGTGTTTACGTCAATTGCTTGTTGATGTTCGTTCAACAGTGGTTGTTATATATGTGGTAAAAAATCAATGTCCTCTAACACTATATACAAATTATATCGGTGATTTAGTGGGAATGGAGAAGTACGCATAGACACAGTTATAAACAGGAGTGAAGTATTTTCCTTCTTGTGTTTGTGGTAGAATTTTATGATCACCTCAAGTGGTGAAATGAGTGAGAATCAAAATTAATCGCCATTAGGGATCCACTAGACAAAACAAGCAAATAATTCTCATATATTAAATTCCACATCCCACAAGAATCAAAAGCTATTAGTGATTTAGTGAAGTTAGAAGTTAGTATTATTATAATTAGAGGTGTTATGGATTGGAAACTTAATAAGATAACATAAGAAGAATTTATATATAGAAATAGAATATTATAATTATTATTTTGAGAAGATATAGGAATTCTGAAGATATTCATAACATCTGTTAAAATGATTAAATCATTTATATTTTTCTAGTGATTATTTTTTTCTGGACATAATTAGTTGCATGTTCAGTTTAGCGTTGTTATGTTTCTGTGTTTTGATGCATGGCAGTGCAGTATCGTTATGAAGCATGACTGTTTGAATTATTGGTTCATAATTTCTTTGAATATTCTTTTGAACTTGGCTTATTGCATGCCAAATTGTGGTTGAATTATCATCACGATTATTTGCATGTAATGAAGTTAATGACTATCGTAATATTGTTATTTCATTAAGTACAATTTCAGCTATAAGTAGCAACTATATATTCAAGTAAAGTACACGGTGCAGTGTTGGCATCAAAGGGGACTTTTCTAAGCTGATAAGATTAGGACCATCCCCGACAGACTATTATCATTGAGAGTACGATGCCATATTGATATGGCAATACACTATAGTGTGCCAAGATATATCTCTGATTTTATATATGAGTGTGATAATTATCACTTGATGGGTAATTATCACTTGAGGAGGAAAAGATTGGTTACAGAAATAACGATGAAGGAAACGAAAAGCAGTAGATTTATCCGTAAGGAGAAAAGAATATTTATAGAGATTACCGTTGGACTATTATGAAGTTGAAGAGGATTTTACTCTTATACTGATGCGCTATGGTGATATATGGTGCTTGAAGTCGATAGTCAGAGAATTAATAACGCTACATGTACTAAGTTGCATTGGTATATAGAAACATCACTTTAAAAGAATTGTTGAACATGATCTTAAACTAGCAGTCGACATTGTGTCCAGAGATAGAAATGAATGCTAAGATGGGGTGTTTGACTGTCGGAGACATAACAGTGTTGAATGGCTGTTAGTGTTAACAAGGAACCTATCATAAGTCATATTAAGGGTATGCAGATTTGCTTGGCTGCAGAATTCGACATAAAGTATTCAAATACTTGAAGATCCTATCATATAGGACTCACTGACATCAATGCTCGCATTTGTTGATTACATGCGGGATTACTGTTAAAACATTAACATTATCAATTGATTACTTGTTGTTTATACTGACATTTAATTGATTGATTCATTAATTGATAAAATAAATATATTTGATTTCATGATAGAAATATTATTAATAAGTTATATAAGTTTCAGTATTACCATTATGTTGCATTAATTGATTATGTCATTTTGCATTAATATAATTCATTTTGGGACAATGGGAGTTGTAAATTTAAAAGAAAAGAGAGTTCCTAAAAACAGATACTAATACATTATTGACTGATTATTTATGTCATTAATTTATTGATTGATTATTTATACACAATGAATTGAAACATAGATGCCATTGGGAAAAAATAAGAAATCCTCTCTGTGAGGATAAGAACAACATAATGTTTGGTGATAAAGACAAAAAGGAAAGCAACTACATTTTGAGTATAATTGTTCTACTCAACTCAGACAGCTGCGGGGAGTGCAATGGATTGTCTTAACTTAAGTCATTGGCAACTGAATTCACTGATTACAAGCCGAGTCAACAACGACAGAGTTCAATAGGAATGGCAACGCATAACAGACTGTCTACCATTGGCAACTGAATTCACTGATTACAAGCCGAGTCAACAACGACAGAGTTGAATAGGAATGGCAACGCATAACAGACTGTCTACCATTGGCAACTGCATTCACTGATTACAAGCCGAGTCAACAACGACAGAGTTGAATAGGAATGGCAACGCATAACAGACTGTCTACCATTGGCAACTGCATTCACTGATTACAAGCCGAGTCAACAACGACAGAGTTGAATAGGAATGGCAACGCATAACAGACTGTCTACCATTGGCAACTGCATTCACTGATTACAAGCCGAGTCAACAACGACAGAGTTCAATAGGAATGGCAACGCATAACAGACTGTCTACCTTTGGCAACTGCATTCACTGATTACAAGCCGAGTCAACAACGACAGAGTTCAATAGGAATGGCAACGCATAACAGACTGTCTACCATTGGCAACTGCATTCACTGATTACAAGCCGAGTCAACAACAACAGAGTTCAATAGGAATGGCAACGCATAACAGACTGTCTACCATTGGCAACTGCATTCACTGATTACAAGCCGAGTCAACAACGACAGAGTTCAATAGGAATGGCAACGCATAACAGACTGTCTACCATTGGCAACTGTATTCACTGATTACAAGCCGAGTCAACAACGACAGAGTTCAATAGGAATGGCAACGCATAACAGACTGTCTACCATTGGCAACTGCATTCACTGATTACAAGCCGAGTCAACAACGACAGAGTTCAATAGGAATGGCAACGCATAACAGACTGTCTACCATTGGCAACTGTATTCACTGATTACAAGCCGAGTCAACAACGACAGAGTTCAATAGGAATGGCAACGCATAACAGACTGTCTACCATTGGCAACTGTATTCACTGATTACAAGCCGAGTCAACAACGACAGAGTTCAATAGGAATGGCAACGCATAACAGACTGTCTACCATTGGCAACTGCATTCACTGATTACAAGCCGAGTCAACAACGACAGAGTTCAATAGGAATGGCAACGCATAACAGACTGTCTACCATTGGCAACTGTATTCACTGATTACAAGCCGAGTCAACAACGACAGAGTTCAATAGGAATGGCAACGCATAACAGACTGTCTACCATTGGCAACTGTATTCACTGATTACAAGCCGAGTCAACAACGACAGAGTTCAATAGGAATGGCAACGCATAACAGACTGTCTACCATTGGCAACTGTATTCACTGATTACAAGCCGAGTCAACAACGACAGAGTTCAATAGGAATGGCAATGCATAACAGACTGTCTACCATTGGCAACTGTATTCACTGATTACAAGCCGAGTCAACAACGACAGAGTTCAATAGGAATGGCAACGCATAACAGACTGTCTACCATTGGCAACTGCATTCACTGATTACAAGCCGAGTCAACAACGACAGAGTTCAATAGGAATTGCAACGCATAACAGACTGTCTACCATTGGCAACTGTATTCACTGATTACAAGCCGAGTCAACAACGACAGAGTTCAATAGGAATGGCAACGCATAACAGACTGTCTACCATTGGCAACTGTATTCACTGATTACAAGCCGAGTCAACAACGACAGAGTTCAATAGGAATGGCAACGCATAACAGACTGTCTACCATTGGCAACTGTATTCACTGATTACAAGCCGAGTCAACAACGACAGAGTTCAATAGGAATGGCAACGCATAACAGACTGTCTACCATTGGCAACTGTATTCACTGATTACAAGCCGAGTCAACAACGACAGAGTTCAATAGGAATGGCAACGCATAACAGACTGTCTACCATTGGCAACTGTATTCACTGATTACAAGCCGAGTCAACAACGACAGAGTTCAATAGGAATGGCAACGCATAACAGACTGTCTACCATTGGCAACTGCATTCACTGATTACAAGCCGAGTCAACAACGACAGAGTTCAATAGGAATTGCAACGCATAACAGACTGTCTACCATTGGCAACTGTATTCACTGATTACAAGCCGAGTCAACAACGACAGAGTTCAATAGGAATGGCAACGCATAACAGACTGTCTACCATTGGCAACTGTATTCACTGATTACAAGCAGAGTCAACAACGACAGAGTTCAATAGGAATGGCAACGCATAACAGACTGTCTACCACGATTCTGGCTTGCAGTATCATGCGTAAATTGATCAGACTTGGGCGAGTTACCTTTGCAAATAGTTTTTGGATGTTGGCAGGTGAAGTTTAGCACCATTCAATTCATTATAGCCACCATTGACACTATGAACCGACAAAGTGCGGAATTGTTGAATATCATTATAGCACATATATGGGAAACTAAGGTTATGTTCTACAAGCTTTCAAGTGAAAGGCAGATTACGTATACTACTGCAATGACTAATATTTTTGAAGGGAACTTATTAGATTTTGGAAAATTAGATACACAAATAATTAGTACTTAATAAAAGAGATTGATAGATTCTTGTGTCTTTCAGATTCAAGTAGAGTGCCAGATAACAGACTGCTCAAGATTAATTAAATATTATAACCTAGATTAAATATAACTAGAGTTGAATTACTTAGGTTAGAATGGTTCCAAACACAGATAAATTAAGACTATGTGTTAGGAAAAAAAATGCTTCACATGTTCTTTTTTTCTGTGAGGCGGTGGTGAGTGCCATGATCCATATCAGGTCATGGTGTGCTGATAGGGTAGAGTCCCTGATAGGGTAGAGTCCCTGATAGGGTAGAGTCGCTGATAGGGTAGAGTCGCTGATAGGGTAGAGTCCCTGATAGGGTAGAGTCGCTGATAGGGAAGAGTCGCTGATAGGGTAGAGTCCCTGATAGGGTAGAGTCCAGAGTTTCACGTAATTCAGCGTGAAGATTGACCCAGTTCAGATTCATGCTTGGCAGGAAATGAGCAAGACTCTAGACAGCGTCGATATATACGATAAATGCCCTAATTTCAAATACGCGAAGAAGACCAGCATATCATCTTCGTGACAAAACCAGCTTCTGTGCAGCCCAAACAGCCTAAATAGCCACGTGCCTAGGGGTATCATAAAGCAGTCATGTGGCACATAAAACTCTATGGCACTAGCAAAGGTTAATAAACAACTCTTAAATTGCGGAAATTACCAGCAAATTGTAATGAATAGCTCTTAAATTATGTACATGACCAGTAAACTTTAATGAATAGCTCTTAAACTATGTACAAGACCAGTAAACTTTAATGAATAGCTCCTTAAACTATGTACATGACCAGTAAACTTTAATGAATAGCTCCTTAAACTATGTACATGACCAGTAAACTTTAATGAATAGCTCCTTAAACTATGCACATGACCAGTAAACTTTAAGGAATAGCTCCTTAAACTATGCACATTACCAGCAAAGCTTGACAAACAGTACTTACACAATGTAAAGTACATCAAAGTTCAATGAACGACGGTGTAAAATACTGTGTGGTTAATACCCCGTCAGGTAGAAATGTTTTCGTGATCAAGTGTTACTGGGTTTGACCAAATCTCAGACTAGTTATAATGAAACTGTCTGGAAAGTAAGGCGCCCAGCGAATACTGACCACTTCACACCTGGCATGACATGTGATCAAGACAACATGCGGTCATCTCCATATATTATTATGCTATGATTACCTGGACACCGTACGTACGATGGCCTTACACCTGGATCTAGAAGTTCATATAGTCAACATACAACTGGACTAACTAGAGCGGAGAGGAGTTCCATGTGAGAAAATAATCCAGTCTTCACATAAACCGGACTGTTAACTTTGTGAACATTTGCTGCTAAACTAAGGAGAGTTTGTGCTAAGCTAAGGAGGGATTGCTGCTAAACTAAGGAGAGATTGCTGCTAAACTAAGGAAAGTTTGTGCTAAACTAAGGAGAGATTGCTGCTAAACTAAGCAGAGATTGCTGCTAAACTAAGGAGAGTTTGTGCTAAACTAAGGAGTTTGTGCTAAACTAAGGAGAGATTGCTGCTAAACTAAGGAGAGTTTGTGCTAAACTAGGGAGAGTTTGCTGCTAAACTAAGGAGAGATTGTGCTAAACTAAGGAGAGTTTGTGCTAAACTAAAGAGAGATTGCTGCTAAACTGAGGAGAGTTTGTGCTAAACTAGGGAGAGTTTGCTGCTAAACTAAGGAGAGATTGTGCTAAACTAAGAAGAGTTTGTGCTAAACTAAGGACAGATTGTGCTAAACTAAGGAGAGATTGTGCTAACCTAAGGAGAGTTTGTGCTAAACTAAGGAGAGATTGTGCTAAACTAAGGAGAGATTGCTGCTAAACTAAGGAAAGTTTGTGCTAAACTAAGGAGAGATTGCTGCTAAACTAAGCAGAGATTGCTGCTAAACTAAGGAGAGTTTGTGCTAAACTAAGGAGTTTGTGCTAAACTAAGGAGAGATTGCTGCTAAACTAAGGAGAGTTTGTGCTAAACTAGGGAGAGTTTGCTGCTAAACTAAGGAGAGATTGTGCTAAACTAAGGAGAGTTTGTGCTAAACTAAAGAGAGATTGCTACTAAACTGAGGAGAGTTTGTGCTAAACTAGGGAGAGTTTGCTGCTAAACTAAGGAGAGATTGTGCTAAACTAAGAAGAGTTTGTGCTAAACTAAGGACAGATTGTGCTAAACTAAGGAGAGTTTGTGCTAAACTAAGGAGAGATTGCTGCTAAACTAAGGAGAGATTGTGCTAAACTAAAGAGAGTTTGTGCTAAACTAAGGAGAGATTGTGCTAACTAATGAGATATTGCTGCTAAACTAAGGAGAGTTTGTGCTAAACTAAGGAGAGATTGTGCTAAACTAAGGAGAGATTGCTGTGCTGCTAAACTAAGGAGATTGCTGCTAACTAAGGAGAGTTTGCTGCTAAACTAAGGAGAGTTTGTGCTAAACTAAGGAGAGATTTCTGCTAAACTAAGGAGAGATTGTGCTAAACTAAGGAGTTTGTGCTAAAGGAGAGATTGTGCTAAACTAAGGAGAGATTGTGCTAAACTAAGGAGAGATTGTGCTAAACTAAGGAGAGATTGTGCTAAACTAAGGAGAGATTGTGCTAAACTAAGGAGAGAGTGTGCTAAACTAAGGAGAGATTGTGCTAAACTAAGGAGAGATTGTGCTAAACTATGGAGAGTTTGTGCTAAACTATGGAGAGTTTGTGCTAAACTAAGGAAAGATTGTGCTAAACTAAGGAGAGATTGTGCTAAACTAAGGATAGTTTGTGCTAAACTAAGGAGAGATTGTGCTAAACTAAGGATAGATTGTGCTAAACTAAGGAGAGATTGCTGCTAAACTGAGGAGAGATTGCTGCTAAACTAAGGAGAGATTGTGCTAAACTAAGGAGAGATTGCTGCTAAACTAAGGAGAGATTGCTGCTAAACTAAGGAGAGATTGTGCTAAACTAAGTAGAGTTTGTTGTTAAACTAAGGAGAGTTTGTGCTAAACTAAGGAGAGATTGTGCTAAACTAAGGAGAGTTTGTTGTTAAACTAAGGAGAGTTTGTGCTAAACTAAGGAGAGATTGTGCTAAACTAGGGAGAGTTTGCTGCTAAACTAAGGAGAGATTGTGCTAAACTAAGGAGAGTTTGTGCTAAACTAAGGACAGATTGTGCTAAACTAAGGAGAGATTGTGCTAACCTAAGGAGAGTTTGTGCTAAACTAAGGAGAGATTGTGCTAAACTAAGGAGAGTTTGTGCTAAACTAAGGAGAGATTGCTGCTAAACTAAAGAGAGATTGTGCTAAACTAAGGAGAGTTTGTGCTAAACTAAGGAGAGTTTGTGCTAAACTAAGGAGAGATTGTGCTAACTAATGAGATATTGCTGCTAAACTAAGGAGAGTTTGTGCTAAACTAAGGAGAGATTGTGCTAAACTAAGGAGAGATTGCTGTGCTGCTAAACTAAGGAGATTGCTGCTAACTAAGGAGAGTTTGCTGCTAAACTAAGGAGAGTTTGTGCTAAACTAAGGAGAGATTGCTGCTAAACTAAGGAGAGATTGTGCTAAACTAAGGAGAGTTTGTGCTAAAAGAGAGATTGTGCTAAACTAAGGAGAGATTGTGCTAAACTAAGGAGAGATTGTGCTAAACTAAGGAGAGTTTGTGCTAAACTAAGGAGAGATTGTGCTAAACTAAGGAGAGATTGTGCTAAACTAAGGAGAGAGTGTGCTAAACTAAGGAGAGATTGTGCTAAACTAAGGAGAGATTGTGCTAAACTATGGAGAGTTTGTGCTAAACTATGGAGAGTTTGTGCTAAACTAAGGAAAGATTGTGCTAAACTAAGGAGAGATTGTACTAAACTAAGGATAGTTTGTGCTAAACTAAGGAGAGATTGTGCTAAACTAAGGAGAGATTGTGCTAAACTGAGGAGAGATTGCTGCTAAAATAAGGAGAGACTGTGCTAAACTAAGGAGAGATTGCTGCTAAACTAAGGAGAGATTGCTGCTAAACTAAGGAGAGATTGTGCTAAACTAAGTAGAGTTTGTTGTTAAACTAAGGAGAGTTTGTGCTAAACTAAGGAGAGATTGTGCTAAACTAAGGAGAGTTTGTTGTTAAACTAAGGAGAGTTTGTGCTAAACTAAGGAGAGATTGTGCTAAACTAGGGAGAGTTTGTTGTTAAACTAAGGAGAGTTTGTTGTTAAACTAAGGAGAGTTTGTTGTTAAACTAAGGAGAGTTTGTGCTAAACTAGGGAGAGTTTGTTGTTAAACTAAGGAGAGTTTGTGTTAAACTAAGGAGAGTTTGTGTTAAACTAAGGAGAGTTTGGAAACAGAATTGTTCTTGGAAATAAAGGATGTCAGCATGATATTAACACACAGCGCTGATTAGTCTATAAAATATGGTGAGAGTATCATATAAATAATATTGTGACAGTATTATATACATAATAAGGTGAAAGTATCATATACATAATATGGTGACAGTATTATATACATCATCATCTTCCACTTCTTCTGTCAAGCGTCGCTTTGCGAATAATTTGCGTTCCAGCGCTTGGTGGGCGGCACTGGATAGTGTAATTCCGTGTGATTGTACAATGTCTTTGATGTTGTCAATCCATTGTCTTGTTGGGCGTCCTCTTGGTCTTGTCGCAGATGATCTTAGATGTAAGGCCAATTATGGTAGTTGTTGGTTTTGCAGTCTAATGACATGGCCAAACCACTTGATCTTCTGCCTTTCAATAAATGTGGCACAAGGTGTTGATCCCACAGTCTGTCTGATAACAGCATTTCTTACTCGGTCTCGGATTGTTATGTTGGCGGCTCTCCTCAGGCATCTCATCTCGCAGGTGTTGATTTTACGGAGGTGTGATTTGGATAAAGTCCGGGTTTGAGATTGGTAGCATAGGGTTGGTGCGAATATGCTGTTTATTATATATATATATATATATATATATATATATATATATATATATATATATATATATATATATATATATATATATATATATATAATATCTACATAATAAGGTGACAGTATCATGTACATAATATGGTATCAGTATCATATACATAATATGGTGACAGTATCATATACATAATATGGTGACAGTATCATATACATAATATGGTGACAGTCTCATATACATAATATGGTGACAGTATCATATATGTATATGGGACGCAGAGGTGTTTCCAAGGCACCAGGGCCGGGTTATATACTGGCCAAGACCTATTGACGCGTCCTCGTCGAGCGTCCTGGGCAACAGGTCCCTTCGGGGTCCTGGCTGAAGTCAATAGGATCGCCGATTCCTCCGAAGTCGGAGAGTGTCTGCCTGTACGGCGAGGAACCACCAGTCTGCACACCAATAAGCCAGACATGGGACAACGGATACTCACGCAAAACTCAGGTCCTGTATGACATCACACTGATGCTAGACAACAGGATGTCTTCATCAGACATACAGGACTTTGCGTTGGAGCTCAAGCCAACGAACAAACGCAAGCAAGCATATATGTATATATAATATGGTGACAGTCTCATATACATAATATGGTGACAGTATTATATACATAATATGGTGACCGTATCATATACATAATATGGTGACAGTCTCATATACATAATATGGTGACAGTCTCATATACATAATATGGTGACAGTATCATATACATAATATGGTGACAGTCTCATATACATAATATGGTGACAGTATCATATACATAATATGGTGACAGTCTCGTATATATAATATGGTGACAGTCTCATATACATAATATGGTGACAGTCTCATATATATAATATGGTGACAGTATCATATATATATAATATGGTGACAGTATCATATACATAATATGGTGACAGTCTCATATACATAATATGGTGACAGTATCATATACATAATATGGTGACAGTATCATATATACAATATGGTGACAGTATCATATACATGATATGGTGACAGTATCATATACATAATATGGTGACAGTATCATATACATAATATGGTGACATTATCATATACATAATATGGTGACAGTATCATATACATAATATGATGACAGTATCATTTACATAATATGGTGACAGTATCATATACATAATATGGTGACAGTATCATATACATAATATGGTGACAGTATCATATATACAATATGGTGACAGTATTATATACATAATATGGTGACAGTATCATATACATAATATGGTGACAGTCTCACATACATAATATGGTGACAGTATCATATACATAATATGGTGACATTATCATATACATAATATGGTGACAGTATCATATACATAATGTGGTGACAGTATTATATACATAATATGGTGACAGTATCATATATACATAATATGGTGACAGTATCATATACATAATATGGTGACATTATCATATACATAATATGGTGACAGTATCATATATACATAATATGGTGACAGTATCATATACATAATATGGTGACATTATCATATACATAATATGGAGACAGTATCATATATACATAATATGGTGACAGTATCATATACATAATATGGTGACATTATCATATACATAATATGGTGACAGTATCATATACATAATATGGTGACAGTATCATATATACAATATGGTGACAGTATTATATACATAATATGGTGACAGTATCATATACATAATATGGTGACATTATCATGTACATAATATGGTGACATTATCATGTACATAATATGGTGACAGTATCATATACATAATATGGTGACAGTATCATATACATAATATGGTGACAGTATCATATATACAATATGGTGACAGTATTATATACATAATATGGTGACAGTATCATATACATAATATGGTAACAGTCTCACATACATAATATGGTCACAGTATCATATACATAATATGGTGACATTATCATGTACATAATATGGTGACATTATCATATACATAATATGGTGACAGTATCATATACATAATATGGTGACAGTATCGTATACATAATATGGTGACAGTATCATATACATAATATGGTGACAGTATCATATACATAATATGGTGAAATTATCATGTACATAATATGGTGACAGTATCATATATACAATATGGTGACAGTATCATATATACAATATGGTGACAGTATCATATACATAATATGGTGACAGTATCATATACATAATATGGTGGCAGTATCATATACATAATATGGTGACAGTATCATATATACAATATGGTGACAGTATTATATACATAATATGGTGACAGTATCATATACATAATATGGTGACATTATCATGTACATAATATGGTGACATTATCATGTACATAATATGGTGACAGTATCATATACATAATATGGTGACAGTATCATATACATAATATGGTGACAGTATCATATATACAATATGGTGACAGTATTATATACATAATATGGTGACAGTATCATATACATAATATGGTAACAGTATCATATATACAATATGGTGACAGTATTATATACATAATATGGTGACAGTATCATATACATAATATGGTGACAGTCTTATATACATAATATGGTAACAGTATCATATACATAATATGGTGACAGTATCATATACATAATATGGTGACAGTATCATATACATAATATGGTGACAGTATCATATACATAATATGGTGACAGTATCATATACATAATATGGTGACAGTATCATATACATAATATGGTGACAGTATCATTTACATAATATGGTGACAGTATCATATACATAATATGGTGACAGTATCATGTACATAATATGGTGACAGTATCATTTACATAATATGGTGACAGTATCATTTACATAATATGGTGACAGTATCATATATGTAATGCATCTGAAGGCGTGGATAATGGACTTTATTTGCTTAACTAGTGATCAGTGTTCTATATTTAGAAATCAGCAAATGAGTCATTTTTATTATCTCAATATCCTTCATCATCTTAGTCTGAATAGTGTTCCTCTCCAAAATATTCGAAGAATGCTGAATATTCAGCGTTTTCTGAATAGTGATCTAGGAAATCGTCGTAAAACTGACCCAAACCAGGGATAACTAAAGGTTTGTTGAGGTTGTCATCTCTGCCTTGTGGCTGGGACAGATTTACACGTGATTTAAAGAACAGCATTTCCTTCAGTAGACAGGGTAGAGGGAGCTCGTGGACTCTTGCCTCACGTCCTGGAGATGCCCCTACGGCAGATGACACTGCTACAAGACACATCCTGAAGAGAGACATCGGCTGTGAGCGTATCTCGCCAAGAACACTGAGACATTCTTCATACTCAGCTTCTTGAAGGAATTGTCTGATATCATTATTTGAAGCTAGAGACAAATCCAAGTTTGTCAGAAATAGATTCTCCCAAAAGTAACGTGCCAGTGTGGCCTTTCCCCTCAGCAGGGCTAGACTCAGGGGTGACACCGAGGACAGTGCAAAGACTCTGTCTGTAAGCATTATTGGCATTTCATCAAAGCTGTAATCAAAAGGCGTTAAACCATACTTAATCAATTTGGGAATCAGCGTATAATACGGATGCACTGAAATAATAGTAAAAATAACGCATGGACTTAGGTACGCAGCATTTGCTCCTGTATCTAGAATTACGTCTAAACAAGAAATAACTCTCCGGTCAAGATTATTTTTGAAATATGAAAGCGCAGTTTTTGAAGTATCTTTATGGTTGACTGCGTTTACGTCTGCTCCTGAATCAAGTAAGGTAACTATACCTTCATAATTGCACCGCCTAACTGCTTGCATCAGGGGCGATAAACCTGCATTGTTCTGATGGTTGACATTGCATCCAGCTTCGATCAGATTGTCCAGTACACTGTCTGGTGAGACAGAAGATATTGCGTGAAACAAAGCAGTGTTTCCATTCACGTCTGTGATGTTGACATCTGCGCCGCTGTCTATCAACTTTGACGCAATAGCCAAACCATAATTAAGCACATCATACATCAAAGCTGTAAAACCTGAATTGTTTTGTGCATTAACTTGGTGTCTGTTGTTTTTCATGGACTGAATCAAGAAAATAGCATTATCAGAGCAATTTGCGATTGTCGCATGTATAAGAGCTGTATTTCCTTTCTTGTCTCTGTCAGTGCAATCTGCCCCATGGTCCAGGAACATCTGTAGAATGTCTGCCTGTCCACGAACTGCCGCTGCCAGCATAAGTGGCGTTCTACCATCACTGGTTCTTGCATTAAGACAAGCGCCATTTCCTAGCAACACCAAGATGACCTCTTTTAGGCAGTCGCGGCTAGTATACAAATATGCATATTTAGATAACTTTTCCAGAACATACATCAAGGGAGTTCTCCTTGTACGATTTGTTGCGTGATTCACATCAGCTCCGTGGAATATCAGAAACTGGGCAACTGCTCCATTTTTGGATTCAACAATGGGAGTCGCTCCTGAACTCTGGGGTTTATTAATGTCAACGCCCGCCTGCAGAATCTGCTCAATAATTTCTTGGTTGCCACCTCGCACTGCTTCAACAAGTAAACTGTTTCCATCCTTAGGCTCTTTATGCAAATAGTTAGTCTCACTCTCATAACGTTGACATAAAAACTTCATACATTCTGAGACTTGGCTCTTCACGGCCGACTTGAAGGCCAATGTAATGTCCACCTTTGCGCCTTGGTCAACAAGAAATCTGGCACAATCTGTTTGTCCGTGGATGAGGGCACAGTTTAGGGGAGATTTATTAAAGCTGTTTGTGTTGACCTCTGCATTATATTTTAACAAAAGTTTAATCAAATCCATGCGGCCATGTTTCGCTGCCAAACTCAGTGGTAGATTTTCATTTCCGATTATTGGTGGGTTTGGTGACGCGCCAAGTTTACAGAGCATCTCGACTAAGTTGTAGTCTCCAACATCCACAGCAAAGGACAGAGGGCAATAGTCGCTTGCAAAGCTTTTAAAGTCTGCGCCGCATTCCACAAGTCTCTTAATCATTGTCTTTTCTTCTTTCGTAAATGTGTTTCCCCTAATTTCATTGTGTTCTCTAAACAGTTGAAAAAGTGCTCCATCAATGTCATCTTTTTCTGTGATATCAGAATTCAGTATGAAATTCACGGTTTCAAGATCATGTGACGCAACAGCTGCCTGTATTGGCGTAGACTTTTTAGGAAGGCATTCTATTAACAGCGTGAACAAGTTTCCTAAGCCATATTTTTCAGCAATTTGTTGTGTAGTTTCTCCTTTACAATTGACTGTTTGGTCAAGCAACGTCCAATCACTGTCATTTTGGTAAGTGTGGCTAGATTGTCCACTAAATCTGCAAGAAAGGTAGCCTTCCAGTAACAGGTACACGGCGCCAACGTCCATGACCTCGAGCGCCTTCATCATAGCGGTGTAACCATTTTGGTTTTGATGGTTAATCAGAACGTCTGCTTGTTGTAAAAGAAACAGCGTCATTTCCTTTGACCCCGCAAAACTGATGGAAAGAATCAAGGTGTTATTTCCTGCACAATCCACAACTTTCACATCTGCCCCCCTGGCGACAAGAAAGCGAACCAGATCAAGGTAACGATTTTCTACACAGATCAACAAGGGGGTTTTCCCGCAGACGTCTCGGCATTCAATGTCTGCTCCAAGTTCTACAAGTTTGTGAACCAGGTATTTGAAACCGTATTGACAAGCAAGGATCAAAGCTGTGTCCAGTGCAGTTTGTGATAACGAGCGGGCTTCCTTTAAGAAATCTACCGCGGGGTGTGGTGTAGATCGATCTATGAGATCAAGTAGAGTTTTATCATCTGGACATGCGCACATCCTTGGTTCTTCCCAAACAAGCGTTCTTACCTCAACAGGCGCTGGTAACCTCTCCACAATTGCTGGCGATTCCTTTGCGATAGTCTGCATCCCTTTATCTGGCCATGCATTGGTGCCGTTCTGATTCATGGCCGGCTCTATGGCTATGGGGTTACAGACGCAATTCGTAATCCTGTATACCGAGTTTTAGACAAGCTGTGGAAGATTTGGAAGCAGACCGCCTTGCCCTGGTTTTCATACAATGGTATGAGTCCTGGTAGTTCAGAAATCAGTGGCAAACTACTGAGGCTTGCTAAGAAATAACAAACAGCCACAAAATGCTGGACTTAACTGCGACATCCTGTAAATGATATGTAACTAAATCTGATTAATGGGTATAATCCTGGCGTTTCGTCTAATGTCTAGAGTATCCTGTTGCATCTGTTTCCTTCCTTTTGACTTCTCTCCTATTCTGTAGGCGCCAATCAATACGCAATCAGGAATTACTGCACTGAACTCCTTTTGATATACCCTGACGTAAGTCTCTGTCCAGATTTGGCTGCTTCTGAACCAAACCTAATTGTGAAATGAAATGTTAAAAGAATTAATACGGTTTAAGTGTAAAACAACAACAGAAAATAATCTGACATTAAGCAATGGTACATTTTATCTTTCATATAATTCTCACCCATCCGCATACTCTCAATGTAAAGACTATAAAATGATAAAATAGCAACATGAGATGGGTAAAATAACAAGAATGTATAATACATTCAGAGGCAATAACTCCATCCCTGGTCTTAACTGGTCTCGGAATCAAAGCGAGAGGCAACTGTTACGGGTTATAAGTCCTTGTCAGTTGGCGTAGACATGGGGCGCCACGCGTTGCCTCTGACGGTGGGAGACACCTATAGGTGTCACTGATCAGCTACCGCCCGCCTCAAGCTGGGCAGCCCCCAGCCAATTGGGTGCTGATCCGCCACAGCCTGCCTGCTTCAATGGGTGCTTGGGGCTAGGACAAAATCTGAATCGCAGGCTGTAAAACCAATGCACCAGGTACAAACAAAAATAAAAATAGAAACCTCAAGCTACGGCTTGCAACCTGGAACGTGAGAACCATGTGTCCAGGATTTTCCACTGACTTGACCAATATTGACGATGTGAGAAAAACGGCTGTGATTGATGCCGAACTCAATCGTCTTAACATTGATATTGCTGGCCTGCAGGAGACTCGCCTCGCTGAGGAAGGGTCACTCAGGGAAAACAACTACACCTTTTTCTGGAAGGGTAGAGGGCAGGCAGAAAAAAGGCAACACGGTGTGGGCTTTGCAGTGAAGAATTCGCTACTGGGAATGATTGAAATTCCAGCAGGAGGAAATGAAAGACTATTGTCCCTGCGCTTGGCAACCTCTTGTGGGTTTGCCACCATTATTACTGCATATGCACCGACACTTGATTCCTCTGGTGATGTGAAGGACTTGTTCTATGAGGAGTTAGACTCCGTAATCAAGGCAGTTCCAAAATCTGACTACATTTATATGCTCGGTGATTTCAATGCTCGTGTGGGCAAGGACTCGAGTTCATGGCCAGTGTGCCTTGGAAAATACAACATCGGTTGCATGAATGAAAATGGGCAAAGGCTGCTGGAGCATTGCACCAGTAATGACCTATGTATTACAAACTCTTTTTTTAAAACAAAAGAGATGCATAAGGTCACATGGAAACATCCAAGATCCGGCCATTGGCACCAGCTGGACTTCATCATCACACGGAGACAACATCTGAACCATATATCATTGACTCGTAGTTACCACAGTGCTGACTGTGATACGGATCATTCTTTGGTTGTTGCAAGGGTTAGACTGAGACCAAAGAGAATCTACACAGCTAAACACAAATCTAGCCCCAGGATTAATATTATTAACACTCATGATCCTGAAAAGTGCTTTCAGTTTCAACAGCAACTTGAAGACGCTTTCACTGATACACCAGAAAATTGTACAGTAAATGAAAAGTGGGGTCAAATTAAGGAAACTCTTTATAAAACTGCCGTAGGGGTTTACGGCACTGTGGATCATAAGAGGCAGGACTGGTTTGCGGCCAACAGCGAGACTCTGCAGCCCCTGATTGATAAGAAGAAGACAGCTCTATTAAGAAACAAGGAAAGACCAACGCGTAACACTCTGAGTGAGCTAAGGCAAGCTAGGAAGGATGTGCAAAAGGCTGCCAGGCAGTGTGCAAATGATTATTGGATCAAGTTATGTGAGTCCATTCAAATCGCATGTGATAAGGGAGACATAAGAAGCATGTATGAAGGAATAAAGAAAGCCTGTGGTCCAGTGATCAAAAGAAGTGCACCATTGAAAACCTTGACTGGAGAAATCATCACTGACAAGAAACGGCAGATGGACAGATGGGTAGAGCACTATTTGGAGCTTTATTCAAGTGAGACCAAACTAGCGGATGATGCCCTCAACGCCATAGAGGCTCTACCAACTCTTGACCACCTGGACACACTTCCCACCATAACAGAAGTTAAGTGTGCTATAAATGAACTTGCATCTGGCAAGGCTCCAGGTAAGGATGGGATTCCAATAGAGGTTATCAGGAGTGGGCAAGACACACTCACTATACAGATCCACCAGCTAATAGAGCTATGCTGGCGTGAAGGACAAGTCCCACAGGATTTCAAAGATTCAAGCATCATAACACTGTACAAGAACAAGGGGGATCGGAGCGACTGCAACAACTATAGGGGTATCTCACTTCTGTGTATTGTTGGAAAAGTATTTGCCAGAATTGTTCTGCGCAGACTTCAAGTCCTAGGAGATCAAGTCTACCCCGAATCACAGTGTGGCTTTCGACAGAACCGGTCTACCACTGATATGATATTCTCATTGCGACAAATGCAAGAAAAATGCCGTGAACAGCATCAACCACTGTTTATTGCCTTCATCGACCTCACAAAGGCATTTGATTTGGTCAGTCGTGAGGGTCTGTTCAAGGCACTAAAGAAGATTGGCTGCCCACCAACTCTTCTGTCCATTGTGGAATCGTTCCACACAGGCATGAAGGGTATAATCAAGTTTGATGGTGCAACTTCTGAAGAATTTGAAATCAAGAGTGGAGTTAAGCAAGGTTGTGTACTAGCTCCCACCCTCTTTGGAATATACTTTTCACTTCTACTGAAATATGCATTTCGTGATCAGGATGGTGGTATATACATTCACTCACGCTCAGATGGCGGCCTCTACAATGCTCAGAGATTGAAGGCTAAGTCCAAAATTAGGAGGGTACTGATCAGAGAGTTGCTTTTTGCAGATGATGCTGCAGTTACGACCCACTCTGAGGAAGAATTGCAATGTCTACTATCTGCATTCTCCAATGCTTGTTCTGTATTTGGTTTAACAATTAGCAAAAAGACACAGATTATGTCACAAGGTGCACATGGGGTACCATCAATCTTTATTGACGACGCTGAACTAGAGATAGTAGACCATTTTACATATCTAGGATCAGTGGTTAATAGCAAATTATCCCTAGATCAGGAAATCAACATCCGGATTGGTAAGGCAGCAACAACAATGAACAGGTTAAGAAAAAGAGTCTGGGAGAACAGGAAGCTTACTGCCAAAACAAAAGTCCTTGTCTATCAAGCCTGTGTCCTTAGTACTCTTCTCTATGGCAGTGAAACCTGGACAACTTACTCACACCAAGAGAACAATTTAAACAGCTTTCATATGCGGTGTTTGCGAAGAATTCTTGGTATTAAGTGGCAAGACAAAATCACAAATACTGAAGTATTGGAAAGATCAGGTTGTGTGACAGTTTATTCCATGCTCAGTCTTCGTAGACTTAGATGGATAGGACATCTTAGGAGGATGGATGATGGTAGAATACCAAAGGATATCTTTTTTGGTGAATTACAGATGGGTAAGAGATCTCAGGGTCGGCCTCTACTACGATACAAAGATGTGTGTAAGCGGGACATGATTGATACAGGCATTGATAATGCACATTGGGAGCAAGTCGCCGCTGAACGTGTTGCATGGAGGGCAAATATCAGAAATGGAATAAAGTCAAAGGAGAAAATTATTGCAGAAAAGTCACACACCAAGCGTTTGAGACGTAAGATGGTGCATGATGGTGGAAATGACCACGTGTTCAGATGCACCCACTGTGAACGGACATTTACAGCGCAAATTGGCCTTATCAGTCACACTCGCTACCGCCATAGTTAAAAGTTATTATGCCTTTTTAAAGCACAAACTATCGTCTGTCAAGACGACAAGGTGCCAATGGATGGATGGATAATACAACTGTGCATGCACACACATACACACACATACACATACATACACACACATACAATAGTAAAGCACCTGACACACGCCTGAAGGTGCATTAGGCATATGGTGCTAGACCAGTATTCCTACAGATTGGTATTCCTACAGACCAGTATTCCTATAGGCCAGTATTCCTATAGACCAGTATTCCTATAGTCCAGTATTCCTATAGACCAGTATTCCTATAGTCCAGTATTCCTACAGATTGGTATTCCTACAGACCAGTATTCCTATACACCAGTATTCCTTTACACCGGTATTCCTACAGGCCAGTATTCCTACAGGCCAGTATTCCTATAGACCAGTATTCCTATAGGCCAGTATTCCTATAGTCCAGTATTCCTATAGACCAGTATACCTATAGACCAGTATTCCTATAGTCCAGTATTCCTATAGTCCAGTATTCCTATAGGCCAGTATTCCTATAGGCCAGTATTTCTATAGACCAGTATTCCTATAGACCAGCATTCCTATAGACCAGCATTCCTATAGACCAGCATCCTTATAGACCAGTATTCCTAAAGTTCAGTATTCCTACAGACATGTACTCCTATAGACCAGTATTCCTATAGTCCAGTATTCCTATAGACCAGTATTCCTATAGACCAGTATCCTTACAGACCAGTATTCCTATAGACCAGTATCCTTATAGACCAGTTTTCCTAGAGTCCAGTATTCCTATAGGCCAGTATTCCTATAGGCCAGTATTCCTATAGACCAGTATTCCTATAGACCAGTATTCCTATAGGCCAGTATTCCTATAGGTCAGTATTCCTATAGGCCAGCATTCCTATAGACCGGCATTCCTATAGACCAGTATTCTTATAGACCAGTATTCATATAGACCAGCATTCCTATAGACCAGTATTCCTATAGACAAGCATTCCTATAGACCAGTATTCCTAAAGTTCAGTATTCCTATAGACATGTACTCCAATAGACCAGTATTCCTATAGGCCAGTATTCCTATAGACCAGTATTCCTATAGACCAGCATTCCTATAGACCAGCATCCCTATAGACCAGTATTCCAAAAGTCCAGTATTCCTATAGACATGTACTCCTATAGACCAGTATTCCTATAGTCCAGTATTCCTACAGTCCAGTATTCCTACAGTCCAGTATTCCTACAGTCCAGTATTCCTAAAGTCCAGTATTCCTATAGACCAGTATTCCTATAGACCAGTATCCTTATAGACCAGTTTTCCTAGAGTCCAGTATTCCTATATACCAGTATTCCTAAAGTCCAGTATTCCTATGGACCAGTATTCCTATGGACCAGTATTCCTAAAGTCCAGTATTCCTATAGACCGGTATCCCTAAAGTCCAGTATTCCTATAGACCAGTATTCCTAAAGTCCAGTATTCCTATAGACCAGTATTCCTATAGACCAATCGGCACTCGGTGGGTGGTATGTATCAGTACCACGCCGGCCGTCTTCACTCCCCAAGCCATTTCCTGGTGCCATGTTAGGCTGGGTCGACCTGGGAGCCCAGGTTAGGTCTGAAACTATCTTAACTCGAATCTATGACAACCGGGTCAGGAAGCAAGCATCCAGCCACTACAAGAGCCCAGGTTAGGTCTGAAACTATCTTAACTTGAACCTATGACAACCGGGTCAGGAAGCGAGCATCCAGCCACTACAAGAGCCCAGGTTAGGTCTGAAACTATCTTAACTCGAACCTATGACAACCGGGTCAGGAAGCGAGCATCCAGCCACTACAATACCTGTGCTGTCCTCCAACCATAAAAAGGCTGCCGTGACTGCCTCAACTTCCATTCTCATGCTCGATGTTGTAGGATGAAATTGTGTAGCATGAAGCAAGAGGAGTTTTATAGTTTTAAGAACTCCGCATGTGAACCTTTGTGGCCATAGTCTTTCGGTAAACAAAGGATGCTCCTTTCTAATTGTTTTTCCACTTTTGTAAGGTACAACCACAGCTTTCTCCATGTTGAGAACTTATGGTAGTCCCCAGAATTCATCTGTATCTGTATTTGTGTAGCAAGAAGCAAGACTTTTATAGTTTTAAGAACTCTGCATGTGAACCTTGGTTGCCATGGTTTGTTTGGTTTTTTTGTGTGTGTGATAAACTAAGCGTGCTCATTTCTAATTGTTTTTCAAATAACTGTGAGAAGACCGGTTGGCCGAGAGGTTAGAATGTATAGTTCTTTGGGAGACCCAGGTTAAAATCCTCAGTTAGGTGTGGATTTTTTTGTTAGGGGCAAAGCATGACTACTACTGTACAATATTTAATGTATGAGTAGTCTTATTATTATATTTTTGTAGAAAAGTCTTAAATAAAACTAAATTTCTTAATGATAATTCGTAACTAAATAATAGTACCAATATATATAAGCAAGTCCTATAAAAAAAATGAAAACCGTAAACTGATTTGACAAATTATATGTAGTCAGTCAAATATTTAGGGACATGTTATCATTATGTTCAGAAAGCAATGGCAAACTACTGAATGTAAACTGGCTAAGAGTTCACAATAGTATTATAGTATTAATCAGTTGAATTTTTAAAGCTATTTCATATTGCTGAATGTTATTTAAACCATAGTGATATCCATCCATCATGTGCCATGCCGGTAAGCGTGGGCGGTCATGTTTTGCCATCTCACACGATCACCAGAGTCGTGGATCAGCTCAGTGTTTCTGTTTCGACCATGCCATGTGGCCAAGCCATCCAGGTATTTGCTTCTAGGTCTTCCTCTTGGTCTGTTCCCTTCGATCTTGCCAGTTGTCATCAAGTTCTCCAATCCATTTCTTCTCATAACATGCCCAAAATATTTTGACTGTCTGCGTCTAATGTCCCTAATCAGTTTACGATCTTTGTTTGTTTCTTGAAGGACCTGTTCATTGGACTTTCTGGCTGTCCATGGTATTCTTTGCATTTTCCTCAGAAACCACATTTCTACAGCCATCAGATGTTTTTCATCTTGACTGCTCATTGCCTAAGCTTCACATCCATATAAAAGTACAGGTTCTATGTAGCACCTCAACACTCTTTTTCTCGTTTCAATTGACATCTTTTTACTGGTCAGTATGTTTTTCATCTTGCTAAAGACTACCTTAGACATGGCGATTCTTGTTCTAATCTCTTCAAGGCATCTCCCATCAGATGTTATTACTGTTCCGAGATAATTGTACCTATTCACTTGTTGAAGAATATTCCCATTTACTTGTATATTGCATTGTGGTATTTCCTTCTTCCTAGTGACGACCATAACCTATGTCTTTTTACAATTTAATTCTAACCCTCGTTGTTCACTATGTGTAACAACTGCATCTACTAAATGTTGCAAGTCTTGTTCATTGTCTGCAATCAAGACTGTATTGTCTGCATATCTAATGTTATTGATGCATCGTCCCCCAATGTTGATTCCTTCCATATCTTCAATATTTCTGAAAATACTTTCACTGTACAGGGAAAACAGATCTGGAGACATTACACATCCCTGTCTCACACCTCTCTTAATAGGCTGATATTGGCCTACTTCATTATCAACTCTTATGGCAGCTTGTTGTTTCCAATATATGTTTTTTACAAGTGTAAGGTCTTTTCCATCAATTTGTAGATCTTCAAGCATCCTTATCATGTCGACATGTCTCACTTTATCAAAAGCCTTTGTGTAGTCAATAAAGCAAAGGTGTAGATCTTTGTTTACTTCTATAGATCGTTCAATTACGGTTCTCAGTAAATACACAGCATTTACTGTACCCTTTCCTTCTACAAACCCACATTGTTCTTCTCCTATTTCAGGTTGTATTTTCCTCCTAATTCTTTGCATGATTAATTCTTAGCAAAATCTTCGTGATGTGACTAATTATACTAATTGTTCGATGTTGATCACATTCCATGGCTCCTGATTTCTTTGGGATTGCAATAAATTCAGAATTACATAATTCATGAGGTATATCTCCAGTATCATATATTGTATTATTAGTAATATTAGTATTAAGAAGACTGGTAACTTTATCTATTCCATAGTGATATACTCAGATACTGTATACAGAATCAGTTATTTACTAGGGAAATGAATACATACCTAAATAATGAATACTGTTGTGATAGCTATTGACTAATTGAGGAAATTATGAAACCCTGTGTGAGACTCGACCGCAAGCAACATATGAACTTCGTGAACTTGTTTACATGTGGGCGGTTTGCAGCGGCCGGGTCAAGCGAATATTGTATTGTTGACACAACAAAAAAACCGTCGCCAAGATGGATGCAGCAGTACAGATACAGATGAACCGTTGTGGAAGCATACGTTCGTCTGTGGTGCGCGACTTGCATTCTGCGATACTGTAGCGGGGATGCCAGGTGACATTTTCATTTTAATGCCAAACATGGATATGGAACTTTTTTTTTTTAAATGCTGCAGATCCCTTACAGGACGTTGCAGTTAACACCAGCATTTTTCAGTTGCTGTTGAGGTACTAGGCAAGTTTTACGTTCAGTAGTTTGCCATTGCTTTCTGAAAGACCGGCTGACATACCTCTATAAGTTACCAGCGCGGCGCGAAAAGCTGCCGAATCTCGCGCAGCTGTTTTCCCACGTTGATATACGGGATTACGAACAATGTCGTTAACCCCTTGGCCAGACATGAAAATTAGCACAATTAAAACAGAGGTAATGACTATAACTAAAGAAGAAAAGAAAAAACAACAACAACAATTCATCTAAATGAACATCCCTTGAAACAAGTAAAGAGTTTCAAGTCCCTAGGAATTATATCATCAAATGGCAAATCAGAAGACGAGATCGAAAATAGATGCAATAATGAATAAGTTAAACCAACTCATTGGACAAATGGCATCATTACTAAAGAACAAACATGTATTAATAACTACTAAGAAAGCACTTTACAATACAATCGTCCTACCAACTCTATATTACCAATGCCAAACCTGGACTGTCAAAAAACTGTTCGAAGTGCTCATCTATACAGATGGATCTGTTGTAAAGCAGCAGAGAAGTGCGTGGGCATTTACAGCCCGTTCAGCGGGACGAACCGTTCAAGAATCCAGTGGTGCCCACTCTATGACCACGAGCAGCATGACGATGGAGGTGATGGCAGTTACACAGGCTTTCATATGGCTGGAATCACAGCATTATACCAACGTGTGTGTACTAAGTGATTCAATGAGCATGATTCAGAAGATCGAAGCTGGATCTGTACGTAGACAGTGGACTGAATCGCTGCGGAAGTCTGTTGTCCGTAAAGTCACCTTCATCTTCGTCCCGGGACATGCGGGAGTCGAGGGAAATGAACGAGCTGATAAACTGGCTGGCTCTGCACCCCCTGTAGATGGCCAGCCCATGGATCGAGCCGATGTTATTAACGTCCTTAAAGATATGTCGAGAACAGAGGACTTTGACGTCAGTGATTCCACATCGCTGTCAAGGATGAACGACTTGGGGGTAAGAATTGGCACGGCCAGACGCGAGTGGTACATCAGGAAAACGAGGGGCCTCGTCAACTGACACAGAACTGGCACTATTAGCCACTGAACGCTGATGCATATGCTGGGGGGGGGGGGGGGATCTGAGCACGTATGGACCTGTCAGGAGTGCAATGAAGATACCCCAACTGATAACTGATAACAGAGTCTATGGGAATATCGATTCACGAAGCCCATAAGCGGGCACTCTTCCGTTGTTTATAATTCACCTTGACACCGCAAGGTACAAGAGGAACCTGATGAGATGAGATGGATAGAAACCAGCTAATAAATTTAAGTTCTTTATACTAAAATTTCTCGAAATAACAAGGTACAACAACAATTACTCATCCTTGGAGCAATGCGACATTTAGTATTTTAAAGTAATCGACATATGCAGACATTTAAGTCATGCAAATTACAATGCAGGTTAAGAGTAGAATCGTTTTCTGAACTTAAATTGTTATAATATCCACAGACAAAATTGCATATCCACGATGGAGAAATTAACAATGCTAACAACATGAATACCTTTCCTCCATAATTTAAAAAAACAATATGTATATATTTATATGGTGAAAGATGACCAGGTCAAGTAAAATTATTGCTGCATACATTACTGTAGCAGTCATTAAAATGTTTATATCCAGAATGATGAAAACGTCAAATAAAAATATTGATATATGCTTTCTTGTATCAGGGGTGTACAGTTGAAACCCGTTCCAATGGCTTGATTACAAAAGCATGAAAGAAACATTAACAGGTGTGGCAGAATTAAACAAAGCATTCATTTTGAATGAATTATGCACCATGGGTTGGTCAGAAGAAGTCGCCGTAGGCATTCAGGCAAGCATCCCATTGCTTAGAAAGACGGCGAATGCCGTCCTCATAAAAAGATTGTGGTTGCTCACTGAACCAAGTGTTCACCACGTTCATTAAGTCTGCATCTGTGTGAAATCGTTGCCCCTTGAGAGCTTTTTTGTTAAAGAGGTCCGAACAAATGAAAATCACATGATGACAAATCAAGACTATAGGCTGGATGTTGCAGAATTTCCCACTTCTTCCTTGCTAATCCTTTCTGTACAATCTTTGCGACGTGCGGACGAGCATTATCGTGCATCAAAATCACACCGCGAGAAAGCATTCTGGGTCGTTTATTCTTGATGGCTTTTTGCAGCTTGTCTTGTGTTTGCATGTAGTGAGTAGAGTTGATGTTGACACCAGGTTCTTTAAAGTCGGCCAACAATGGCCCTTCATGGTCAAAACATGCGCTCAGCATAAACCTTACCAGCGGAAACCTGTAACTTGAATTTTGTTGGCTTTTGGTGATCCAGCATGCTTCCATTGCATGTTTTCTCATTTTCAGCTCGGCTCAAAGCGGTGACACCATGATTCATCATCTGCCACTATGTGGAAGAGAAATGCATCACCCTCCACTCTCTAACGCAGCAAGTGGTTCAAACACCATCCCATGCGTTCCTCTTTTTGGTGGTCTGTCAACATCCGTGGTATCCACTGTGAACACACCTTCCGATAATGCAGTTCCTAATGAACGACCTTTTGAATTGTCCCATTGACACATCAAATTCTTTCACTAGCGAACGATTGCTTCGACAACGGTTCATCTATACTGCTGCATCAATTTTGGCGATGGTTTTTTCTGTTGCAACAATATGCTCTTGACCCGGACGTCGAAGATCTATCGCGAGCTGACGTCTTTTCCGAAACATTCGTGCCCAGTCTGTCACTGTTGTCTTCGACACACATCTGGTACCGTCCGTTGCCTGCATTCTTCGATGAATGTCCACTGGTTGACATCCTTCAAATGAAAGAAACTGAATCAGCGCTCTTTGAGTTTCTATGGGCGGATTTTGGATCAACCCGGCCATTTTCTCAACGGTCAGAAACAGAACCTATGCATCATGGGACGATAAGCACGTGCTCTTTTATTTATTGGTCAGTACTTATCACATGACTATGACATGATCAGGTCAGGTCTTAGTCAGATATGACTGAGCTACCGTATGACAGTAGACGGTACTACCTGCTTTCTGTCAGCGCCGAATGTTGGGCGGCGCTTACCAAACCCGACACCCCACATTGTGCCAACGGCTTCGTGCGGAAGAGCGCAATTGGGAGGGTACTAGCCTTATCCTGGTGCGAGGAAATGCAACCCAAAGACAAAATAAGTCATGGCAGGGCAGACCAGGCCCTAAGCCTTGGTTGGCAGCTGGTCTAGGATCGAAGCTCCGACAGGCGGACAGTTAGAGCATTGCTTTGCTGATCCGGCAGCTTTTGCAGCTTGTCTTGTTCCCGATGTATAGGTGTTAACTTTCCTCTGGAGTGAACTAGGCAGGCCGAGAGAGGGATCATGCTGCATGGGCAACACGTGATTTCTTTATTTTAGCCCAGGCTTTGTGCTATGGAGAGGCAATAACTCCATCCCTGGTCTTAACCGGTCTCGGAATCAAAGCGAGAGGCAACTGTTACGGGTTATAAGTCCTTGTCAGTTGGCGCAGACATGGGGCGCCACGCGTTGCCTCTGACGGTGGGAGACACCTACAGGTGTCACTGATCAGCTACCGCCCGCCTCAAGCTGAGCAGCCCCCGGCCTGCCTGCTTTAATGGGTGCTTGGGGCTAGGACAAAATCTGAATCGCAGGCTGTAAAACCAATGCACAAGGTACTAATAAAAATAATAATAGAAACCTCAAGCTACGGCTTGCAACCTGGAACGTGAGAACCATGTGTCCAGGATTTTCCACTGACTTGACAAATATTGACGATGTGAGAAAAACGGCTGTGATTGATGCTGAACTCAATCGTCTTAACATTGATATTGCTGGCCTGCAGGAGACTCGCCTCGCTGAGGAAGGGTCACTCAGGGAAAACAATTACACCTTTTTTTGGAAGGGAGGAGGGCAGGCAGAAAAAAGGCAACACGGTATGGGCTTTGCAGTGAAGAATTCGCTACTGGGAATGATTGATATCCCAGCTGGAGGTAATGAAAGATTATTATCACTGCGCTTGGCAACCTCTTGTGGATTTGCCACCATTCTCACTGCATATGCACCGACACTCACTTCCTTTGATGATGTGAAAGATACGTTCTATGAGCAGCTAGACTCTGCGATCAAGGCAGTTCCAAAATCCGACTACATTTATATGCTCGGTGATTTCAATGCTCGTGTGGGCAAGGACTCGAGTTCATGGCCAGTGTGCCTTGGAAAATACAACATCGGTCGCATGAATGATAATGGGCAAAGGCTGCTGGAGCATTGCACTAGAAATGACCTATGTATTACAAACTCCTTTTTTAAAACAAAAGAGATGCATAAGGTCACATGGAAACATCCAAGATCCGGCCATTGGCATCAGCTGGACTTCATTATCACACGGAGACAACATCTAAACCATACATCATTAACTCGAAGTTACCACAGTGCTGACTGTGATACAGATCATTCTTTGGTTGTTGCAAGGGTTAGACTGAGATCAAAGAGAATCTACACAGCTAAACACAAGTCTAGCCCCAGGATTAATATTATTAACACTCACGATCCTGGAAAGTGCTTTGAATTTCAACAGCAACTTGAGGACGCTTTCAATGATACATCAGAAAATTGTATAGTAAATGATAAATGGAGTAAACTTAAGGAAACTATTTATAAAACAGCGGTAGGGGTTTACGGCACTGTGGATCATAAGAGGCAGGACTGGTTTGCGGCAAACAGCCAGATACTGCAGCCCTTGATTGATAAAAAGAAGATAGCTCTCTTAAGAAACAAGGAAAGACCAACGCGTAACACTCTGAGTGAGCTGAAGCAAGCGAGGAAGGATGTACAAAAGGCTGCCAGGCAGTGTGCGAATGACTATTGGATAAAGTTATGTGAGTCCATTCAAATCGCAAGTGATAAGGGAAACATCAGAAGCATGTATGAAGGGATAAAGAAAGCCTGTGGTCCAATGATCAAAAGAAGTGCACCGCTGAAAACCTTGACTGGAGAAATCATCACTGATAAGAAACAGCAGATGGATAGATGGGTCGAGCACTATTTAGAGCTTTACTCAAGTGAGACCAAGCTGGCGGATGATGCCCTCAACGCCATAGAGGCCCTGCCAACTCTTGACCACCTGGACACACTTCCCACTATAACAGAAGTTAAGTGTGCTATAAATGAGCTTGCATCTGGCAAGGCTCCAGGTAAGGATGGGATTCCAATAGAGGTGATCAGGAGTGGGCAAGACACCCTCGCTCTACAGATCCACCAGCTAATAGAGTTATGCTGGCGAGAAGGACAAGTCCCACAGGATTTCAAAGATTCAAACATCATAACGCTGTACAAGAACAAGGGAGATCGGAGCGACTGCAACAACTATAGGGGTATCTCACTTATGTGTATTGTTGGGAAAGTATTTGCCAGAATTGTCCTGCGCAGACTTCAAGTCCTGGGAGATCAAGTCTACCCCGAATCACAGTGCGGCTTCCGTCAGAACCGGTCTACCATTGATATGATATTCTCATTGCGACAGATGCAAGAAAAATGCCGGGAACAAAATCAGCCACTGTTTATTGCCTTCATCGACCTCACAAAGGCATTCTATTTGGTCAGTCGTGAGGGTCTGTTCAAAGCACTAAAGAAGATTGGCTGTCCACCAACTCTTCTGTCCATTGTGGAATCGTTCCACACAGGCATGAAGGGTATAATCAAGTTTGATGGCTCAACTTCAGAAGAGTTTGAAATCAAGAGTGGAGTTAAGCAAGGTTGTGTACTAGCCCCCACCCTCTTTGGGATATACTTTTCACTTCTACTGAAATATGCCTTTCGTGATCAGGATGACGGTATATACATTCACTCACGCTCAGATGGTGGCCTCTATAATGCTCAGAGATTGAAGGCCAAGACCAAAATTAGCAGGGTACTAATCAGAGAGTTGCTTTTTGCGGATGATGCTGCAATTACGACCCACTCTGAGGAAGCATTACAACAATTACTATCTGCATTCTCCAATGCTTGTTCTGAATTTGGTTTAACAATTAACAAAAAGAAGACACAGATTATGTCACAAGGTGCACATGGTGTACCATCAATCTTTATTGACGACGCCGAACTGGAGATAGTAGACCATTTTACATATCTTGGATCAGAGGTAAATAGCAAATTATCCCTCGATCAGGAGATCAACATCAGGATTGGCAAGGCAGCAACAACAATGAACATGTTAGCAAAAAGAGTCTGTGAGAACAGGAAGCTTACTGCCAAAACAAAAGTCCTCGTCTACCAAGCCTGTGTCCTTTGTACTCTTCTTTATCACAGTGAAACCTGGACAACTTACTCACGCCAAGAGAAACGTTTAAACAGCTTTCATATGCGGTGTCTGCGAAGAATACTTGGTATTAAGTGGCAAGACAAAATCACAAATACTGAAGTATTGGAAAGATCAGGTTGTGTGACGGTGTATTCCATGCTCAGTCTTCGTAGACTTAGATGGATAGGACACGTTAGGAGGAAGGATGATGGTAGAATACCAAAGGACATCTTTTTTGGTGAATTACAGACGGGTAGGAGATCTCAGGGTCGGCCTCTACTACGATACAAAGATGTATGTAAGCGGGACATGATTGATACAGGCATTGATAATGCACAATGGGAGCACGTCGCCGCTGAACGTGTTGCATGGAGGGCAACTATCAGAAATGGAATAAAGACAAAGGAGAAAATGATTGCAGATAAAGCACACACAGAGCGTGAGAGACGTAAGATGGTGCAAAATGGTGGAAATGACCATGTTTTCACATGCACCTACTGTGGGCAAACATTTGCAGCAAGAATTGGCCTTACCAGCCACACTCGCCACCGCCATGGATCGTAGTTATTGCCATATGACAGTTATTAAGCCTTTTTGAAGCACAATGTACCAAACTATCGTCTGTCAAGACGGAAAGGTGCCAATGTAATGTAATGACATGATCATGTTCAACGTACGCAATAACGTGCGGTGCGGCACGAACGGGTTTCAAATGGACGCTCCTTACACATGTACATTACAATGGTGATAATATAACACAGCGAGGACATGTACATGAACATTACAATGGTGATAGCATAACACAGCGAGGACATGTACATGTATGTACATTACAATGGTGATCATCGCGACCGTGTAGAATTATGACATGCAGTGGACAACAGCAACCCTGATCGACAGATCATATGCTCACTAGCGGCACAAAAGCAAGAGTTCTAGCTGGTAATTCATTGGCAAATATGACCAGAACCCTCCCTTAATGAACTTCACATCGAACTGAATAGGGTACTGAAAACTAAACTGAAATAATCTATAGCGTTCGTGGGCCACTCTGGTTGTTCTGTGTCAAATTCCCCATGCGGTAGAAATGTTTTCGTGATCACCCGAATCTGGATTCGACACAACCTCAAAGTGGTTACATTGAAAATGTCTGATAAGTAAGGCGACCAGCGAATACTGACCACTTCACATCTGGCATGTCGTGTGACCATGAAAACATGCGATCATCTCCATATCTCATTATGCTATGAAAACCTGGACACCGTACGTACGATGGACTTACACATGGAGATAGAAGTTAATACAGTCCACACACAAATAAACTAACTAGAGCAAAGATGAGTTCCAACTGAGGATCTAGAACTTAATACAGTTAACATACAACTGGACTAACTAGAGCAGAGAGTTGTTCCGTGTGAGAAAATAATGCTCTGTTTTCGTATAAACCAGACTGTTAACTTTGTGAATGTTTGCTTCTAAACTAAGGAGAGATTCCTGCTAAAGTAAGGGTAGTTTACTGATAAACTAAAGATAGTTTCATGCTAAACTAAGGAGAGGTTACAACGAGAATTATTATGGGAAGTGGAAGTTGCTGGCATATTATTCACTACATCATACGGTACTGATTGATCTATACAATATGGTTACAGTATTATACACACAATATGGTGACAGTATCATACACACAATATGGTGACAGTACCATATACATAATGTGGTGAGAATATACTATACATAATATGGTGACAATATCATATACATACTATGGTGACAATATCATATGCATAATATGGTGACAGTATCATATATATAATATGGTGACAGTCTCATTTACATAATGTGGTGACAGTATCATATACATAATATGATGACAATATCATATACATAATATGGTGACAATATCATATACATAATATGGTGACCATATCATATACATAATATGGTCACAGTATTATATATATAACATGGTGACAGTATCATATATATATAATATGGTGACAATATCATATACATAATATGGTGACAGTATCATATATATAATATGGTAACAGTATCATTGTAATATAATTGTTGCGTCTTTACAATTTCCTAGAATTGACTCCTTTGTTACCACGCCTTGGGGGAAATGCGCTAGACCTGGTCTGGATGATGTCATAATTTATATGGCCTTGGTTTGAACATAAGTCTAATGATTGGTCAAGTACCTGGCCAAGCTATTGCCGCTTAAATTTGCAAGGCGTTAGTAGAGACTTGTCGTCTGGAACGTTCTAACATCAAGTCGCGTCCCGGTTAGGGAGGGCATTTAGCCCAAACTTTCACTCTCTGGGACCTAGCTCTGGAAAGGCAGGTGGTGGTTCGGACATTACTACCGAACAGGAACTTGGGTTAACAGCCTGTTTCTGAGAAGTAGATAAAAGAATTACCTTATCCATACAGTCTGGACTTAAAGGAAAATGTTATCGCCGCACTTATTACTTGACTTTGTCAGCTACAGAGTCAAGTACGAAGATGAATGACAAAATGCTGTTGATACATTCCGACTTCTGTCGGGATACTCCAGGGCGGCCTTCCTTATCAAAATGTCTACCAAGACAAACGGATATACATAGTACATAGATATCAGAGTATTACCCGCTTTTTACTTCTGTAAGGTACCGCTTGACGCACCATCATTCAGCATGGTCAAAGAAACTAATGGATAGTCTAAGTTTGAACAAAACTAAGAGCAATAAGGACCCTCCAACTGCCTATTGGATTCCCGATTTCATATACAATAAATCCCCGGAAAGGTTAACCCGGTCAATATATGCCCGCAGAAGTCGGTTGTGTCGGCCTAACGGCGCAAGAACGCAGCTCTGCTGTAAACAGGCACAATGCAATCACATCCGGAAAAAAAAAAACTCCGGGTGAACACAGAAGAAGAAGAATATAAAATAAATTACCCTTCGACACAAGTCATGTGCGGCAAGTTCAACATCAGGTCCTGGATATGAACATCATCGGGAAGACACTATTATAGAAGCTAGTGGAGTTAATGTTTACACACATGCAGCAGAAGGGATCTTACGACTGTCTTGCAACTCCCAGTTTGTGTGCTCGAAATATTCTTCTTATGTCCCATGCCTGTTCAGACCAGTTCTGGACATAGTCCCAGGTGATACCAATGAGTGACTCTCAGCATTGTATGTTCCTAAACTGGAATGGTTATATTAAAGAATGGCTCTTTGCTGGCTGGCCCCAGGAGGCCTGATTGCACTATCACCAAGTATGGGATGGCTTAAAGACCTGAGACTGAGTGTGTGTAAAAGCCTTGTGGACAAGAGTTGAGTTTCTGATATTATTAACCAGAGCTGCTGGACGGTCGTCATCGTTGTCATTGTATTCGATGATGTGGGGATTTACCTTCTGCTAGTCTGAAGAGGAACTCCTGAAGTTTGACTGACCCCCGGCCTCAGCTTCGCTTGGAGACAAGAGCCCACTTGCACGAGATTGTTCTTTATAATGTCCCTGAATAATAGGTATTATGATGTGTTCTTGAGCCAAATTGGCAATGGATATTAAATGGGTGGGACACAACTGAGTGCATTTATTCGGTCCCTGAATAATGGGGATATAATCTGCCACGCATTGGAGAGAAATAACTATCATCAGAAAAGAGAAAGAAAGAAAAGGACTGATTAATTAGTCTAATTATTGTGTTCTGAATTTGGAGTGTTTTTTTGTCTTTAGGTTGTATTGATGTTTGGGATACATGGGGTTATCACAATTGAATGTGCTTATGTCACATTTCATCTCATGCATATCCCTAAAAACTCAATACTGTTAATACAAGTATAAGTGTACTCTAGGTCTTGGTTTAATTCCTGGTGAATAGTTTGTTCCAATGTTGATGTTTACGTCATTTGCTCGAGGTGAAGTATTAACAGCGAAAGAGTGCCCGCTTATGGGCTTCATGTATCGATATTCCCATGGACTCTGTTATTCCCTGCGTCCAACGTTTACGTGGTCGGCCTCTTCCTCTGCTTCCCTCTGGTCTGTACGTCATTGCTTGTTGTGGTATCCTGTTGACTGGTAACCTACTTGCATGGTCAAACCATTTGACTTGCTGCTTTCTAATAAAATCTAGTGCAGCTGGAACCCCCACTTTAATCCTGATTTCTTCATTTCTGATCTTATCTCTTCTTGATACGTTGAGTATTCTTCTCAGGAATCTCATTTCTGTGGTTGTGATTTTTCTTTTCTCTTTTTCTGTCATTGTCCAGGTTTGGCATTGGTAACATAGAGTTGGTAGGAAGAGTGTGTTGTAAAGTCCTTTCTTAGTAGTTATTGATACATGGTTGTTCTTTAGTATTGGTGCCATTTGTCCAATGAGTTGGTTTGCTTTGTTGCATCTATTTTCGATCTCGTCTTCTGATTTGCTCAACAGTAGTTCTATATGTTGTAAACAATCAATGTTCTCTGACACAATATCAAATTCGAAAGGTGATCGAGTGGTAGTGGAGACATACACATAGACACAGTTGTCTTAAGGAGTGAAGTATTTTCCCCTTTGTGCCTGTGGTAAAATTCCATGATCACCTCAACATGTAAGAAGTGAGTGAGAATGTCAATTCATCCCATCTGGGATCCCCTAGACAAACTTAGCTAATATTCTCATATATTAATTTATGTCATTGAGTATGATTTGGGGCTGCTGACAGTATCAAAAAGCCAGCTTGAAAGGTTGGAGCGGATACAGAATGCTGCCATGCGGTTAATACTGGGGTGCACAAAGGACACAACAATTATCTGCATGAGGCATATCCTGGCGCTACCTACAATGACGGATGGACATAGGGTCCTTCAGGCCAAATGGTACCTGAGAGTTGCCGCAGGCAGGTATCACCCGCTGCATGCAGCCATGGATATGGTAAAGGGTCATAGACTAAGACGAGGCAGGTCCTGGATGGCACAGGCAGAACTTTCTATAAGTCAGGTGTGTGATCTAGAGACCATCAATCGTGGAAGAGAGTGGATTGAAGTTCCGGATGACATGACGGACTGGCACAATGTAATAATAACACTGGGTCGTGAGTGCAGAGAATGGGCAGCGGGCTGCACTGAGTTTGAAGTGCAACAGCTGATCCAGAGCAACACACGCCTGAAATTCGAGCATCCTGCGATTTTCGCGTGTATAAGAGCCGTGCTTCCATTCTTGTCTTTGTCAGTGCAATCTGCCCCATGGTCTACACCGATGGGTCAGTGGTGAGAAACAGACGTAGTGGCTGGGGCTTATTGCAAAGGCTAATGGGAGAGTCTTGAAAAAGGAGAGCCTGGCATATGAGACTACGACCTCCAGCATGAGAATGGAGGTGGAGGCAGTAACAGTGGCATTCCGGTGGCTAGAGGAGACTACTGCAACACACGTTGTGTTCATTACGGATTCAAAGAATATGCTTAGCAAGGTGGAGAAAGGAATGTTTCGTGTGGAATGGCTCTCGTCACTTCAGAGGTCACAGATTGTGAGAATTGTGTGGATATTTTGCCCTGGCCATTCGGGCGTACGAGGGAATGAACAGGCTGATAGGCTGGCAGGGAATGCACCTCTTGGTGGTATCTTGCTAATGGACAAGGGGGAGGTGGTCATGCGCTTGTGGGACCAGGTGGAGAAGGCGGAGGAACAGATTGAGAACCCATATGTGAAAAGAATGAGATTGCGGGGGATCGGCAGGGGTTCTGAAAGAATCTCAAAACTGAGCGGGAAGACCAGGAGAACTTTTAATCAGATAGCGGTGAGAACGATTAGTAGTATGACTCTTCGCTGGCTGTTGAACGAGGGGACTGAGCACGTATGGGAATGTCCTGAGTGCAGGGATGTCGGTTCTTAACTCAACTCAACTCAACTCAATTCTCATATATTAAATCCTATATCCCACAATCATATACATAATATGGTGACAGCATCATATACATAATGTGGTCACCACCTTATCATGTACCTAATGTGGTCACCACCTTGTCATGTACCTAATGTGGTCACCACCTTATCATGTACCTAATTTGGTCACCACCTTATCATGTACCTAATGTGGTCACCACCTTATCATGTACCTAATGCATCTGAAGGCTTGGAAAATGGACTTTATTTGCTCAACTATTGACAAGCATTCTAAATTTAGCAATCATCAAACGAACCATTTTCTTTATCTGGATAGTCTTCTTCTTCTTAGTCTGAATATTTTTCTCCTTTAATATATTTGTCGTCTTCTAAACATTCGTCTAGGAAATATTCGTCAAACGAATCAAAATGAAAGGCATCTAAAGTTATGTCATCTCCTTGTGGCTGGGTCAGATTTACAACTTCTGATTTAAACAGCAGCCTTTCCTTCAGTAAACAGGGTAGAGGCAACTCGTGGACTCTTGCCTCACGTCCTGGAGATGCCCCAACGGCAGATGACACTGCTACAAAACACATCCTGAAGAGCCACATCGGCTGTGAGCCTATCTCGTCAAGAAAACTGAGACTTTCTTCCCGCTCTGTTTCTTGAAAGAATTGTCTGAACCACACCTAATCAACTTGGGAATCAGCTTATAAGACGGCCCATACATAATAGTGCAAAGAAAGAACGGACTTACGTAAGCAACATTTGCTCCTCTATCTAGAAGTGCTTCTGAACAAGAAATAACTTCCGTGTCAAGGTTAGGTTTGAAATATGAAAGCGCCGTTTTTGAAGAATCTGTATGGTTGACTGCATTCACGTCGGCTCCTAAATCACGGATTAAGGAAATTGCACCTTTATAATTGCGCCGCCTAACTGCTTGCATCAGGGGCGATAAACCTGCATTGTTCTGATGGTTGACATTGCATCCAGCTTTGATCAGACTGTCCAGGACACTATCTGGTGAGACAGAAAATATTGCGTGAAACAAAGCAGTGTTTCCATTCACATCTGCGATGTTGACATCTGCGCCGCTGTCTATCAACTTTGACGCAATATCCCAACGACAATGAAACACGTCATACATCAAAGCTGTAAGCCCTCGGTTGTTTTGTACATTAAGCAAGTCTGTGTTGTTATTCATGACCTGAATCAACACATTGGCATTGTCCGAGCATTCTCCGAATGTCGCGTGCATAAGAGCTGTGTTTCCGTTCTTGTCTCTGGCAGTGCAATCTGCCCCATGGTCCAGTAACATCTGTAGAATGTCTGCCTGTCCATGAACTGCCGCTGCCAGCATAAGTGGCGTTCTGCCATTACTGGTTCTTGCATTAACACAAGCACCATTTTCTAGTAACACCAAGATAATCGTTTTCAGGCAGTCAGGGCTATTATACATATTTTGGTATTCAGACAACTTTTCTAAAACATACATCAAGGGAGTTCTCCTTGTATGATTTGTTACGCGATTCACGTCAGCTCCACGGGAAATCAGAAACTGGGCAACTGCTCCATTTTTGGATTCAACAATGGGAGTCGCTCCTGAACTCTGGGGTTCATTAATGTCAACACCCGCTTGTAGAATCTGCTCAATAATTTCTTGGTTGCCATCTCGCACTGCTGCAACAAGAGATGATATGTCACCTACAACACCTGACATTTCGCCTGCATCATGGTTCCGTGACTGCTCCATTTATATAGATATGTACTTGAAAACTTTACTATCTGTAAATCT
This sequence comes from Cepaea hortensis, assembly GCA_963921405.1. Lineage (NCBI taxonomy): Eukaryota > Metazoa > Mollusca > Gastropoda > Stylommatophora > Helicidae > Cepaea > Cepaea hortensis. The sequence goes on from OY992896.1 coordinate 8,393,451, forward strand.
GAAATAAAACAACATGTCACATGTAAATTATTTCGATGACAATGTTAACATATTTTCAAGAATTTACTAGGCCATCTTTTTGCTGTTCCTGTATCTAAGACCGACGGATCAATAGTTTGAACATTTCATACGTTACGTTCTTGTGTTACTTCACAATAGAAGCACATAATTCTGTCATGTTAGTTTAGAACTAAACTGCAGCACCGATCCATTTGGTGTCTAGATACGCAAGTCTTTTCTCTCACACTCTTTGAGCGATAAATATCGCCCATACGTATTGCCAGCTTGTGTATTTATCGATATGTTGTTATGTAGGTTTTGATCCATATTTGGCAACATATGAACCAAAATTAAGTCTGAAACGAAAGTGAAAAGTTGAGTTGAGTTGACTTAAGAACCGACATCACTGCACTCAGGACATTCCCATGCGTGCTCTGTCCCCTCGTTCAACAGCCAGCGAAGAGTCATACTACTAATCGTTCCCACCGCTAACTGATTAAAAGTTCTCCTGGTCTTCCCTCTCAGTTTTGATATTCTTCCAGAACCCCTGCCGATCCCCCGCAATTTCATTCTTTCGAATTGTGTTCTCAATCTGTTCCTCCACCTTCTCCACCTGGTCCTACAAGCGCACGACCACCTCCCCCTTGTCCATAGGCAAAATACCACCAAGAGGTGTACTCCCTGCTAGCCTATCAGCCTGTTCATTCCCCCGTACACCCGCATGGCCATACAATTCTCACGATCTGTGACCTCTGAAGCGACGAGAGCCATTCCACACGAAACATTCCTTTCTCCACCTTACTAAGCATACTCATTGAATCCGTAATGAATACAATGTGTGTAGCAGTAGTCTCCTCTAGCCACCGGAATGCCACTGTTACTGCCTCCACCTCCATTCTCATGATGGAGGTCGTAGTCTCATATGCCAGACTCTCCTTTTTCAAGACCCGCCCGTTAGCCTTTGCAATAAAGCCCCAGCCACTACGTCGTTTCTCACCACTGACCCATCGGTGTAGATGACTATGTCACCTTAATGTGTGTTGCTCTGGATCAGCTGTTGCACTTCAAACTCAGTGCGGCCCGCTGCCCATTCTCTGCACTCACGACCCAGTGTTATTATTACATTGTGCTAGTCCGTTATGTCTTCCGTAACTTCCACCCACTCTCTTTCACGATTGATGGTCTCTAGATCACACACCTGACGTATAGAAAGTTCTGTCTGTGCCATCCAGGACCTGCCTCGTCTTAGTCTATGAACCTTTACCATATCCATTGCTGCATGCAGTGGGTGATCCCTGTCTGCGGCAACTCTCAGGTACCATTTGGCCTGAAGGACCCTATGCCTATCCGTCATTGTTGGTAGCGCCAGGATATCCTCATGCATATAATTTGTGCATCCCAAGATTAACCGCATGGCAGCATTCTGTATGCGCTCCCACCTTTCAAGCTGGCTCTTTGATACTGTCAGCAGCCCTAAACCATACTCAGTGACAGAAATTATTAATTGCTGAAAGAGCATGTACAGCATCCTCTGATCTACACCGTTTGCTGCCATAGCCCTCATGCATTAAGTCATCTACCATCCTTCACCACCAAAGCCTCCACACGATCCTTAAAAGACAAAAACCTGTCAAAGGTGATACCCAAGTACTTCAGTTTACTCTCTCGACTAAGAGGACATCCATTCAACATAATACCTGGGACGTCTGCCTTGACGGTCCGGCTATCCAAGGAGTACCACACAACCGATGCTTTGTCCAGGTGTATAATGGCCCCTGCGTCCCTGCACCACTCCGCCACACTATTTACCGCCACCTGTAAGTCTTTCGCCAAACTGGCCCTGTCTCTGCTCTGTCTGTACACCAGCACATCATCTGCAAATATCAAGATTCTTCCCACACCTGGTGTCTCAATAGCTGCGATTTTGCTGGTGTAGACATTAAAGGGTACTGGGGGACAAGGCAGATCCCTGCGGCAACCCAGATGTAATAGTACAGGGCTCAGAAGTCCAGGACCCCATGCGCAGTGCAACCTTACGCTCATAAAGGACTGCCGTAACCCATCTAACAAGGCAAGGGCAGATCTCCATGTCCAACAGTGTATGTATTAACCGATCATACCTAACCCTGTTATACGCATCCTCCAGGTCAAGAGCTACCGCCACTGTCTCCTGTTTATCCTGGAAGCCCTCATAGACATCGAATGCAAAAGTTGCAGCATTGGCCCAGATGTCCTTTCCCGGCCGGTAGCTCCCGAATCCTTTCTGCCGTCATATCTAACCAACTATGCATAATACCGAAAGTGAAAAGCAAAATGTGTTCTTATTGTTCCTCTTCTTGTATTCTCCCTCTTATTCTTCTTGTTCTCATTCGACTTCATGTTCTTATTCTTGTTGTTGTTCTTCTCCTCCATATCCTCCTCTTCTTCTTGTTATTGGCCGGTATTCTGGTAATCAACACAAGAAATCTAAATGTTAGATGCATGCTGCTTTAGTGGAGACACCATGAGGTCTATTAAATAACCTGGTGTGTGTGTGTGTGTGTGCGTGCGTGCGTGCGTGTATATATATATATATATGTGCGTGCGTGCGTGCGTGCGTGTGTGTGTGTGCGTGTATGTGCGTGCGTGTATATATATATATATATATATATATGTGCGTGCGTGCGTGCGTGTATATGTGTGTGTGTGTGTGTGCGTGCGTGTATATGTGTGTGTGTGCGTGCGTGCGTGCGTGTATATATATATATATATATATATATATATATATATATATATATATATATATGTGTGTGTGTGTGTGTGTGTGTGTGTGTTTGTGTGTGTGTGTGTGTGCTCCTTCCACAATTAAGAAAGTGCATGACAGCCTTGAAATATTTCTAAGGCTGTGTATACTGAAAAATTGTTTCTGAGGGTAGCGCCAGCCAAGATATAATTCTGACATACACCTGAGTGTACTAACATAATACAGAGATACATGTCACATCCGCTACCGACATACAAGATATAATTCTGACATACACCTGTGTGTACTAACACAATACAGAGACACATGTATCATCCGCTACCGACATACAAGATATAATTGTGACATACACCTGTGTGTACTAACACAATACAGAGATACATGTCATATCCGCTACCGACATACATCTATATTCACTAAAACGATACAGAGACACATTTCACATCGGCTTCTGACAAGTTGTGTGGGACCTGTTCTTCTGTATTGATGCGTGTTTACGTGTTGTTTGTCCATCAAGAATGATGATGACCATTCATTTCGTCCAGTGGGTTTGAAAGAATGGAGCCGTGAGTTCTAAGATGGCTGACAAGGCCTATTTTGGCTCGAAATGTTCTTTGACAATGTGGGCAAAGAATGCTTGACGTTTCTGGAGGAGGATCTCCTGCAGTGGTTATCTGTTCAGCCTTTCTTTACAGCTCTTGCAGTCCTGGTTGCTTCACACATGACTGCACCCTTATGTAATGATGTACGCCACGAATTACGGTCTTTAGCAGCAGTCTCCCAGGTGTCAAGATGAATTCCAAAAGCTTTCAATGAGATTTTCAGAGTGCCTTTAAAGGTACCTTTAAGTATCTTTACCTTTCCTCTGGCCGCCTTGGGAGCGTTTACCACAACGCAGCTCGCCGTAAAACAAATGTTTAGGAAACCTATAATCTGGCATAATAGCTAAGTGACGAGCCCAGCGAATCTGATTTTGCATTAGTAGAGTGTCGATACTGGGCATGGACGCTCTTTCTAGAACTTCAGTGTCTGGGATCTTGTCTTGCTATTTAATCTTCAATAGCTTCCTAAGGCAGACTGTGTGGAAGTGGTTTAATTTTCTAACGTGTCGCTGATAAGCAGTCCAGGTTTCACAAGCATATAGCAGTGTGGATAATACAACTGCTTTGTAGACTTTCAGCTTTGTTTGCAGGCTTATTCCATTTCTGTCCCATACATTTTTGTATAGTCTGCCAAAGGCCGCACTGGCCTTGGAGATGCTTGCATTCACTTTGTGATCAATTGTGGCAGCTTGTGACACAATGCTGCCAAGATGGGGAATTTGTCCACAACACTTAGTCTATGACCGTTCACCTTGATATTCGGCACAGTGTGATTATTCTCTGGAGCTGGCTGGTACATAACTACAGTCTTCTCCAAGTTGATACTGAGCCCAAAGTTGGCACAGGCATATGAGAAAGCTGAAACATTGTGTTGCATGTCTGTCTCTCTGAGTTGGCATATAAAGCGGAATCATCAGCATACATCAGTTCTCTGACGGTGTCGCTGTTAGTTTTGGTTTTGGCTTTCAGTATTCTGAGATTGAACAACTTTCCATCCATACGGTAGTTGATGTCTATTCCAATGTCATTGTTCTCGAAGGCATTCGTCAGCATAGCTGAAAACATTAGGCTGAACAGTGTTGGTGCCAGGACACATCCTTGCTTCACTCCATTGGTTACAGGAAATGGCTCAATCAGTTCACCATTTTCCTATACTCTTGCCTGCATACCATCATGAAATAGCCGCACTATTTGGACAAACTTTTGTGGACAGCCATATTTCGCCATAATCCTCCACAGTCCTTCTCTGCTGACTATCAAAAGCCTTGGTAAGGTCAATGAAAGTGGAGTACATTTAAGAGTTCTGTTCCTGACATTTCTCTTGCAACTGCATTGCAACGAAAATCATGCCAACAGTTCCTCGTTCTTTTCTGAAGCCACATTGACTCTCAGGAAGAAGACCTTGATTGAGATGGGCCGTGAGGCGATTGAGAAGAATTCTGGCGAGTATCTTCCCTGCAATTGAAAGCAAGGAGATGCCTCGGTGGTTGTCAAAGGATTGGCGGTTTCCTTTACGTTTGTAAAGGTGGACTATTGACGCGTTCTTGAAATCTTGTGGCATGGTCTCGTTCACCCATATGTTTGTAAAGACTTTGTGAAGCTGCTATATTAGGACCGGCCCACCTGCCTTGTATATCTTTGCTGGGATGGAGTCAGGACCAGGCGAAGAAGGAAGTTGCATCATGTATTGATGCATATTACTGACAATGGGTAATGAAATAGTAATGGATCTGGAAGAGGTGGAGATTCGTTTTGTAGAAGAATATTGAGAAATCATGGACAAAGAAGAAAACGACGAGACTGGGAGGTAACCCCTACCCACAATTCTTCTTCTTCTTCAGCGTTCCGAGCCATTGAGGTTCTTTGCTGCAAATACAATCCCTCTCCATTCGTCTCTCTGGTGGACCTTCTCTTGCCAGTTGTTGATTCCAAGTGCTTGTAGGTCTGTACATGTATTATCTCTCCACCGCCTTCTTGGTCTACCTCGGGGTCTACGGTCATTTATTTCCTGAGTGTAAGCGAGTTTTGTTTCCCTATTATCTTCCATTCTTTCTATATGCCCTGTAACAGAGCAGGAACTCACAAGACGTGTTGGTTTTATGCAAATACTGTTTATTTCTTCATGATGACAACTTGCTTCTTTACCTCTCAAGGGTGTGATGTTAACTGCCCTTGCCAACCCAATACGTCACGATTGAGCATCTCCCCCAGCTTTCAGTCTCAATGCTCAATCGTGCTGTATCTGTTTGTTTCCCACTAGATCCTAATAATACCCCAGTACTCCATTACTGTTACACCTCCCCATGTTTATTAAAGAATTTTCCTTATAAAGGAAAAATCTTTACTCCTAATCCCCTTACTCTATTCCCTCTTTTTCCTCTAATCTTCCCTAAATCATCTCAAGTAAATACTCTATTTCTTTAACTCTTCCCTTGCTATATATATATATATATATATCAACCCACTTCTTCTTCGTTTCTGGCTCTTCAAACAACCATAACATATTTACATATCTTTAATAACAATTCAATATCAACTTTATAAAATACATTATAACACAACTTCTTAAATATTACTTTTCCACTTCATAAGCATTCCGCTTACTATTTCAAACTCTGATACCATTCTCCACTTTCGACTAACTTGAAATCACTTTCACACGATAGAAAGATAAAGAATCGGTGGCCACCGGTATTAAAAAGAAGCAGTAGAACTCTTCCACACAAAGACCACACTCAGCTAAAAATCACACACCCCCTTTACCAAACCATACTCCTTTACCCTCCTATGTCATTTGAGACTTTATGTAATAAAGTCTAAAACCACACTCACCTAAATCACACACCCCCTTTACCAAACCATTATGGTAAACGTTTACGCTGCTATCTACAGCATCAAAACCATTATTCACATCCAATTGTCTATATATTACAGACACTACTACTTTTATGTCTCTGAACCTTACTTCAAGCTCTCATTGTAATGTCAACCACAAAACACGTCCCGAGGACACAATTAAAAATCAAGACCTGTTCCAATACAGATCACTTCACATAATATACCTCTCTTGCCCCCTTACTGTCCATTTATTATGGGCACAACTACTCAAATCTCCCTTCATGCCGTTATCTACAGTAACTTCGAAATCTCCCCTTAAATGTCTATTTATTACAGACACCAGTAACTTCGGAATGTTAACCCCAACATCGTAATCTGACCATTATATACCCAACCCACTTATTATTCTATCTCTGAAGCTTAATACACCCAAAGGGATAAACATTTACATCCTGCCCAGGCCATGTAAGCCAATGCCTCTCTAACATCTTCTACCTCTCAATTCATAATTCGTGCCGTAACCCACAGCAGCAAAAATAACCACTCATATCTGTGACTGCTTGCAATCAACTTTATCTCAGTCCCTTTCTTACAGACCTACAAACACCCCAAGTCACTATGTCTCGACTACACACTTACACCCCTTTATTCTTGTACTGTTATCCACAGTGTCTAGTTAAACATGGATCCAATTCATGTTTACTCTCTGGGGTAATTTTCTTATTCTTCTATAACCCAGCATTCTCGTGTATATCATGACTCTTCTGACCTCTCGGAAACTATGTTTATAACTTTCCCTCATTTACTCTACTTCTGTATTCATTAATCTTTTCTTCTCCCATGTGGCTTCCAATCCTATATTTTTTTCTAATTAATGCTGACTTTATTGTATCTCTAAACTTTCCCATAACCACTTTACTTGTGTAATAAGCTCGTCCCCTGTTTCCAACACTTCATAACCATATTAACCTCTCTACGCTGATTATCACAGCAACAAAATACCCATGAACTTATTCTACACAAAGAGAATGTGTCTCTTTATTAGCTCTCAGTAGTTTTATTAACTCTTTTCTGAACGAAGGATCCCAAATAAATGTCTCTCTTCTAGTCCCCAGTAGTTTATTACTATTTTCTAAACGAAGGATCCCAAATAAATGTCTCTCTTCTAGTCCCCAGTAGTTTATTACTATTTTCTGAACGAAGGACTAAAATAAAGCCCATGTATTGTCTTTATTCTAGACAAAACCCTGTAACTTAAACATAACTTAACTAACTACTATTTAACATACAAAACAGCGAAATAAAATCACAACAGAATATCATACCCCCCCCCCAAATTTTTGTAACAATCATTTATGTTTCCCCGCAACTCAACTAAAGGTATGATGATGATGGTGATGATGATGGTGATGATGATACAACATACATCCTATTCTATTATTAGCTAATACTACTGGTCTCTTTTACGGACCAGTAGTTTACACACAAAAGTCTACAAACACAATAATCCTATTCTAAAATAATAACCATCATTTTACAGGACCAAATCGAGCAACAAAAAACATATTATATATGAGGCATCAAAACATAAAACAAGATAAAACAATTGTCTTCTCTCTACAGAGAAGGTTTTCAAAAAAAAATACAACTCCCTTCAAATTACTACACACAGTGGCCCATCAATCTTGGCCTCCCATAACCGAGAAAACAAAACACCTCACTGCTACGTATATCTGTTAACTACAGACTAACTTTTTTAATCTAGAACAATATTTGTTCTCCTCAACCACAATCACCACTCCACCATTGACCGTTCCATTTTCTGGAAGTCAAACTAACTCCTTACACATCATATTATTTGTAATTCCATCACTGTAAACTACAGGTCAACTCCTTTTATCCATTCCTAATGTGGCGACTATTCCAATGTCAACTCAATGTACCAGCCATCATCCACTTATTAATACCCTGTAGCTCGGCACAGCTATTGTTTCCCTTGGCTTTATACAAAACATCACTACTACTTCTTAATCATTACTGTTAACTACAGTATCTTCACCATGCTACTCCCATCAAAAGAACTTGTCTATTTATTATAGACCTCTCACCAAAACCACCAATTCCACTTCCAACTTTCTCGTCTACCCGACGTAATTAACATTTCATCCTCCTGCTTCAATACTTTCAACGTCTCACTAGCACTACTATAGCTATCCTCAGGTCTCTCCTAGCACTCTTACATCGTGACGACAATCAAACCGGTCACCCTCCTCGGAACACTTTCTCCAACATTCATTTTACTAACCCTGTTTACCTCCGCATCTTTCACTCTTCTTATTATTTCTCGAGACTCTTTCAGAACTGCAAGCCACGCCACTTACAACTGACAACGGACCTCACTTTCCTCGTTTCTCAGTCTTAGGCACTCTTGCTTCGCCATTTTCCTGTCAAGAATACTAAACATTCATAATGTTAATTCAGCATATAACTTCCATAATTTCCTTCCAAGTTCAGATATTCTACGAAAAGACATTACAATTTTCTTTCCATCTCTCGATTTTCGCATGCTCTATGTTCCACCACGATTTATCAACGTCACTTATCAACCGCTCTTCTCATATTCACACGGACAATGACACACAGCCTCGCTCTCATCTCACGCCTACTCTCGCATCGCGACAACCTAACGTCTCCATACTATTACTACAACAAAATACTTTAGACGCCACCTCAACATTCCAGCAATCATTTACCACATATCTACACGTATTGATCTCCTCTACACACATTGACACAAGACATATTAACGCCACTCTTACATTCTATCTACGTATTTCACTTAGGCGACTTCATCACACCTCTCTCCTACTTCCTTCATCACGCCGAACACCTGTCTGACTACAGTTATATTCACGTATGAACAACGCATAACCAGACGAATTTTCTCAATTCACTGTTTTCTTATATCTCTACTCCTATACGAAGGTCAGACCCTATACATGACATTTCGCAACTTATATTGCTTTCACAGCACTATCTACTATCTCTTCAAAACAAACAACATTCCAACAGATCATTAATCTCGTAATCATTCTATACTTCTCCACACATAACAACTTTCTTCTTTCTCCGCAAGCACGACGTGACTCGTATTTTTCAAGCATCCACTTCTACAGTCTATTACTTTTATTCTCACGTTCAACTGGCTATTTTACACACACAGGATACTCAGTGCCTCCTCAATCTATACCACCTCACCTGTCAGTCTTGGTTCACCTGTCAACAATACTCAAACCAACAAGCAAAACTATCTCGGACCTCACGTCATAGCTCCGAGTCAAACTATTTCTAATACAAACATTCATACTCTTACCCTCTACTAATTCTGTCCTGAATCTACCCTATTTTATTTAATGTACTCTCCCTACATCGTGACCCAATAGTAGATATCCTGTATTACGTAATCCACGTGGAATATCATTTGCCGTACTTCCTTAACCTCAACATCACTATCACCTACCCTGTACCATGCTACCCCAAAAAATTCATCTGTCTATTTTGGACAGCTCATATACCTATACTCTCAAACCGGAGTTCTTCTCATAAGCCCAAAACTATTTCATTTTAAGCGTTATATAGTGTGTCCAAATTAAACACTTCACTGTCTTTCAATACATTCACCCGTCTTTCGCTTATTATGTCTTCATCACTATCTGTTGTCAACCTGTTAAAGTATTCAGGTCTTAAGGTCCTAAGATCTTCTATTTTACTTAAGTCACTTTCTGTCGTTGAATAAATTCCCGCTAACTGTCTACCACTATTCTTTTTCTTAAATGAGTTCCTTCCTTTATTTCTGTCGTCGGTCTGCTCACTGTTTCCTGTCAACCTTACGTAACGTTTGTACTTCCCCATCTCGTCTTCAGATGACACACTAATAATAGTTCCTTCATCAGACTCATTATAGTTTACTGCAAACACGTCGGCCCTATTTCCATAGTCATCTTTAAAACGTCTGACTTTCTTTCTCTTTCTCGGTCTTCGTCCCTTAGCCTTCCCTACTTTATTGTCATATAGTCCAGTATCTAGTTCTACATAGTCACTAACCAAAACTCTGTCCGTCTGTCCACCAGCAACTACTCCGTATGAGGGAACATCACGCCTCGATTCAGGATCTGCTCGTAGTGCAACACTCTCATTCTCCGAATCCTCAGTAATAATATCCGTTTCAGCATCACTATAATATTTGGCTGTAGGAATATCTTCTCCGTAACTTGAACTCTGGCAGCTAATATTCCTACACCATTTGGGAATTAGTTTCCTGTCTATAGCTGAAGAACTTGACATGGCACTACCTCTATTTACAACCATACTATTTCTTTCTTCAATACTTCTCCTCTTTATCTTTCTTTCGTTCTTGGTCCTCGTCTGTCCATCTTTCCTAAATTCACCCTTGTCTCTCTTAGTCAATTGATTTTGTTTTGACTGATTCTCTATTAAGTCCGTTTGAGTTCCCTTTGTTACTTTGCTGACTGGTTGTACCTGAGTCTGCGTACTACTTTCTACTGTATTATTTGTCTGCGTCTGTGTCTCTCGGTTTATTTTCCTTACTAACACCGTCGTCTTCTTTTCCTGTTTAACAGTCATATTTGCAATCACCTTGGGAATAGTTGAATTTTCACTTACGTTTTCTACTTTGTTCTTTGACCCTGACTTCAAATACTGTCTCTGTCTCTTTTCAAACCAGTCGTTACGTCTTTTTCTGGCGGTTTCACTATGAGAGGGCCAGTTCCACGATTTCTTTGCAAGATTTCTGTCACGCCCACTACTATACCAGTTTGACCTTTCACTATTATGTCTGTTCTTCTTACTGTCTCTTACCCTATAAGCATTTGGACTTGGTTCGTCATAACCAGCCGCACACATAGACCCATATCGTCTTCTGTCTTCATTAAGCACTGGCTGTCTCTTGTTATTCCCTCTTACTCTGTTGTTCCCTTTTATCTCATTACCTCTTACATTGCTCTGTAACCAGTGTACAAAACATTCTACCTCGCTGACTGCCACCTTTAATTCTCCTAACCATGCAGTCACGTGTCCTAAGTCTCTGTTCAAGTACATTTTTACTCTTTATGCTATCTCAGCCGAAATAATTCTCACTTGTGTCGTGATGAATCTGCTCTGCTAAAATATTCCTAAACAGAGCTAAACCTGTGCTAAGGTGTCCTGTTCCGCCATGCTGAAATAATACTGAAACAAGGCAAGCAAAGAAACACACAATTTCAACCTCTAAATTTAAAGAATACACTTATTATAGACACAAATTTACTTCTAAATTTAAGTAATGCACTCACTTATTATATAGCAATGCGCAGTTATTTTCTGGGTCTAAGTATCACACAAATTTACTTCTAAATTTAAATAATGCACTCACTTATTATATAGCAATGCGCAGTTATTTTCTGGGTCTAAGTATCACACAAATTTACTTAATTTTTAAAGAGCACAATTCACTTGTTTTGTAAAACTGTTCAGTCAATTACTATGTTCATTTAATACAGAAATTTACCCTCGCCGTCAAATTCAGTTCGAACACCAGGTGCCTGCATCAGCTGACCATCAGTCGCGGAATTTAGGTAGTGGAGTTTAGGTAGCCTATCTCTTCCCCTCAGGTCACTTCTCATGGGATGCCTGGATAATCTTCAACCCCTGGTCGGGTCACATCTGATATTAGTCTTTGCGTTCACCCCGGGTGGGGTACATCTTCGACGATTTGGTAGGGTCTTAGTAATAACGAGGCCCAAAAAAATATCAGGATCAGCCGAGGCCCAGTGATATTTGAAATTAGCAAAACTCAGGCTATGGTAAGCCCCTTGGAAACGCTAAAGTCAGACAACGGCTATGGCAAGCCCCTTGATAATTCTAAAGTTCAGACAACGGCTATGGCAAGCCCCTTGATAATTCTAAAGTTCAGACAACGGCTATGGCAACGAGCAGGCTGTGTGACAACGATTCAACTTTGAAGTCCCTGCAACAGTGGGAGGTACGATCAGAAGTAGGTATCCCCATGTCGTCCGCCGAAATCAATCCCGTTAGCAAACCGCTCGAACAACAATGCCACAGTGCCCGGCGAGGACTTGACAGTGATAGCGGCTTTCACACACCAGTAAAGCTCGAAAACGATTTGAGAGCGGACTGGACTTCACCACCAGTAAGGCTCGAAAACGATTTGAGAGCGGACTGGACTTCACCACCAGTAAGGCTCGAAAACGATTTGAGAGCGTACTGGACTTCACCACCAGTAAGGCTCGAAAACGACTGAGAGCTGACTCAGCGAAGCGGGCTTCACAACCGCATAAAGACAGTGGAATTGAACCTGCAAAGCGGGCTTCACAACCGCATACAGATTCCTGTAGAAACTTCTTGAAATCTGTTCAGCAGAGGTTTGCTAACGTGCCAGTGTCAAGGGCACCGCATTTTCCCAACAAGCGCAGTATGAAGTAGTGGCTGTATCAAATATAGTGGCCCAGTACCTCCGCTATGTGCCGCGACGATTGAAGTTGTTCATCCTGGTCTGGGCAACATTTCGAGTCCTGTAACAGAGCAGGAACTCACAAGACGTGTTGGTTTTATGCAAATACTGTTTATTTCTTCATGATGACAACTTGCTTCTTTACCTCTCAAGGGTGTGATGTTAACTGCCCTTGCCAACCCAATACGTCACGATTGAGCATCTCCCCCAGCTTTCAGTCTCAATGCTCAATCGTGCTGTATCTGTTTGTTTCCCACTAGATCCTAATAATACCCCAGTACTCCATTACAATCCGTCTCCATTCGTCTCTCTGGTGGACCTTCTCTTGCCAGTCGTTGATTCCAAGTGCTTGTAGGTCTGTACATGTATTATCTCTCCACCGCCTTCTTGGTCTACCTCGGGGTCTACGGTCATTTATTTCCTGAGTGTAAGCGAGTTTTGTTTCCCTATTATCTTCCATTCTTTCTATATGCCCCAGCCATTGTAGTCTATTAGCCTTCATGATACCAGTGATTAGCGGGGACTTAAACAGATCATAAATGTCTTTGTTACTTCTTCTTTTCCACTCTCCACTTTGTGTATCCCTAATGGGTCCAAAGATGCGTCTTAAAATTTTGTTCTCAAAGGTTTGTAACAAGGCTTCGTCTCCTTTCGTTGTACTCCAGGTTTCAGAGCCATACAGCACAACTGGTCTGATCAGTGTTTTGTATATTGTGATTTTGGTGTTACGAGATAGCGCCTTTGATTTTAGTAGATGTTGTAGTGCATAGTATATCTTATTTCCAGAGTTTATAAACCGGAAAATGGCGTGGCGCTATTCGATTATATACATTTGCGACTCCGATATCAGAAGAGTTTGCGTACTATAGTTTTTTTTTTTTGTTTTTTTTTTGCCTCAATATAAAATTCAATATCTCAGTAACCAATTGAGGGAAAATGATGAGATTTAGTATATAACCTTATAATTATGTCCACCCAACAAAACAAAAAAAAAATTGTTCTGGAGATTGTACAGCAGATTTCAATGTTTGGTTATACGCGGTATATATTTTATTGCCCCCTGCATTCATGCTATATGGGATAAACACCCGGTGCAATGCAGCCGACCCTGTCGATTTTAAGCTAATTCTTTCATTGCACCCACTCTCATACGAATCCGGATACGCCTTTGTGTGTCAACAAAATTGACATGTCTCACATTACCGTAAAAATAACTTCGTTAGCGAGAAATCACTAGTTGTTCAGCAAAAGATCAAAGGAATGTCGCCGCTTTCAATGATTTAAGTTGCTTTTGGACCTATCAAAGACATATTCCTTGGGTGGGGGTAAATATAAGACGGCAGGAAAAATTTCATAACGATGCAACAGACAGTTTTCAAAATAATTGATCGTGAATGACGGCATTCGTTTGTGGACATACTATAATAATGGTGCATTCCACGATTATGTCAAGATCGCGATACAACAGAAACCGATTAGTGGGTATCGTGTTTCCCTCCATTGCAACACAAACTACACTTCTCGACTGCTTATACTGTACTGCTACTCGGAGATCTGCGGTGTCTTTCTAAGAAGTAAGTAGACCCGCAAATTACGTTTTATATAGAAGTTGTACACTGTTCTGCTATGTATTATTCAATTTAGCATCTGTTTATTAAATGTATTTTGAAGTTTCCTGCTATTTAGGTCGGCGGGCATATCCTAAACTGAAATTATGACGATACGCACGAAGAAATGTGATATTTCAATGGCGGGGAATAGCCGTTTTCCTTGTCATAATCCAGCGGTGACCGTTTAATAATATTGTTATGATATATTCACAGGGTCTACAATGTCAAGGAATGCATGCTTGCATGCAATACCCATTATAGTATTTATATGTAATATGTCATCACCACTTCACTTGTCAAAAATGTGATCTACGCGAGCCCCGCTAGACAATGCATGCAGACTGACGTCATAACAGTATGGCGTGGCCAGTGTATAAACCTGTGGGTGTGTGTGTGTGTGTATGTGTGTGTGTGTTCGAGTGTCTACACACACACACACACACACACACACACATACATACACACACATACACACGCACACACCGGTTATTTGTAAACCTTAATATACTTAAGAATTGAGTTGAGCTGAGACAACTGGCAAGTATAACAGAGTGACTGTTATAAAGGAAATATAAGGAGGCCGGGCATAGAGAATCAAGGATGTGGATGCATGGGCTGTCTTTGGTCCTTTCCTATACAGTGGAGAAAATCAAGGAAGCACTGTACGAAGACGCACAACCTCTTCGTGGCAGAAATATGTCAGTGTAGCAACAAAAACATTGACATCGGCAGTTCGTTTTTAATAGTGAAATAGGCAACACGCATTTTTGGATATAGTTAGTCAATACGTTAACGTGGGTAACATCTAGATTAAACTGAAAGAAGGGCAACATCTCTAGAAACGCTAAATGTTAAGAAGTTAAAAGAGTTAAATTAGTTATTGAATAAGTTTAAGGATGAATTAGTAAATTTATAAATAAAAGCGTAGTGCCAAATATAGTAATTATTGTACAAATAACAACCCAAATATGTTTTCTTTCATAAGTAAATAAGTTAGACAGCCGACTAATTATGTTATAGATTGAATCAATTGTTTTCTTTATTCTCAATTTCCCTAAGAGCTTAATTAAAGATGTATGATTTCCAGAAAAGCAATCGTAATGCGTGTGTGTTGGAAATTCTTAGAAATCGGTGAGTTATACGTTCTTTATTAAACTTGTTAACTAAGTATTTATAACAACGTGAAGGTTTGATTGGAAGGGAGGTACCCCTACCACTACCACTACTCACGGCATCAAGAGACTGTGGTTCATAGTTTCTTTTATTCTCGATGGATCCGCATTGGTACACAAGATCGAAAGGAAGAGACCAAGGCGAAGACCGAGAAGTAAATACCTGGATGGCTTGACCACGTGGCATGGTCGAGACAGAATCACGGAGCTGATCCACGACTCTGGTGATTGAGTGAGATGGCAAAACCTGACCGCCCACTCGTATCGGCATGGCCATGATGGATGGATAGAGTTAAGAACCGACGTCACTGCAATCAGGAATTCTCATACGCGCTCCGTCCCCGCGTTCAACAACCAGCGAAGAGTCACAGTACTAATCGTTCTCACCGCTATCTGATTGAAAGTTCTTCTGTTCTTCGCTCTCAATTTTGAGATTCTACCACAAACCCTGTAAATCCCCGCAATATCATTCTTTCCACATACGGGTTCTCAGTCTGTTCTTCCGTCTTCTCCACCTGGTCCAACAGGCGCTCGATCACCTCTCTCTTGTCCATTGGTAATCTACCACTAAGAGTCCATTCTATGCCAGCCTATAAGCCTGTTCATTTCCCCGCACTCTTGCATGACCAGGGCAAAATATCCTTACAATTCTCACAATCTGTCATCACTGAAGCGAAGAAAGCGTTTCCATACAAAACATTCATTTCTCCACCTTACTAAGCACACTCCTTGAGTCTGTAATGAATGTAATGTGTGTTACAGTGATCTCAGTCAGATCTCAGTCAGATATGACTGAGCTACCGTATGACAGTAGACGGTACTACCTGTTTTCTGTTAGCGTCGAATGCTGGGTGGCGCTTACCAAACCCGACACCCTAAATTATGCCAACGGCTTCGTGCGGAGGGGCGCAATTGGAAGGGTACAAGCCTTATCCTGATACGAGGAAATGTAACCTAAAGACAAAATGCCATGGCAGGGCAGACTAGGCCCTAAGCCTTGGTTGGCAGCTAGTCTCGGATCGAAACTCGGACAGGCGGACAGTTAGAGCATTGCTTTGCTGATCCGGCAGCTTCTGCAGCTTGTCTTGTTCCAGATGTATTGGTGTTACCTTTCCTCTGGAGTGAACTAGGCAGGCCGAGAGAGGGATCATGCTGCATGGACAACACGTGGTCTCTATATTTCAGCCCAGGCTTTGTGATCTGGGGAGGTATAACTCCATCTCTGGTCTTACCAGTAATGTTCTGCGCAGACTTCAAATTCTGGGAGATCAAGTCTACCCCGAATCAGAGTGTGACTTTTGGCGGAACCGGTCTACCATTGACATGATATTCTCCAGAAGAATGTCGTGAACAGAATCAACCACTGTTTACTGCCTTCATCGACCTCACAAAGGCATTTGATTTGGTCAGTCGTGAGGGTCTGTTCAAGGCACTAAAGAAGATTGGCTGCCCACCAACTCTTCTGTCCATTGTGGAATCGTTCCACACAGGCATGAAGGGTATAATCAAGTTTGATAGTGCAACTTCTGAAGAGTTTGAAATCAAGAGTGGAGTTAAGCAAGGTTGTGTGCTAGCCCCCCACACTCTTTGGAATATACGTTTCACTTCTACTGAAAGATGAATGATCAAGATGGAGGTGTATACATTCAATCACGCTCAGATGGCGGCGTCTGCAATGCTCAGAGATTGAAGGCCACGACCACAATTAGGAGGGTACTGATAAGAGAGTTGCTGTTTGCAGATGAAGCTGCAATTACGACTCACTCTGAGGAAGAATTGCAACGTCTACTTTCTGCATTCTCCAATGCTTGTTCTGAATTTGGTTTAACAATTAGCAAAAAGAAGACACAGATTATGTCACAAGATGCACATGGGGTACCATCAATGTTTATTGACGACGCCGAACTAGAGATAGTAGACCATTTTACTTATTTATGATCAGAGGTAAATAGCAAATTATCCCTAAATCAGGAAATCCACATCAGCATTGGTAAGGTAGCAACAACAACGAACAGGTTAACAAAGCTTACTGCCAAACCAAAGACCTTGTCTATCAAGTCTGTGTCTTTAGTACTCTTTTTTTTATGGCAGCGAAGCCTGGTCAACTTACTCACACCAAGAGAAACGTTCAAACAGCTTTCATATGCGGTGTCTGCGAAGAATACTTGGTATTAAGTGGCAAGACAAAATCACAAATACTGAAGTATTGGAAAGATCAGGTTGTGTGACGGTATATTTCATGCTCAGTCTTCGTAGACTTAGATGGATAGGACACGTTAGGAGGATGGGTGATGGTAGAATATCAAAGGACATCTTTTTTTGGTGAATTACAGATGGGTAAGAGATCTCAGAGTCGGCCTCTACTACGATACAAAGATGTGTGAAGGCGGGACATGATTGATACAGGCATTGCTAATGCACATTAGGAGCAAATCGCAGCCGAACGTGTTGCATGGAGGACAAATATCAGAAATAGAATCAAGACAACGGAGGAAATTATTGCAGATTAGTCACGCCGAGCGTGTGAGACGTAAGATGGTATGTGATGGTGAAAATGACGATGTGGTCACATGCATCCATTATGGACGAACATGTACAGAGTGAATTGTTCTGATAAGTCACAATCGCTCCCGCCATGGGTTGTAGTTATTAAGCCTTTTTGAAGCACAATGTAACAAACTATCATCTGTCAAGACGGCATGTTATAAATGAATGTTCCCTCTAACCATCGGAAAGCTGCTGTTACTGCTTTCACCTCTATTCTCATGCTGGAGGTCTAGTCTCATATGGCACTCACCTTTCTTAAGCATCGTCCATGTGCCTTCAAGATGACCAACCACTACGTCTGTTTCTGACCACTGACCCATCAATGTAGATCACTACGTCATCTTGATGTGTCTTTCTCTGCATCAGTTGTTGCACCTAAAAACTTCTGCGGACTGCTGCAGATTCTCTGCACTTACGATCTTAAGAAACACACACAAACCACATTTTCTCCAGATCGCAACGAATACTGTTTACTCCGCCATCTTTACATATATTTTCATCCTATTTACTATACATCAAAATATCGACCGTATCGTCTCTCTGTACCCGCGGAAACGCCACTGTTTTCCCACGTGATGTGACGTCGCCTGAATCTCACCTACGTGGTATGTTGTCACGGGGTTTCCCAAGTATTTCGGGCAACTTCATTTCTAGCATATATTACCTTGGTGAATCACACAACACCCTCTGCTTGCTGCAACAAGCACGTCCATCAGAATCTCCATCTCTACCTGCATGCACGGTCTTCCACAAGCAGACCCGCCGAGAGCCTCTACTTGTGCCACACGTTGCCGGGGCCCATAAGGGAAGCAAAGAATAGCAACACTGTAGCCTACCACGCATGTCGTAAGAGGTGACTAAGGAGACTTGATGGTTCCGTCGCCCTGCTACTGAGTGAGTGCGTGGCGCGATACTGTGAGCTGTGAGTTTCGTGTGAAATGCTTTTGAATCTGCCTGAGGTTTTTTGGAACGTGACTGCATGTTCGGAGTGATGGCAGGTGGCTATGTCCCAGAGTTGACCGGTTTTTGCCTTATGCAGAAATGCGTGGCTGCTGGGCTTCTGGTTGACTGCCATTGCCATCAGCGATGAACTGTATTTTCGTGGACTGTGTGGGTGAACATCTAGGAAACATTCAGATAGGAAAATGACAGCCGATTCCATCAGAGGTGAACTGGGTGTTTCGTGGGGGACTGGTGTGTTGACATTCTGGTGGCGGCATTATGCACAGTGTATTTGTGCGGGCTGTTGTTTGTCGAGACTCCTGTCTTTTCCACTTTTCACATTGGGCAGTGGGGAGCGTTTTGTGTGATATTCACTGGCACAGGAACGGAGCATAATGGGGACGACCCGTTGCTGTGAAGTTGGAACTGCGACTAACTAACTAACTAACTAACCAACTAATCGAATAGCAGCCAGTCGACATTTATAATGAAAATCACTGTTCATTATACGGGTTCTATATTTAATTACCAATGCGAGCTCCCCATGTCTGCCTTGGTTGATATTGGGTGACGAATGGTTGGACGTCACAAGTTTAATAAAGGGGTGTTCTATTGTTGAACTCGACTCGTGTTCTAAGAGCTGATGATTATCAAGTCTCTCGTCGTCTAGGCGTTTAATGCTTCTATAATTATTCATATTCTTCCAATATCAGCCACTCTCGAGTCTGCTTAATTTAATTCCTGCCATTTTTTCCAGTTGGAACATCAAGGTATCATATTGATAATGTGTTAAGAATGTTATAATGAGGGCTAAGCCTGGTTTACACTTCTATATGTATTCCACTGTTCACATTGGACAGTGGGGAGCATTTTGTGTGATATTCGCATAATGGGGCCGACTCGTTGCCGTGCAATATGTGAAGTTGGAACCTCGACTAACTAACTAACTAATCTATTTGTGTAGCTCTTTAGAATAGGGAATACCCATTGTGTCTTTCCTTTCTTTACGGCTTTGTCAGAACTATTACTAAACGCGTGACATCAAAATGGCTACTAGGCTATAAGTACGATAGCTGCACTGAGATCTCAACGGGTGATGGTCGGTCCGATAGTTTGAAGTTTATTCTTGCACAGTTAATACAAATATTGAAAAGACCTGATCTATCTTACACGCCTGTTGTTCTAGTGAGGTAAAACGATAGTCTATAATCCCAGTTCGTTGTCTCGGTTGGAAAATCCTTTACTTATATGTATGAAAATAATGCCATTGCATGTCTGTCCTTGTAGGAGTTGTAGGTCACCTGTCAGTTAGGACTGGTGTAAACATGGATATATCTTTTTTTCGGGATGCTGGTCTAGTTGTTTTCTTAGGCTTTTAAATATCCCGAAGCTTGATAGATGTAGACAGTCACAAGGAAGCCCTTTGGAATATATCTCGGCAGGCGAATAGAAATCGTTTGACTCCTTTCTCGGGGAGTTTAGTGAACTTCAACTTTCCATCATCCTGTGGCGTGCTTGATGAACGTAGGTCGCTAGTTTCCTGACTTTCTAAGAGGGCCGGTTCGAAGAGGAGGATGAAGTACTATCACTGTCACGATTCTATGTAGGTTTCGTAATAAAAGTAATTATTCTTCATAGGGAATTTTTCGCAGGAGAATATCTAGTGTCGGAAATACAGACAGTTAGGTATGTATAGCTCCTGCCAAATGGTGAGACATACAACACACTCACCTGAAGAAGAAGAAGAAGAAGAAGAAGAAGAAGAAGAAGAAGAAGAAGAAGAAGAAGAAGAAGAAGAAGAAGAAGAAGAAGAAGAAGAAGAAGAAGAAGAAGAAGAAGAAAAACAAACGAACGAACGAACGAAAGAACGAACAAACTTTGTTTTCAAAGGGTAACACATTGAGCAAGCAGGCCCGTCTTACACTCGGCCTTTACAATCACTCATTTTCGTTCATCAATAGTGCATGATACATTCACATAAAAAAAAAAACATTGTCAAATTAATGTTGTAAACATAATGCATTTTTACCATGTTATGACACACATCCCCCACCCATCCACACCCACCACATATCCCCTCCCCACCCTAACACACCCCCAGGTCACACATGCATGACCCTACCCATCCACCACCCACACATATCCACCCACACACATCCCCCACTCACCCACACACACACACACACAACCCAGGCACACATACATGCATCAACTCAACTATCCCTAACCCACACATCCCCCACCCACACACATCCCCCGACCTACACACATCTCCCAACCCATCCCATAACCCACACAAGAAAAAGAAGAAGAAGAAGAAGAAGAAGAAGAAGAAGAAGAAGAAGAAGAAGAAGAAGAAGAAGAAGAAGAAGAAGAAGAAGAAGAAGAAGAAGAAAAAAAAAAGAAAGGGGAAGAGGAGGAGTAGTAGTAGTAGAAGAAGAAGAAGAAGAAGAAGAAGAAGAAGAAGAAGAAGAAGAAGAAGAAGAAGAAGAAGAAGAAGAAGAAGAAGAAGAAGAAGTTTAGTTTAGACGACGGATCAACATCACGGCACACGGGTGTAACCCATAAGTGCTCCGTTCTACTCCTTACTCAAGCCCGAGTCCGAAGAATCTCAGTTCAGTGCACAAACTCTGTAGCACCGGCGAGGATCCTGAAATACTTTGGGTATATTTTTAACTCGAAATATTGCCCGGGCAGCGCCGTTAGGCTAGTCTTTTTCGATTTCCAACTGCCAAGGGATTTTTTTACGTGCGCAACAATACACACGGGCGTACGATCTCACTACCCAGAGACCAGGGGAAATTTTGTTACTAGAAGCCCACGTGAAAAATCCTGGCCCTCACCGGGGCTTGAACCGGAACCTGCAGCACTGGAAGCGGACACCATACCTGAAGGCCACTCAGCTCCCCTGAAGAAGAAGAAGAAGAAGAAGAAGAAGAAGAAGAAGAAGAAGAAGAAGAAGAAGAAGAAGAAGAAGAGGAAGAAGAAGAAGAAGAAGAAGAAGAAGAAGAAGAAGAAGAAGAAGAAGAAGAAGAAGAAGAAACAACAACAAGAAGAATAATAACAAGAAGAAGCAAGAGGACAAGAAAACGAAGTAAAAGAGGATGAAAAATAGAAAAGGAAGAGCAAGAACAATTTTATTTTTCACTTTTATACATCTCCCTTCATGACACTTTCTTTTCAGATCCAAAGGTCGCCAAATCTGGGCCAAAACTTACATTTCGATATCAGCACACAAGCTGGCAATATGTTTCGTTGCTATTTACTGGCCAAAGAGTATTAGAGAAGACACTAGCGCATCTAGACCCCCACGTGGATCAGTGTTGCAGTTTAGTCCTTGACTAACATGCCAGGAGTATCTGCTTTTATTGTGAAATAACACCAGAACGTAATGTATGAAATGTTGAAACTATTGATCCGTCGTCTTAGAGACAGCTAAAGCAAGGATATGATCCAGCAAATTCTTGAACATATGTTAACATTGTCATCGAAAAAATTTACATTTATATATTTATATAAATAGAGGAGTCACAGACCCATTATATAGGCGAAATGCCAGGTGTTGCGGGTGACATATCAGATGATGTAGATGACATATTCGAAATAGATGTTGAAGAAGCACCATTTTCTGTGGAAGAATCAACGATTTACACATGTTCAAATGATTCAACTCTACTTGATCTCATAGCGTGATCTACACCACACGCCGCGGAAGATTTCATTCGGGAGGCCCGCTCTTTATCACAAGCTGCATTGGACACAGCTTTGATCCGGGCTTGTCAGCACAGTTTCAAATACCTGGTTCACAAACTGATTCAACTTGGAGCAGACATTGAATGCCGAGATGTCAGCGGGAAAACGCCCTTGTTGATCTGTGTAGAAAATCGTTACATTGATCTGGTTCGCTTGTTGCCAGGGGGGCAGATGTGAACGTTGTTGATTGCGAAGGAAATAACGCCTTGATTCTTTCCATCAGTTTTGCGAGGTCAAAGGAAATGACGCAATTTCTTCTACAGCAAGCAGACGTTCTGATTGACCATCAAAACCAAGATGGCTACACAGCTGTGATGAAGGCGCTCGAGGTCATGGACGTTGGCGCCGTGTACCTGTTACTGGAAGGCTACCTTTCTGAAAGATTTAGTGGACAATCGAGCCACACCTACCAAAATGACAGTGATTGGACGTTGCTTGACCAAACGGTCAACTGTAAAGGAGAGACTGCACAACAAATTGCAGAAAAATATGGCCTAGGAAACGTGTTCACACTGTTAAAAGAATGCCTTCGTAAAAAATCTGTGCCATTACAGGCAGCTTTTGAATCACGTGACTTTGAAACCGTGAATTTCAAATTGGATTCTGATATCGCAGAAAAAAACGACATGGGCGTGGCACTTTTTCAACTATTTAGAGAACACAGTGAAAACAAGGGACACGCATTTACGAACGTAGAAAAGACAATGATTATAAAACTCGTAGAATGCGGCGCAAATCTCAAAAGCATTGCAAGCGACTATGGTAAACCTAAACCCAGCCCGCTTTCCTTTGCTGTGGATGTTGGAGACTACAAGTTAGTCGAGGTGTTCTGCAAATACGGCGCTCCACTCAACCAGCCGAAAAACGGAAACAAAAGTTTACCTCTGAGCCTGGCAGCGACACGTGGCCGCATGGATTTGATGGAGCTTTTGTTAAAATATAACGCAGAAGTCAACACAAACAGCTTTAATAAATCTCCTCTGGACTGTGCCCTCATCCATGGACAAACAGATTGTGCCAGATTTCTTGTAGGCCACGGGGCAAAGGTGGACATTGCACTGGCTTTGAAATCGGCCGTAAAGAGCCAAGTCCCAGAATATATGAGGTTTTTATTTGAGCATTATGAGAGTGACACTCTTAAATATTTACTTGAAGAGCCGAAGGATGGAAGTAATTTACTCTTTGAAGCAGTGCGATTTGGCAGCCAAGAAATTATTGAGCAGATTCTGCAAGCGGGCGTTGACATTAATGAACCCCAGAGTTCAGGAGCTACTCCCATTGTTGAATCCAAAAATGGAGCAGTTGCCCAGTTTCTGATTTCTCATGGAGCTGACGTGAATCGCGTAACAAACAGTACAAACAGGACACCCCTGATGAATGTTCTACAACATGCAGCATTTAGATTTATTCCTGATAGATATGACTGCCTAAAAGAGGTCATCTTGGTGCTACTAGAAAATGGTGCTTGTGTTAATGCAAGAACCAGTAATGGCAGAACACCGCTTATGCTGGCAGCGGCAGTTCGTGCACAATCGGATATTCTACAGATGTTACTGGACCATGGGGCAGATTGCACTGACAGAGACAAAGAAGGAAACACAGCTCTTATACACGCGACACACGCAGGATGCTCGAATAACGCCAGTTTGTTGATTCAGGTCATGAAAAACAACAGAGACCTGCTTAGTGTACAAAATAATCGAGGGCTTACAGCTTTGATGCTTGCCGTGCGTCATTGTGGTTGGGATATTGCGTCAAAGTTGATAGACAACGGCGCTGACGTCAACATCACAGATGTGAATGGAAACACTGCTTTGCTTCTCGCAATATCTTCTGTCTCACCAGACAGTGTCTTGGACAGTCTGATCAAAGCTGGATGCAATGTCAACCATCAGAACAATGCAGGGTTATCACCCCTGATGCTAGCAGTTAAACAGTGCAATTATAAAGATGCAGTTCCCTTACTCCTTGATTTAGGAGCAGACGTGAACGCAGTCAACCATAAAGATACTTCAAACACAGCTGTAACATATTTCAAAACAAATGTTAGTAGGGAAGCTATTTCTTGTTTAGAAACACTTCTAGATAGAGGAGCAAATGCTTCTCACCTAAGTCTGTGCTTTCTTTCCACTATTATTTCAAAGAATCCTTATACGTTGATTCCCAAGTTGATTACGTGTGGTTTAGCGCCTTTTGTTTACAACTTTGATGAAATACCATGGTGGCTTCAAGACAGCGTTCTCGAACTGTCCGCAGTGTCACCCCTGTATCTAGCCCTGTTGACCGGAAAAACCACACTGGCACGTTACTTTTGGGAGAATCTATTTGTGACAAACATGGATTTGTCTCTAGCTTCAAATAATTATGTGAGACAATTCCTTCAAGAAACAGAGTATGAAGAATGTCTCAGTTTTCTTGACAAGATAGGCTCACAACCGATGTCTCTCTTCAGGATGTGTTTTGTAGCAGTGTCATCTGCCGTAGGGGCATCTCCAGGACGTGAGACAAAAGTCCACCAACTGCCTCTACCCTGTTTACTGAAGGACATGTTGCTGTTTAAATCAGAAGTTGTAAATCTGGCCCAGCCACAAGGCAGGGAAGACAAAACCACCACATCATTAGGTAACCCTGGATTGGGTCAGTTTAATGACGGACCTAGACGAATATTCAGATACCGACGATCGTTATTCAGAAGACGACGAATATTTCCATGAACAATATTCAGACTAAGAAGAAAAAAGAAGAATATTGTGATAATAAACATAGCTCGTTTGATGATTACTAAATTGGCACTATGGCCAATAGTTAAGCAGAGTCCATTTTCCAAGTCTTCAGATGTATTAGGTATATGATGCTGTCATTATATTATGTACATGATAATGTCACCATATTATGTATATGATAATGTCACCATATTATGTATATGATAATGTCACCATATTATGTATATGATACTGTCACCATATTATGTATATGATACTGTCACCATATTATGTATATGATAATGTCACCATATTATGTATAAGATACTGTCACCATATTATGTATATGATACTGTCACCATATCATGTATAAGATACTGTCACCATATTATGTATAAGATACTGTCACCATATTATGTATATGATACTATCACCATATTATGTATATGATACTATCACCATATTATGTATATGATACTATCACCATATTATGTATATGATACTGTCACCATATTATGTATAAGATACTGTCACCATATTATGTATATGATACTATCACCATATTATGTATAAGATACTGTCACCATATTATGTATATGATACTGTCACCATATTATGTATATGATAATGTCACCATATTATGTATATGATAATGTCACCATATTATGTATATGATACTGTCACCATATTATGTATATGATACTGTCACCATATTATGTATATGATAATGTCACCATATTATGTATAAGATACTGTCACCATATTATGTATATGATACTGTCACCATATCATGTATAAGATACTGTCACCATATTATGTATAAGATACTGTCACCATATTATGTATATGATACTATCACCATATTATGTATATGATAATGTCACCATATTATGTATATGATACTGTCACCATATTATGTACATGATACTATCAACACACTATGTATATGATACTGTCACCATATTATGTATAAGATACTGTCACCATATTATGTTTATGATACTGTCACCATATTATGTACATGATACTATCAACACACTATGTATAAGATACTGCCACCATATTATGTATATGATACTGTCACCATATTATGTATATGATAATGTCACCATATTATGTATATGATAATGTCACCATATTATGTATATGATACTGTCACCATATTATGTATATGATACTGTCACCATATTATGTATATGATAATGTCACTATATTATGTATAAGATACTGTCACCATATTATGTATATGATACTGTCACCATATCATGTATAAGATACTGTCACCATATTATGTATAAGATACTGTCACCATATTATGTATATGATACTATCACCATATTATGTATATGATAATGTCACCATATTATGTATATGATACTGTCACCATATTATGTACATGATACTATCAACACACTATGTATATGATACTGTCACCATATTATGTATAAGATACTGTCACCATATTATGTATATGATACTGTCACCATATTATGTACATGATACTATCAACACACTATGTATAAGATACTGCCACCATATTATGTATATGATACTATCACCATATTATGTATATGATAATGTCACCATATTATGTATATGATACTGTCACCATATTATGTACATGATACTATCAACACACTATGTATATGATACTGTCACCATATTATGTATAAGATACTGTCACCATATTATGTACATGATACTATCAACACACTATGTATAAGATACTGCCACCATATTATGTATATGATACTATCACCATATTATGTATATGATAATGTCACCATATTATGTATATGATACTGTCACCATATTATGTACATGATACTATCAACACACTATGTATATGATACTGTCACCATATTATGTATAAGATACTGTCACCATATTATGTATATGATACTGTCACCATATTATGTACATGATACTATCAACACACTATGTATAAGATACTGCCACCATATTATGTATAAGATACTGTCACCATATTATGTATATGATACTGTCACCATATTATGTATATGATACTGCCACCATATTATGTATATGATACTGCCACCATATTATGTATATGATACTGTCACCATATTATGTACATGATACTATCAACACACTATGTATAAGATACTGCCACCATATTATGTATAAGATACTGTCACCATATTATGTATATGATACTGTCACCATATTATGTATATGATACTGTCACCATATTATGTATATGATACTGTCACCATATTATGTATATGATACTGTCACCATATTATGTATATGATACTGTCACATATTATGTATATGATACTGTCACCATATTATGTATATGATACTGTCACCATATTATGTATATGATACTGTCACCATATTATGTACATGATACTGTCAACATATTATGTATATGATGCTGTCACCATCTATATCTATAAAAGAGACTGTATGTATGTCCGTTCTTTCGGTCCATCCGATTGAGATTAAATTTTCTACACGTTTTCTTTTCATTCCTGTGCAACTTTCTGTCATAGTTTTTTTTCGGCTACTTACTTACTAAAATTTAATATTTAATTTTTCATTATAATTTCTATATAGCAAGGGGACTTAACTCTAGAAAAGTTATTTCAAGGGGCATAACTTTTAATAACATTTCTATATACTTTATAGTCATATTGTTGCATCGTTTTCAAAGATTTATAAACTCTTTGTCTATAGTTATTTACAGGCATATGAGTTATAATAAATAATGATATAATCTTTAAGGCATTTTCAAAGTGTTCATAAAAATAATGCATAACATTGTAACTCATCTTTTTATGCTTAAATAAGTTATCTACAGTCATGTAGGTGATTAAAAACAGTTTTCATTAAAAATAATGGATGGTGTGTGGAAGGACATTCTTTTAAGTTACTGTGCGCCAGGAGCTGGGCGAAGCCACGCCGGGTCAGATAGATAGACAGACAGACAGATAGTTGGGAACGGGAGCTTATATGACTACTTATATGAATTAAATGAGATGCTCCCCACCAGGGACTGGGTGAAGCCGGGCCGGGTCAGACAGACAGATAGTCAGGAACGGAAGCTTATATGACTACGTATATGAATTAAATGAGATACTCCGCACCAGGGACTGGGTGAAGCCGGGCCGGGTCAGACAGACAGATAGACAGACAGAAAGATAGTCGGGAACGGGAGCTTATATGACTACTTATATGAATTAAATGAGATGCTCCCCACCAGGGACTGGGTGAAGCCGGGCTGGATCATCCAGACAAACAGACAGACAGACAAACAAACAAGCAGAAAGATAGACTGATAGATAGATAGATCCCCTCCAGGGACTGGGCGAAGCCGGGCCGGGTCAGCTAGTATTATATATATGCTACTGTCAACACACTATGTATTTGATACTCTCACCATTTTATGTACATGATAAAATCACCATATTATGTACATGATAAAATCACCATATTATGTACATGATACTGTCACCATATTATGTATATGATACTGTCACCATATTATGTTTTATGATACTGTTACCATATTATGTACATGATACTGTCAACACACTATGTATTTGATACTGTCACCATTTTATGTACATGATAAAATCACCATATTATGTACATGATAAAATCACCATATTATGTACATGATACTGTCACCATATTATATATATGATACTGTCACCATATTATGTACAAAATACTGTCAACACACTATGTATTTGATACTGTCACCATTTTATGTACATGATAAGATCACCATATTATGTACACGATACTGTCACCATATTAAGTACATGATAAGATCACCATATTATGTACATGATACTGTCACCATATTATGTACATGATACTGTCACCATATTATGTACATGATACTGTCACCATATTATGTACATGATACTGTCACCATATTATGTACATGATACTGTCACCATTTTATGTATATGATAAAATCACCATATTATGTATATGATACTGTCACCATCTTATATATATATATATATATATATATATATATATATATATATATATATATATATATATATAAGTTGCTGTGAAGTTGGAACTGCGACTAACTAACTAACTAATATGATACTGTCACCATATTATATATGTATATACGATACTGTCACCATATTGTATATATATATGATACCGTCACCATCTTATATATATATATATATATATATATA
Organism: Cepaea hortensis; assembly: GCA_963921405.1. Taxonomy (NCBI): domain Eukaryota; kingdom Metazoa; phylum Mollusca; class Gastropoda; order Stylommatophora; family Helicidae; genus Cepaea; species Cepaea hortensis. The sequence goes on from OY992896.1 coordinate 8,423,082, forward strand.
TATATATATATATATATATATATATATATATATATATATATATATATATATATATAACCGGCTCCGTGGCCGAGGGGTTAGCAGCTTTCTCCGCTAACTCCGAATACTCTCGTCACGTGACGCGACGAGAATTAGCAGTGGTTCGAATCGCAAAAGTGACTTATGAGAGTATGGAGCCGGTCGCTCAGAAAGTCGTGGCGTGCTGATGAGCGTAATCTAGCCTAGGAATCAACATACAGCTGAAAGATGCTGGTGTTGACCACAATATCCTGAAACAGGATGGAAACGCGGAAAAAAAAAAATATATATATATATATATGATACTGTCACCATATGATATATATATATATATATATATGATACTGTCACCATCTTATGTATATGATACTGACGCCATTTTATATATATATGATACTGTCACCATATCTTATATATAAATTAGGATGTGCGTATCTCTGTCTGTCTGTATGTCTGTATGTATGTATGGCCTTTATTTGTTCGCGAACGGCCCATCCGATTGAGATGAAATTTTCTACACGCCTTCCTTTCAATCCAGCGCTGACAACTGTGATATTTTGTTAGTGTGAAATCGCCTGCTTACTCAGTATTATTTCATTTTTCATTTTTCATCATAATTTCATATATCTCAGGGGACCTAACTCTGTAAAAGTTATTTCAAGGGGCATAACTTTTCTGTATAACTTATAGTCATATTGTGGCATCGTTTTCAAAGATTTATAAACTCTTTGTCCATAGTTATGTACCGGCATATGAGTTATAATAAATAATGATACAATCTGTAAGGCATTTTCAAAGTTTTCATAAAAATGATGCACAATGCATAACATTGTAACTCATCTTTTTTTGCTTAAGAAGTTACTGTAGTCATGCAGGTGATTAGAAAGAGTTTTCATTAAAAATAATGGATGGTGTGTGGTAGAACGTTCTTTTAAGTTACATTTTTTTTTTTTTGTATGAATTTAATGAAGCCGGACAGGGTCAGGCAGACAGATAGACAGACAGACAGACAGATAGACAGTCGGGAACAGGAACTTATATGACTACTTATATAAATTAAATGAGATGCTTCACACCAGGAGCTGGGCGATGTCGGGCCGGGTCAGACAGACAGACAGACAGATAGTCGGTAACGGGAACGGGAACTTATATGACTACTTATATGAATTAAATGAGATGCTTCCCACCAGGGACTGGGCGAAGCCGGGCAGGGTCAGCTAGTTATATATATATGATACTGTCACCATATTATATATATGATACTGTCACCATATTATTTATATGATACTGTCACCATATTATATATATATATATATATATATATATATATATATGTGTGTGTGTGTGTGTGTGTGTGTGATACTGTCACCATATTATGTATATGATACTGTCACCATCTTATGTATATGATACTGTCACCATATTATGTATATGATACTGTCACCATATTAAATATATGATACTGTCACCATATTGTATCTATGATACTGTCACATATTATATATATAATACTGTCACCATATTATATATATATATATATATAAAAAAAGTCAGAACCTTATGTAAGGAGGCTAAAGAAACATGGCTTGAGAAAAATTGCAGAGAAATTGAAAAACAACACAACAGTAAAAATGCGAAACTAATGCACAAAAGAATTCAGGAGATTACTAATCAAAGAACACGTACATCAGCAGGCTGCCTAAAGACAAAAGATGGAAGAGTCATAATAGAAAAAGATCAGATTTTACATGTATGGTCAGATTACGTGAAAAACCTTTATGACGATAGCAGAGACGAACAATATATTGTTCAAAATAACAATGAAGGGCCAGCAATTTTGAAGATGGAGGTTCAGAATGCTCTTAATCATATGAAATCTGGCAAAACCCCCGGTCCAGACAGCGTCACAACAGAATTGATTAATGCTTTAGAAGAATATGGAATAGATAAAGTTACCAGTCTGCTTAATACAATATATGATACTGGAAATATACCTCATGAGTTATGCAATTCTGTATTTATTGCAATCCCAAAGAAATCAGGAGCCTTGGAATGTGATCAACATCGAACAATTAGTATAATGAGTCACATCACGAAGATTTTGCTAAGAATTATCATGCAAAGAGTTAGGAGGAAAATACAACCTGAAATAGGAGAAGAACAATGTGGGTTTGTGGAAGGCAAGGGTACAGTAAATGCTGTGTATATACTGAGAAACATAATCGAACGTTCTATAGAAGTAAACAAAGATCTACACCTTTGCTTTATTGACTACACAAAGGCTTTTGATAAAGTGAGACATGTCAACATGATAAGGATGCTTGAAGATCTACAAATTGATGGAAAAGATCTTAGACTTGTAAAAAACATATATTGGAAACAACAAGCTGCCATAAGAGTTGATAATGAAGTAAGCCAATATCAACCTATTAAAAGGGGTGTGAGACAGGGATGTGTAATGTCTCCAGATCTGTTTTCCCTGTACAGTGAAAGTATTTTCAGAAATATTGAAGATATGGAAGGAATCAACATTGGGGGACGATGCATCAATAACATTAGATATGCAGATGATACAGTCTTGATTGCAGACAATGAACAGGACCTGCAACATTTAGTAGATGCGATTGTTACACACAGTGAACAACTAGGGTTAGAATTAAATTGTAAAAAGACACAGATTATGGTCGTCACTAGGAAGGACGAAATACCACAATGTAATATACAAGTAAATGGGAATATTCTTCAACAAGTGAGCAGGTACAATTATCTCGGAACAGTAATAACATCTGATGGGAGATGCCTTGAAGAGATTAGAACAAGAATCGCCATGGCAAAAGTAGCCTTTAGCAAGATGAAAAACATACTGACCAATAAAAAGATGTCAATTGAAACGAGAAAAAGAGTGTTGAGATGCTACATAGAACCTGTACTTTTATATGGATGTGAAGCTTGGACAATGAGCAGCCAGGCTGAAAAACATCTGATGGCTGTAGAAATGTGGTTTCTGAGGAAAATGCAAAGAATACAATGGACAGCCAGAAAGACCAATGAACAAGTCCTTCAAGAAACAAATGAAGATCGTAAACTGATCAGAGACATTAGACGTAGACAGTCACAATTTTTTGGGCATGTTATGAGAAGAAATGATTTGGAGAACTTGGTGACAACTGGTAAGATCGAGGGGAACAGACCAAGGGGAAGACCTAGAAACAAGTATCTGGATGGCTTGGCCTTGTGGCATGGTCGAGACAGAAACACGGAACTGATCCACGACTCTGTTGATCGAGTGAGATGGCAGAACATGACCGCCCACGCTTACCGGCATGGCACATGATGGATGATGGATGGATATATATATATATATATATATATATATATATATATATATATATATATATATATATATATATATATATATATATATATATATATATATATATATGATACTGTCACCATATTATATTTGTTACACTGTCAACATATTGTGTATACGGTTGTCAGGGGCTTATATGGAAGCAATAGTGTAAGTGCCGGTATGTAAGCGAGAGTCAGTGTAAGCATAGCTGAGGTCAAGAGCAGTAGGAGACATCACGGCTTGACTAACGGAAGGTCAAGCAAGAAGCCCGTGAACAGACCCACGTGACGTGGGAAAGTCAAGGAGGACGGAGGCAGTGTGTGTGAGACAGCGGATAGAGACGGACGTGTGAAGAATAGCGAGAGATAGCACGATCGAACGAGAGAGTTGTGACGGATAGCTGAGATGAACGTTGTGTAGTGATATTCGAGGAATGTACTAACTGTGATATGTGCGGGATGATGAGAGGCTGTGATTGCGAATAATCATGCGGGCGACAGTGTAAATATCGCCCATGTGAGCTAGCGTGTGGCTGCTGGTGTTGAACGATTGTTTGAGCGTGAAGTGCGACCATGTTGTCAGACTGTAATATAATTGTAATAAATGTTGTTCAGGAGAAAGCTCCTGCGAGTTTCCGATTGCATTCATGTGTTATTATTATATGTGTCGTAGATGTTGTAATTTGCCTGTCCAAGTCCAGTGAGCTAGAAGGAGCAAATAGTTAGGACTCTGACAGGTATAATGGTGTCAGAAGTACACACGAACCACATACCCAAGTAAAACGCATAAAAGTACGCTACTTATGCAAAGAAGAAGATCTAGTGCATAATTTTGTAAAAAGTTGTAAATCGGAGATTTGGTAATAGAATCAGAACGAAAATAACATCATTTCTTTCCACAGCAGGTTTCAATTCTACAAAGCGACCGACGTAACCAGAACAGGTCAACGATAACCAGCACGAGAGTCACGTTCCTGTACATCAAGCGTTCGAGTAAACAGCAGATAAAGATAAGTTGATTAATTTTGATTGCTAAGTACCCAAATCTGCATTCTTTGATTTGCTTGTATAAATACCATCATTAGTAGATTTAAATATTAATTAACAGAAAATGATGTCAGATGATGAACACAGCCCAGATCAATCACACTTCTGGGGCATAAATCATTACAGAAAGTTGCAAGATTTTTTCGAGAGTACACGGGCACAAGACAAAGCAAATTGTAATAGAAAACATGACCTAATACGTGATTGGACACAGAAATTTGAAAAGAAAATGCAAGACTACAAAATCCCAAAAGATTATTGGAGTGTATGGTACACAGCATACGTACCAATAAAAGGTAGAAAACTATCCGAGATCACACCAGATTTGTCAAGTAATGACTATGAATATTATAAAACAAAAATATTAAAACACTATCTAACCTCTTTCGAGACTCTAAAAGTAGAGGTACAAAATTTGAAACCAGCCACAGACAAGTCATTCACCCAGTATATAAAGGAAATAGAAGAATTTCTCATAAAACTAATATTTGAAATTAAACATACAGACAACAATCAAGAAGCAATAAATTTCTTGCTAGTGGAAAAACTAAAAGCAACACTCCCAGCCGAATGCGGAAAATATTTAGAAGAACACAACACAGAGCCTATCAAAAACTTACTAGAAAAATGCCGCGAATATTACAACCAAAGTTTGAACCTGGTTAAGAACACTCAACAGAAAAGTACTGTGAAAGCAACGGCATCTGCAGCCACAAATTGTCAAAACAAACCACAGAAAACAAAACCAGTACTGTGCAAACATTGTAGCACTCCACATACAGAAAATGGAATATGCGATAAGAATCCCACTTATCAAGAATACCTGAATACTATTATAGCACAAAAACTGGGGAAGGTAAATCAAAGAAAATATAGAACAAAATGTCATTTTTGCCTCGCGTATGGCCACAGACGTTTCGAGTGTGAAGGAGTAAAAAGAATACAGAAAGCAAAAGCAAATGCAGCCATAAACATTACAACAGACAGTTCAGCAAAGAACTTAGAAAAAGTAAACATCACAGAGACGAAAACAAGACCAAACACTGCAAATTCAGAACAGACTGAGTTTTACCCAACAGACTTCGTACCATATTTTAATAATGTTGTTAATATCACTCAGCCTCATTCCTTATTTAAAGACGGCAATACTCAACAAGAAAGTGAGGAAATGAACAAAATCTCAAGACTGTCGTTAGGAAAACTAACATTCCATGAGGGATACATTAATGACACAGTATGCACATGTGTACGCGACACAGGGTCCTGTATTATCGGTCTTCGGAAGACCCTAGCTGATCCTAAAGACTACCTAGATGAGTACATCTATTGCAGAACTGTTTCAGGGACAATAGAGAAATATCCTATGGCATGGGCCAATATAAAATCACCGTTCCTATCAGGCAGAGTAACTTGCGCATTATTAGACAATCCATGCTGTGATTTATTAATTGGAAATGTATTAAATGTAATAGACCACACAGAGTCCACAACCCAGACACGGCAGAAAGTTAACACCACAACAAACACTGCCTTAACTACACCACTCATCATACAACAACATGATGAACAAACCAAAGTACCACACCATACCAACGTGATTACCATCTCACAACAAGAAAAAACAGAAACTGGTGTGTGTCAACAAAGAAAAGAAAGTACACATAACAAGCATTTCACACGGGCGAGAAAAGATCAAAAATTATCATGGTACATACTATACCTCCTGTACCCCCTGTTAACTACACACATGCCCAAGTGCACACAATGGATGATTCTACTCGCACTACTCATGTTAAATGCAAAACAAATGTCTTCACAAACAATTTTATTCACACATCATCATGACGCAACACAGATGATATTACTCATGACAAAAAGCTAACTTTGTTACTTATATCATTACTGTTGAACCAAAGTTTGTTGTTACCACTGATAAACCCTATGTCAAGTCAACTCAGACACATACTTATGCTGAACAATGTAAATCATCAGTCGGTGGAAATACTGACAAAAATCAGCAACAAATTACCCTACATATTTTGGAAAATATACACAAATTGCAGAAAAGCATACAAACATGCACGATTACATTTCAAAACTATACATGGTGTATTAATATTATTTGAACTATTGAATGTATACACACATGTACGAGTGCAGGTTTGGAGATAGCACTCAAAATGATCTCAACATGAAATTTGAAAATCCCCACCCTTCGGAAAATTAATTTTAACCGTAACCCACTTTAAATCCGTAGATCGAGTAACTCCAGAGTTGCCTTGTCTGCTGTACGACTCCAGCGCTATGATACTAGCACACTCCATTGTACAGGCCAACATAAAAGTTCCTTCAACGTGAAAAGTGTCATCGACAGAACAGTAAGACTCAACATGTGATTTCAGGTATCAAACAGTAAGATATACCAATATTGACTTTGTTTCAAACGAGTATCTACAGAATCCACCTTTTGAAATCGACTAACAACGACAAGAACTTCACAAGTACAGACACTGATTTCTAGTAAACAGTTTAATCAACCAGATGCCTACCTACAAACTATGGCAAAGACAGTCACAGACAGGCACACCATGGCCACACTCATAACTATATTTTATATGTGTGAATTCCAGCAATTTTACAGAACGGACTTACAAATTGTCCAAACTTGGTGAAAAGTTTTAATCACTATACAGAAGGAAAGACAATATCAAGATATACAGAATACGTCAATAATCGGGTCAGAAAGAAGAAATGCCAAACATTTCAGCACCACAATGAACATTGAACACTGATAATTTAATTCCGTGTGCATAACTTTCACAGGACAATAACAGTATCCTATACGTGTATAAAGGCAGCGACGATGAATATTTTATTGTAAATGTATTAACTGTATTACACCCAATGTCTAATTTTATTATTATATTAGTTACTAGTGTTAGAATATGATGTGTAAATATAAACGTAAGTACAGTGTGAAAGGTATAAAGTGTAATGCTGAGAATCAACGCCTGGCAATCCCAATACGCGAGTGTTACCAAACTTGCTTTCGCGTATGGTGGATAGCCCGACGAATGACGCTTAGCAATAGTGGTACAGAAGTAACATCATAATATTGTAACAAGAAGGAACATACCAACAGGGCGAGGCCAACCAAAGAGATTAATAAGAACTCTCCATAACAGTAAACGAGGTGTACCCAAAAAGGGAAACAACTCACGGTCTGACATAAGATGAGGTAAGGGGGACTATTATATTTTTTTTTTTTTTTTTTTTTTTTTTTTTTTTTTTGCGTATCCTTTTACAGGACTTAGCTGTCAACAGCAGCATCTTTCAGCTGTCTGTTGATCTCTTGGCAAGATTACGCTCAGTGGACTATTATATACATGAAGTATATTCGAACCATGACCACAACATTGACATAGTGTGCTCATAAAGAATCGATGAGAGTGCATTAAATAGAGACGAGGGGGACCACGTCTGAATAGAGAGAAAATTTAAGAATGCTGTAAGAGGAAGTTGTAGCCTTATTCGAGGCGTGAATCAATGGAGAATCCTTAAACCAGCATAGCCACAATAACTATGAGATGATAATACACAGTGAATCGATTGGGAAACATGAACAGAATGTAATGTCACGGGTGGGGAGTGAAGAATATAACGAGGTATGTAAAGTAAACCCAACCAGAACATTTGCCAGACCACGACAAAACCTTGAGAGAAACCTCAGTACTGAAAAAGAGAGAAGAATAGTAATTTAATCTCGAAAAAAAAATCAGAGCAAAAAGGGACGCAAGCGTAGACTTATGATCATATAATCCCCTGACAAGGTTAGAAAGATGTACCAAGAGTAACAACAGCAGAATGTGTCACATTTCCAAGAGAAAGTGCCACATTGTTTGTGCGGGGGGAGAGTGTCAGGGCCTTATATGGAAGCAATAGTGTAAGTGCCGGTATGTAAGCGAGAGTCAGTGTAAGCATAGCTGAGGTCAAGGGCAGTAGGAGACATCACGGCTTGACTAACGGAAGGTCAAGCAAGAAGCCCGTGAACAGACCCACGTGACGTGGGAAAGTCAAGGAGGACGGAGGCAGTGTGTGTGAGACAGCGGATAGAGACGGACATGTGAAGAATAGCGAGAGATAGCACGATCGAACGAGAGAGTTGTGACGGATAGCTGAGATGAACGTTGTGTAGTGATATTCGAGGAATGTACTAACTGTGATATGTGCGGGATGATGTGAGGCTGTGATTGCGAATGATCATGCGGGCGACAGTGTAAATATCGCCCATGTGAGCTAGCGCGTGGCTGCTGGTGTTGAACGATTGTTTGAGCGTGAAGTGCGACCATGTTGTCAGCCTGTAATATATATTGTAATAAATGTTGTTCAGGAGAAAGCTCCTGCGAGTTTCCGATTGCATTCATGTGTTATTAGTATATGTGTCGTAGATGTTGTAATTTGCCTGTCCAAGTCCAGTGAGCTAGAAGGAGCAAATAGTTAGGACTCTGACAACGGTGCTTTCACCATATGGTTTAGAACAATCAACACTATGTGATGTAGTGAATATAATGCCGACAGCTTTTAATTCCCAGAACAATTCTGTTTGCAAACTCTCCTTAGTTTAGCAGCAAACTCTAATTAGTTTTGCAGCAATCTCCCCTTAGTTTAGCAGCAAACATTCTCAAAGCTAACAGTCGGGTTTAGTCACGAAGACAGTGGATTATTTTCTCACACGGAACTCCTCTCTGCTCTAGTTAGTCCATTTGTATCCTGACTGTAATAACTTCTAGATCCATTTATAAGTCCATTGTACGTATGGTGTCCAGGTAGTCGTAACATGGTGGGACATGGAGATGATTGCATGTTTTCTTGGTCACATGACACGCCAGATGTGAAGTGGTCAGTATTACCTGGTCACCTTACTTTCCAGACATTTTCGATGTAACCAATTTGAGATTGGGTTGAACTCAGATCCACGTGATCACAAAAACATTTCTACCTCACGGGAAATTTGACACAGGGCAACCAGACCAGCCTGCGAACCCTACGGGTTATTTCAGTATTAGTTTCCAGTACCCTATTCAATTCGTTGTGAAGATTAAGTGAAGATTCTGATCATCTTCCCCAATGACCTACCAGCTTGAACTCTTGCTTTTGTGCCGCTCTTGAGCACATTATCTGTCGATAGTGTGATGTCGGCGTATTTCCCTGTTGTCCACTGCATGTCATAATGTGATACGGTCGTGATGATCACCATTGTAATGTCCGTGTCCTCACTATGTCACGTTATCAAGAGCGATGTTACAGCACATTGGACATTCCCATGTGTGCTCAGTCTTCTGACGCAGTAGCCAGCCCAGAGTATCGCTGTTCACTGTCCCCATGAGGAGTTGGTTGTTATATAACATCACCTGACCTATATATATCTCTATACACACTATATCTCTAGTCTATATACACTATTGACAGTAGTGATAGACTGAATTTTGCGTGTGGATTAGCTTTCCCTATTTAACAGTGCCCCTCGCCATCACGCGAACCCACTCCGACTTCAGAGGTTCTTTTAATTTACGTCACCAAGTCAACGACGACAAGTCAACATTTTAGTCCAGCTGTCCAATGTAGGGGTTGAACCGCTTAGCTCGGCATCAGCGCACCGGATGTTTACGAACACGCGTTCTTCCCCATTCGGCCATGCGTGCCTGCATACAGATTTTCATTATTGCTATATTAGTGCTTCATGTAGCATAACTTTTTCTGTGATGTTCTCATAGTTCTCCATATGCACATTTTCATGACTACCATACTAATTCTGTATGTAGCAATTATCTTCTTTAAGTGGCTGTCGTTCTCCATATATACAACTTCATGATTACTACAATAATTCACATATCAATACTTTTCAATGTTTTCTTCATTCTGGGTAAAAACATGCTCACGACTGCTACAGTAATTTATGTAACAATAATTTTACTTGACGTGGTCATCTTTCTCCAAATAAACATATTTTCAAATGTATTCAAAGTCTGTGATAATGTTAATTTCTTCATCGCTGATTGTAATTTTTCGTTGATGTGCAATTTTGTCTGTTGAAATTATAACTATTTAAGTTCAGAAAGCGATTGTACTCTTCACAGTGTCCTTTGGCAGAAAGGATTAACTCTTTCAATCATTTTGCATCACTTGAGAGGAGGACCGTTCTGTCTGCGTATCTCAATCGTGGAAGTGGTTGTACACCAGTTATAACTTGATTAAAACTGTCACAGATCTCATCAATTTGAACATTTCTCATTACATTTTCTGCATAGATGTTGGACAGGTATGTGGAGTGAATGCAACCCTGATTTTGGAATGGCATACAAGCCATGTATTTCACTTGATCAGAACTTTAGAGTCTCAACTACTTGAGCCACTCTAGCCAAAATGTTGTAAATTTGGGGTTAATATCACACCGAGCGGCGCACAGTATGCAGTTACAGTGAATGGTCTCAGCGAAGCAGGATGATTAGATTAATTAAATGTTCATTGTGAATCTGCAACCTTGACCAGACTGCTAAACATCAAGTCAAAATTGGTGACCCCCCCCCCCCCCCCCCACAAAAAAAGCGCGCTGTTGGAAGATACGGAAGAATTATCAACTAACACAGAATTGGTGTCGTCGACAACCACACGCTGAGGGAGATACTGAAGAGGGGATAGGCGCACTTATGGACTGAATAGCTCGATGTGCAGCAAGGATAATTTGTTGACACACTAGCATTATATTACCAGTTAATTTGTATATCTTTGTCTGGCATCATGGCAATTTTGTAGAGAAGGAAAGGTGTGCCTGTGACACAGCGGTTGGTATGCCATATCATTCTAGAACATTTCGTGTGTATGTTTTATATTATATAAGTGTAACATGCCTGGGTTCATTAACATTGGGCGTGATGGACCTAAGCGAAAGTGGTACTATATAAACAAGCTAACCGGCCCTGAGAAATAATAGACGGAGGTAAAATGAGGCTGGGTGGTAGGTCCCCCGAAAGGGCAAATAAGAAGACAGACGGCTAAGGTTGGAGGCAGTGAATTTAAGGGGTAGTCGAGGAGGCGTCAGCCCGCTAGTGTGGTTGTGAGCCAGACAGCTTGGGCTGGAGATTAGTGTTGTGTGGAGTCAGGGGACTGGAGAGTTAGTTGAAGCGTAGACCCAGAGAGGGTCGGATAATGAGTTGAGGCCTAGACGCAGAGTGGGTTGGATCGAGTGAGTTCGGGCCGGGGAGAGAGGCTGGTTAACTGTCGTGGTGGATAAGAAGGCCTGGATAATGCAGTGTTATTTGAGTGTTAGGTTGTGTTGAGGATATATTCTGGAATTACTGTTACTGGATTTATATATGTTGCATGTTTCCGTGTTCATTCTTCATTAAAGGGTTATTCTGTGCGCAAACGCAATCTTGTTCAGTGACTAATAGATGTGTACTACAGCAATGACTTGTGTTCTGGGACATGGGGCTAACCCAGCTTACACTCTGCAGTGATATAGAAGGAGCATCAGGATCTAGACAACGACCAATCTCATTCTGTTGCAAGAGATTGTGACAATAAGGAACAATAAGTATCTGGAGATACTCGAACGCTGTCTCTATTTATTAAGACGCATGATGGTGATGATATCAACTCTTACAGGACGCTAGGTTTTCCCATGTTGGGTGCAGTTTAAGTTTTCGTTGACTGTCATAATTTATATGCCATCATATTTCCGGTTCATAATCCCGTATACCCGTACTAGAAACACAGCAGACCGCGATTTGGCAGCAGACCGGGTTGCGTTGGTTTTGCATTGTTATCGATACCGGTCATTCAGAAAGCAATGGCAAACTACTAAACGTAAACTTGCCAAGAGATCACAGCGGCAGAAATGTTGGTGTTAGCTGCGATGTCCTGTAAAAGATATGCCCCCCCCCCCCCCCCCCAAAAAAAAAAAAAAAAAAAAAAAATTTGAAATAGAGGATCCATGATTGTCAAGGGACATAATATTATATAACACAATGGAACTACGGATGGTCACAGTTACTGGCCATGAACACTTGCAGACTGGCGCAAATTCTTGGACACGTTAGTTATTATTGTCATTCTGTCTTTATGTGCTATCAATGTAGATGGCTTGTACACGTGCCTCTTTGTTATGTGTTAACACAATAGATGGCGTGTACACGATTCTCATTGGATTGTGTTAGCAAAATAGATGGCTTGTACACGAGTCTCCTTGTTATGTGTTAACACAATAGATGGCGTGTACACGATTCTCATTGGATTGTGTTAGCAAAATAGATGGCTTGTACACGAGTCTCCTTGTTATGTGTTAACACAATAGATGGCGTGTACACGATTCTCATTGGATTGTGTTAGCAAAATAGATGGCTTGTACACGAGTCTCATTGTTATGTGTTAACACAATAGATGGCTTGTACACGATTCTCATTGGATTGTGTTAGCAAAATAGATGGCTTGTACATGAGTCTCCTTGTTATGTGTTAACAAAATAGATGGCTTGTACACGAGTCTCCTTGTTATGTGATAACACAATAGATGGCTTGTACACGATTCTCATTGGATTGTGTTAGCAAAATAGATGGCTTGTACACGAGTCTCCTTGTTATGTGTTAACACAATAGATGGCTTGTACACGATTCTCACTGGATTGTGTTAGCAAAATAGATGGCTTGTACACGAGTCTCCTTGTTATGTGTTAACACAATAGATGGCTTGTACACGATTCTCATTGGATTGTGTTAGCAAAATAGATGGCTTGTACACGAGTCTCCTTGTTATGTGTTAACAAAATAGATGGCTTGTACACGAGTCTCCTTGTTATGTGTTAACAACAGATGGCTTGTACACCTGAGTCTCCGTGTTCTGTGTTAAATCATGCGAAGGTAAAGAAACCAGATTACGGTGATAAACAAATACAAGAGTACGTGCCCTTGATACGTAAAGTGTTTGCAGGTTAGAATCACTTACACGTGACTGCAATTTTCAGTAACCGATTTTGTTTTCTGGTGAAGAATTTCATGGACGGATTTTTAAAAAAACCAAGTCCTTCAAGAAACAAATTAAAACTGTCAACTTATTCCAGAATTTAGGCGTAAACAGTGAAGATTTTGTATGCACGCTATGGGGAGAAATATACTGAAAAACTTAGTGACCATTAGTAAAATTGATGATGAAAGAACAAGAGGAAGGCAGATTAACATATCTGGAGGCAATGGCTACATGGCATAGTCGAGACAAGAACACAGAGTTGATCCACGACTCTGGTGATCGAGTGCGCACGCGCACATACTTGTAAATCTTACCTGCTCTTCGTGTAATTCCAACTGTGGTCATTTCCACAACTTTTTTTTTTTTAAACTTCAATTAAACCCATTTCATTTGTCTAAATTCTTCTTCTCTCTCCTCCATTTACTTCAATGAAGAGACGGTAGAGGGAATTATGGAGTTTTTGTGCACTCTTTTCAATGTACATTCTAAACTGGTGTTCACTTTTCTAAGATTGTTCTTGATACCGCTACTCCACTTTTTACGTGGTCTTCCCCTTTCTCTGTATCCATTATATGTCTTTAATGTGACTTTTTGTGGCAAGTGGTACCAGGACATTCTTGTGAAGTGACCAAACCATTTAATCTGCTTCGCTTTGATGAACTGCATGACCTAGTCTTCTTCTAATTTCTTCATTCCTAATTCTGTCACTCCGGCAGCTTTTCTAAGGGATCTCATCTCAATTATTATTTTGCGCTCCATAGTTGCTGTAAGTGTCCATGATTGACATGGTAGTATAATGTTCGCCAAAACAGTTTTTATGAGATTTGCTTTAGTACTCATAAGTCTCTTTCAATGCGCCAGAAGTGGCGCTAGTTGTGCCAGTACCTGATGTGACTTTGTATATCGTGTATTGATTTCTCTATCCATACTTCCGTGTGAAGTGTAAATTGACCCTAGATATTTAAATTCACTTTAATTTAATTCCTAGTGGGGGAAGGGGAGGAGAGAGAGAGAGAGAGATAGAGAGAGAGAGAGAGATAGAGAGAGAGAGAGATTTACAGACATGTATGTATATTAGTTGCATAACCTTTGCATGACGTCGCAGTCAACCCCAGCATTTTTGGCTGTTTGTAATTTCTTGGCAAGTTTATGTTCAGTAGACTGCCATTGCTTTCTGAAAGACCAACACTCACACCATTGTATGAAACCCAACACAATGCGTTCTGCTGCCAGATACCCTCAGTTGTTTCAACCGTGGAATGCAGGATTACTAATTGTGTCTGTAACCTCTTCACCACAGCACTTTATTTTTTTATAACATAACAACCCGCTCCATAGCGAAGTGGTTACAAATGCAACTTATAATCCCACATACCGCATTCGAAACAGCTGTGGGCGATTTGGCAGCAGACCGCCTTGCGTTGGTTTCCATACAATGGTATGAGTGCTGGTCGTTCAGATTGCAATGGCAAACTACTCATAAACTTGCCTAGGAATCATAAACAGCCAAGAAATACTGGACTGCTTACGTCCTCTAAAGAATATGCAATTTTGAAAACCAATGCAAAAACAATTTACAATTTCAAATATCTGTGCATTTCTCTGACGCTCACATAATTTAACCACACTGAATTGTCAAATATATAACAACAAAGCTGTTATCAGTATCTACTTTATTTTTAATCTCTCAAAAAAGTCTCTCTAAAACATACACCAGGAATACAAGTAGTTATCAATAAATGACTCTAATACATGCACCAGGAATATCAGAAGTGACATGATGTGGTTTGTTACTAATACATTCACCAGGAATACAAGTATCAAAAGTGACATGATGTGATTTGCTACTAATTCATGCACCAGGAATACAAGTAGTAATCAATAAATTACTCATACATTCACCAGGATTACAAGTAGATCAATAAATGACTAATACATGCATCAGGAATATCAGAAGTGACATGACGTGATTTGTTACTAATACATTCACCAGAAATACAAGTATCAGAAGTGACATGATGTGATTTGTTACTAATACATTCACCAGGAATACTAGTATCAGAAGTGACATGACGTGATTTGTTACCAATACATCCACCAGGAATACAAATATCAGAAGTGACATGATGTGATTTGTTACTAATATAATCACCAGAAACAGAATTATCAGAAGTGACATGATGTGATTTGTTACTAATTCATGCACCAGGAATACAAGTAGTAATCAATAAATGACTCATACATTCACCAGAATTGCAAGCAGATCAATAAATGACTAAAACATGCATTAGGAATACCAGAAGCGACAAGATGTGATTTGTTACTAATACATCCACCAGGAATACAAGTATCAGAAGTGACATGATGTGATTTGTTACTAATACATTCACCAGGAATACAAATATCAGAAGTGACATGATGTGATTTGTTACTAATACATCCACCAGGAATACAAGTATCAGAAGTGACATGATGTGATTTGTTACTAATACATTCACCAGGAATACAAGTATCAGAAGTGACATGTGATTTGTTACTAATACATCCACCAGGAATACAAGTATCAGAAGTGACATGATGTGATTTGTTACTAATATATTCACCAGAAATAGAAGTATCAGAAGTGACATGATGTGATTTGTTACTAATACATTCACCAGGAATACAAATATCAGAAGTGACATGATGTGATTTGTTACTAATACATTCACCAGGAATACAAATATCAGAAGTGACATGATGTGATTTGTTACTAATATATTCACCAGAAATAGAAGTATCAGTTTTTAACAGGTCAGAGCTGCTGTGGCACACAACAACAACCAAAGTAAACCTACTGTAGCTCATTCACATTTCTAATTTGCTGCCAGGTATCCACTGTGTGTAAAATAGACAATTATAAATACAGAATTATATAACCGACATATTCCAAATACCGCCAGAACTAATGTCTGTGTGTTAGTTTCCCTCCAAATTCTTTGTTCAGCATCTGCATACCATAACATATACCCAGCAGAGGCAACCCCCAACTGAAGATGTCTGGATCATGATGTGGAGCTGACGGGCCGTTTGACGGAGCTAGGGCCCCCGGAGATAACAGCCTAGTATCCTTTCTCTTTCAACAAGTAGGCTGCGCTATCTAAGGGCAGAATTTCTGTTTAATAATTCATATGATAGTTATCTGTGAAAAATCTGTCAGGATTCTTAATTCTCTTCCTCAACGAGCATCAGCATCATCATCATCATAAGACTGTGGAAGCTGGACATCAGATGGCTAAATAATTTCAAAAACGATTCACAGACTGTGTGACCTCTCAACAAGAGTATGATGCCCTTTTTGAGCGACCTTATATCAATCAGCGACCAATGTGAAAAATGTTGCACCAAATGACATTCTATAATACTGCAATTTTTATACAATGTGAAAAATATTGCTATCATTCTGTCAAAACATTTTGCATTTAATGACATTCTGTCATACTATGATTTTCATACAATCTGAATAAATGCCGCATGTAATGACATTATATCAAACAGAATTTCATACGATCTGAGGAATCTCTGCATCTAATGACATTCTACCATATTGAGCATTCACACAATTTAACCACACTAGTTCTCACAACATATTTACTATTGGTTCTGGCCCCCATGATGTCTGTAGTGGACAAGCGGCAGATTTCGGAGGCTCTCTGTGCTCAGCGGTCATATCTCTTTATGCTGAGACCAGCATTTCAAAGCCCACCATCCACTGTCAATGTGTTTTCATCAATATTCAATTTGTTCCCGCCTAGTCTTTTGACTTGAGTCGTGTCCCTTTGTATAATTGTTTAATGATTTATTTCCCCTTTTATATCTAATATGCTTTGTTAATTTAAAAAGTTTTAATTATTAATTATAGTGACCAGATGTTTCGTCTCTGATCTCATGACAATAATGGTTTCACTGCAGCCATCCAGTGTTTTGTCTCGTTTGTACTTAGCTATGTCAATGATGGTTTAACTGTCAGGTGGTTTGTCTTGATTAGTATCAGTTTTACCAATCATGGTTTACATTGTCATTATCATGTGCCCTTAGTTATATCCAGTAGTAATCATGTCTCTGTAATCTATGTCCATTTACTGTTAGTTTGTTAGTTAAGGTTCCAGCTTCACGGCAACGGGTCATCCCCATTATGCTTCATTCTTGTGCCAGTGAATATAACATAAAATGTTCCCCACTGTCCAATGTGAAAAGTGGAATAGACAGGAGTCTCGGCAATCCAACAGCCTGCACAGGCACACTGTGCATAATGCCGCCACCTGAATGCCAACACAAAGTTCACCCACGAAAACCACAGTTCATCGTCGATGGACTCTGCAGTCTACGACTCTGGTGATCGAATGAGACTTGACCCCCATGCTTATCGGCATCGTGCATGATGATGATTATGTTGAGGGAAAAGTGGTGGGAAATTTTTAATACATTGAGCCATTCAGTACCAACAGTGACAATGAAAGAAGACTAGTATGTATTGCTCTTCAACAATCAAAATGACTGAATAATTTGTGGCATGGAACAGATGCTTACAGAATTAACTTCTTATGAGCATGCGTTTTTGCCATTGCAACAAATGCACAAGACCTGGGCAATTACTAACCAAGCTTAACAGTGCACAAATGCATGTTATAAACGGTTCCTTAGAATATCTTGGATATAGGCAAGATTAAAAGCATCCATACAAGAAAAATTGAAGAATTGAATATCGAAGAAATTTGGTTATTAAGGGTGATAAAACACAGAAAATTGAAACACCTTGCACGCCTGAAACCTCAAAGTCTAGTGAGAACATGGAAGGGCACATGCCCCGGAATGGGAGCAAGAGGAATGCCACAGAGAGGATGTTACTGAATGACAAATAAAACATTTATTTAACTAATTTCAACTGTCACATCGCTGGTATTGATGTTAATTGATGGTAGTGAAGATAACATTGTGTCCATCAGGAATCTTAATTTCCAACGGCAATTGGGGTCTTGATAGTACTATGTCTCTCGAGTCCATTAGATGCAATTTGGGAAATATTTTACAGAATATAATTCTGAAAAAATCATGAAATTAAAATGTTCATAGCAATGGTAACAAATCAATTAAATGTAAATAAAATTTTAGAACACTAATTATATTTTAAGTACACTATATGTAGCCTGCACTATATTCTATCCAATGGTCCAAGGTTCTGGTAAATATTCAGGCCCACTTGATGATGATGGTTTAATGAATGTGTTATCTTGTCTAATCCAGTCAGTTTACAGTCATTTGTCAATTTTAGATCAATGTGTGCTGTAATGTCTACTGACAATGTCTGCTAAGTTGCTGTCTTTGCCAGGTATGTGGCAGATCGTAAGGTCACACTCTTGCAATAATAGAGACCATCTATGAATTCCTGAAAAAAAAAACTCTAAAAGCTCTGTTCATATTTTCTTCTATTTTTGCATAACCACGATGAACTGCACTGAAGCCCATTACTATACACTGACTGGGTCACGTGACCAGTTCTACATATGCTCTAATAGCTCTATTAATATTTTGCTCCATTTCTACATCACCACGTTGAACTGCACTAAAGTCCATTTCTATACAAGCTCTAATGGCTCTGTTCATATTTTATTCCATTTCTGCATCACAACATTGAACTGCACTGAAGTCGAGTTCTAAACACGCTCTAATAACTGTTCATATTTTGCTCCATTTCTGCATCACCATGTTGAACTGCACTGAAGTCCAGTTCTTCTTCTTCTTCTGCTGCGTTCACCCAGAGTTTTTCCCCGGATGTGATTGTGTTGTGCCTGTTTACAGCAGAGCTGCGTTCTTGCGCCGTTAGGCCGACACATCCGACTTCTGCGGGCATCTGTTGACCGGGTTAACCTTCCCGGGGGAAGTCCAGTTCTATACCACTCTAATGACTCTGTTCATATTATGTTCCATTTATGCATCACCGAGTTGAACTGCACTGAAGTCCAGTTCTATAACACTGTAATGACTGTTCATATTTTATGACATTTCTGCATCACGATGCTGGCGATGTTGGGGGTTCTCCTTGTATCTACTGCACTCATAATACTCACTGCAATGGGTCTTCCATTCTCTGAGACACATCCAGCCGTAGTCATGTTTACATTCTGAACATTGCATATGATTGCATCCTCCATTCTTCTCAATATATATGTGACACTTTGGGCAATCTTTTGTGTGGGCACTGATATAGTTGGCAGTCTCTGAGTCGTCCTCACACTTGGAAAGCCATCGCTTGATGACCTTCTCCCATGGTCTTTGGCTGTGGTAAAAGGCTGACATGAACACAACATTTCTCTTGTTTCATTTGAAATTGAAACTGTCTGAAAGCTTCAACAAACGGCATGCCTTTGATGTCCCCAATTGTGCCACCAAGCTCAATGACACAGACATCTGCTGTTTGGGTTCCTTCAATGGGGCTTTCTGCTACTCTGGTGACCCAGTCTTGAATGGCATTTGTAATGTGTGGGACAACCTGCACTGTTTTCCCGAGGTAGTCTCCCTCCTCTCCTAGCTAATGACCTCCTGGTAAATCTTGCCTGTTGTGATGATGTCCCGCTCACGTCCAGAAAGCATACGTAGTTGCCCAGACCAAGATCCGCCTCTCCATCATCATAAAAGAAAATACTTCACCATGCTAATGGGGCGCTCCGTGTGCATTTTTGACATTAATATATATTACATAACGAGGCCTCACGTCCCACTTTCTGACAGCTGGTGGGCCACAAGTGAAATGCGGGCCATGGTTTTGGAATCTCTGCTCTAATGACTCTGCTCATATTTTGTTCCATTTCTGCATCACCACGTTTAACTGCACTGAAGTCAAGCTCTATACACACTCTAATGGCTCTGTTCATAATTTGCTCCATTTCTGCATCACCACATTGAACCGCACTGAAGTCCAGTTCTATAACACTAATTACTTCATATTTTGCTCCATTTTTGTATCACCACGTTGAACTGCACTGAAGTCCATTTCTATACACGCTCTAAAAGCTCTATTCATATTTTGTTCTATTTTTGCATCACCACGTTGAACTGCACTGAAGCCCATTTCTATACACTGACTATGTCATGTGACCCCAGTTCTATATACGCTCTAATAGCTCTATTAATATTTTGCTCCATTTCTGCATCACCACATTGAACTACACTGAAGTCCACTTCTATATACGCTCTAATGGCTCTGTTCATATTTTGTTCCATTTTTGCATCACCACGTTGAACTGCACTGAAGCCCATTTCTATACACTGGCTATATATACTTACTGGGTCGCGTGACCCCAGTTCTATATACGCTGTAATAGCTCTTAATATTTTGCTCCATTTCTGCATCACCACATTGAACTGCACTGAAGTCCATTTCTATACACGCTCTAATGGCTCTGTTCATATTTTGTTCAATTTTTGCATCACCACATTGAACTGCACTGAAGCCCATTTCTATACACTGACTATATACTGACTGGGTCGTGTGACCCCAATTCTATATACGCTCTAATAATATTTTGTTCCATTTCTGCATCACCCCATTGAACTGCACTGAAGCCTGTTTCTATACACTGACTATATACTGACTGGGTCGTGTGACCCCAGTTCTATATACGCTCTAATAGCTCTATTAATATTTTGCTCCATTTCTGCATCACCACATTGAACTGCGCTGAAGTCCATTTCTATACACGCTCTAATGGCTCTGTTCATATTTTGTTCAATTTTTGCATCACCACATTGAACTGCACTGAAGCCCATTTCTATACACTGACTATATACTGACTGGGTCGTGTGACCCCAATTCTATATACGCTCTAATAATATTTTGTTCCATTTCTGCATCACCCCATTGAACTGCACTGAAGCCTGTTTCTATACACTGACTATATACTGACTGGGTCGTGTGACCCCAGTTCTATATACGCTCTAATAGCTCTATTAATATTTTGCTCCATTTCTGCATCACCACATTGAACTGCGCTGAAGTCCATTTCTATACACGCTCTAACGGCTCTATTCATATTTTATGACATTTCTGCATCACCACGTTGAACTGCAATGAAGCCCATTTCTATACACTGACTATATACTGACTGGGTCAGTTCATATTTTATTCCATTTCTGCATCACAACATTGAACTGCACTGAAGTCCATTTCTATACATGTTCTAATGGCTCTGTTCATATTTTGTTCCATTTTTGCATCACCACGTTGAACTGCACTGAAGTCCACTTTATAATGCTCATGTCTTCTTCAGATACACCATTATCTCAATCGACATCAATATAGTAGAAAATTTCAGTACTCAGTTATATCCCCAACTACCATTTGTACTTTGCTAACAGCAGATTCCAGGTGACTTGCTGTAAGTCCCAGACTCCTGAAGAATTTTATCATTCAGATACAGTCTTCTTCAGATACACCATTATCTCAATCGACATCAATGTAGTAGCAAATTTCAGTACTCAGTTATATCCCAAAAGCTAACAGCAGATTCCAGGTGACTTGCTGTAAGTCCCAGACTCCTGAAGAATTTTATCATTCTTGGCATCTTTACTGTCAATGTTTCCTGATCCTGTTATTGATTCCACACTATAGAGAGGGCATCTGTCCCTCTGACCAATCATCTTTCCTAATGAAAGCTGCATTACTTTTTTCATATTCTGCACCACACAGCTCCATAACAGTGATTGTTGGGTCACCTAACTGAAAATCATCAGCCCGTGTCACAGCACCTGCTAGTTCTGCCAACTCCTTAAGCACATTTCCATTTCCGCCAGCTCCCTGGTCATTATACTTCTGATTTGGTTGTGTGATCCCAGTTCCATACACACTCTAATGGCTCTGTTCATAGTTTGCTCCATTTCTGCATCACCACATTGAACCGCACTGAAGTCCAGTTCTATAACTCTAAAATGACTTCATATTTTGCTCCATTTTTGCATCACCACGTTGAACTGCACTGAAGTCCATTTCTATACACTGACTATATACTGACTGGGTCGCGTGACCAGTTCTACATACTCTCTAATAGCTCTATTAATATTTTGCTCCATTTCTGCATCACCACATTGAACTGCACTGAAGCCCACTTCTATACACGATCTAATGGCTCTGTTCCTATTTTGTTCCATTTTTGCATCACCACATTGAACTGCACTGAAGCCCATTTCTATACACTGACTATATACTGACTGGGTCGTGTGACCCCAATTCTATATACGCTCTAATAATATTTTGTTCCATTTCTGCATCACCCCATTGAACTGCACTGAAGCCTGTTTCTATACACTGACTATATACTGACTGGGTCGTGTGACCCCAGTTCTATATACGCTCTAATAGCTCTATTAATATTTTGCTCCATTTCTGCATCACCACATTGAACTGCACTGAAGTCCACTTTATAATGCTCACTTCTTCAGATACACCATTATCTCAATCGACATCAATGTAGTAGCAAATTTCAGTACTCAGTTATATCCCCAACTACCACTAGTACTTTGCTAACAGCAGATTCCAGGTGACTTGCTGTAAGTCCCAGACTCCTAAAGAATTTTGTCATTCAGATACAATCTTCTTCAGATACACCATTATCTCAATCGACATCAATGTAGTAGCAAATTTCAGTACTCAGTTATATCCCCAACTACCACTTGTACTTTGCTAACAGCAGATTCCAGGTGACTTGCTGTAAGTCCCAGACTCCTGAAGAATTTTATCATTCTTGGCAACTTTATGCAGATGTATTGTCAATCTTTCCTGATCCTGTTATTGATTCCACACTACAGAGAGGTCATCTTTCCCTCTGACCAATCATCTTTCCTAATTAAAGCTGCATTACTTTCTTGATATTCTGCACCACATAGCTCCATAACAGTGATTGTTGGGTCACCTAACTGAAAATCATCAGCCCGTGTCACAGCACCTGCTAGTTCTGCCAACTCCTTAAGCACATTTCCATTTCCGCCAGCTCCCTGGTCATTATACTTCTGATTTGGTTGTGTGATCCCAGTTCCATACACACTCTAATGGCTCTGTTCATAGTTTGCTCCATTTCTGCATCACCACATTGAACCGCACTGAAGTCCAGTTCTATAACTCTAAAATGACTTCATATTTTGCTCCATTTTTGCATCACCACGTTGAACTGCACTGAAGTCCATTTCTATACACTGACTATATACTGACTGGGTCGCGTGACCAGTTCTACATACTCTCTAATAGCTCTATTAATATTTTGCTCCATTTCTGCATCACCACATTGAACTGCACTGAAGCCCACTTCTATACACGATCTAATGGCTCTGTTCCTATTTTGTTCCATTTTTGCATCACCACATTGAACTGCACTGAAGCCCATTTCTATACACTGACTATATACTGACTGGGTCGTGTGACCCCAATTCTATATACGCTCTAATAATATTTTGTTCCATTTCTGCATCACCCCATTGAACTGCACTGAAGCCTGTTTCTATACACTGACTATATACTGACTGGGTCGTGTGACCCCAGTTCTATATACGCTCTAATAGCTCTATTAATATTTTGCTCCATTTCTGCATCACCACATTGAACTGCACTGAAGTCCACTTTATAATGCTCACTTCTTCAGATACACCATTATCTCAATCGACATCAATGTAGTAGCAAATTTCAGTACTCAGTTATATCCCCAACTACCACTTGTACTTTGCTAACAGCAGATTCCAGGTGACTTGCTGTAAGTCCCAGACTCCTGAAGAATTTTATCATTCTTGGCAACTTTATGCAGATGTATTGTCAATCTTTCCTGATCCTGTTATTGATTCCACACTACAGAGAGGTCATCTTTCCCTCTGACCAATCATCTTTCCTAATTAAAGCTGCATTACTTTCTTGATATTCTGCACCACATAGCTCCATAACAGTGATTGTTGGTTCACCTAACTGAAAATCATCAGCCCGTGTCACAGCACCTGCTGGTTCTGCCAACTCCTTAAGCACATTTCCATTTCCGCCAGCTCCCTGGTCATTATACTTCTGATTTGGTTGTGTGATCCCAGTTCTATACACACTCTAATGGCTCTGTTCATATTTTGTTCCATTTCTGCATCACCACATTGAAACGCACTGAAGTCCAGTTCTATAACACTCTAATGACTACATATTTTGCTCCATTTTTGCATCACCACGTTGAACTGCACTGAAGTCCATTTCTATACACGATCTAAAGGCTCTGTTCATATTTTGTTCCATTTTTGCATCACCACGTTGAACTGCAATAAAACCCATTTCTATACACTGACTATATACTGACTGGGTCGAGTGACCCCAGTTCTATATACGCTCTAATAGCTATATTAATATTTTGCTCCATTTCTGCATCACCACATTGAACTGCGCTGAAGTCCATTTCTATACACGCTCTAACGGCTCTATTCATATTTTTTGACATTTCTGCACCACCACGTTGAACTGCAATGAAGCCCATTTCTATACACTGACTATATACTGACTGGGTCAGTTCATATTTTATTCCATTTCTGCATCACAACATTGAACTGCACTGAAGTCCATTTCTATACATGTTCTAATGGCTCTGTTCATATTTTGTTCCATTTTTGCATCACCACGTTGAACTGCAATGAAGCCCCATTTCTATACACTGACTATATACTGCCTGGGTCATGTGACTCCAGTTCTATATACGCTCTAGTAGCTCTATTAATATTTTGCTCCATTTCTGCATCACCACGTTGAACTGCACTGAAGTCCACTTTATAATGCTCATGTCTTCTTCAGATACACCATTATCTCAATCGACATCAATATAGTAGCAAATTTCAGTACTCAGTTATATCCCCAAGTACAAATGATTTGTACTTTGCTAACAGCAGATTCCAGGTGACTTGCTGTAAGTCCCAGACTCCTGAAGAATTTTATCATTCAGATAGTCTTCTTCAAATACACCATTATCTCAATCGACATCAATGTAGTAGCAAATTTCAGTACTCAGTTATATCCCAAACTACCACTTGTACTTAGCTAACAGCAGATTCCAGGTGACTTGCTGTAAGTCCCAGACTCCTGAAGAATTTTATCATTCTTGGCATCTTTACTGTCAATGTTTCCTGATCCTGTTATTGATTCCACACTATAGAGAGGGCATCTGTCCCTCTGACCAATCATCTTTCCTAATGAAAGCTGCATTACTTTTTTCATATTCTGCACCACACAGCTCCATAACAGTGATTGTTGGGTCACCTAACTGAAAATCATCAGCCCGTGTCACAGCACCTGCTAGTTCTGCCAACTCCTTAAGCACATTTCCATCAGCTCCCTGGTCATTATACTTCTGATTTGGTTGTGTGATCCCAGTTCCATACACACTCTAATGGCTCTGTTCATAGTTTGCTCCATTTCTGCATCACCACATTGAACCGCACTGAAGTCCAGTTCTATAACTCTAAAATGACTTCATATTTTGCTCCATTTTTGCATCACCACGTTGAACTGCACTGAAGTCCATTTCTATACACTGACTATATACTGACTGGGTCACGTGACCAGTTCTACATACTCTCTAATAGCTCTATTAATATTTTGCTCCATTTCTGCATCACCACATTGAACTGCACTGAAGTCCACTTTATAATGCTCACTTCTTCAGATACACCATTATCTCAATCGACATCAATGTAGTAGCAAATTTCAGTACTCAGTTATATCCCCAACTACCACTAGTACTTTGCTAACAGCAGATTCCAGGTGACTTGCTGTAAGTCCCAGACTCCTAAAGAATTTTGTCATTCAGATACAATCTTCTTCAGATACACCATTATCTCAATCGACATCAATGTAGTAGCAAATTTCAGTACTCAGTTATATCCCCAACTACCACTTGTACTTTGCTAACAGCAGATTCCAGGTGACTTGCTGTAAGTCCCAGACTCCTGAAGAATTTTATCATTCTTGGCAACTTTATGCAGATGTATTGTCAATCTTTCCTGATCCTGTTATTGATTCCACACTACAGAGAGGTCATCTTTCCCTCTGACCAATCATCTTTCCTAATTAAAGCTGCATTACTTTCTTGATATTCTGCACCACATAGCTCCATAACAGTGATTGTTGGGTCACCTAACTGAAAATCATCAGCCCGTGTCACAGCACCTGCTGGTTCTGCCAACTCCTTAAGCACATTTCCATTTCCGCCAGCTCCCTGGTCATTATACTTCTGATTTGGTTGTGTGATCCCAGTTCTATACACACTCTAATGGCTCTGTTCATATTTTGTTCCATTTCTGCATCACCACATTGAAACGCACTGAAGTCCAGTTCTATAACACTCTAATGACTACATATTTTGCTCCATTTTTGCATCACCACGTTGAACTGCACTGAAGTCCATTTCTATACACGCTCTAAAGGCTCTGTTCATATTTTGTTCTATTTTTGCATCACCACGTTGAACTGCACTGAAGCCCATTTCTATACACTGACTATATAGTGACTGGGTCGCGTGACCACAGTTCAATACACGCTCTAATGGCTCTGTTCATATTTTTGCAACACCACGTTGAACTGCACTGAAGCCCATTTCTATACACTGACTATATACTGACTGAGTCACGTGACCACAGTTCTATATACGCTCTAATAGCTCTATTAATATTTTGCTCTATTTCTGCATCACCACAATGAACTGCACTAAGTCCATTTCTATACATGCTCTAAAAGCTCTGTTCATATTTTGTTCTATTTTTGCATCACCACATTGAACTGCACTGAAGCCCATTTTTATACACTGACTATATACTGACTGGGTCACGTGACCCCAGTTCTATATACGCTATAACAGCTATATTCATATTTTGCTCCATTTCTGCATCACCACGTTGAACTGCACTGAAGTCCATTTCTATACACGATCTAATGGCTCTGTTCATATTTTGTTCCATTTCTGCATCACCACGTTGAACTGCACTGAAGTCCATTTCTACACACGCTCTAATGGCTCTGTTCATATTTTGTTCCATTTTTGCATCACCACATTGAACTGCAATAAAGCCTATTTCTATACACTGACTATATACTGACTGGGTGTGTGACCCCAGTTCTATATACGCTCTAATAGCTCTATTAATATTTTGCTCCACTTCTGCATCACCACATTGAACTGCGCTGAAGTCCATTTCTATACACGCTCTAACGGCTCTGTTCATATTTTATTCCATTTCTGCATCACCACGTTGAACTGCACTGAACATTTCTATACATGCTCTAAAGGCTCTGTTCATATTTTGTTCTATTTTTGCATCACCACGTTGAACTGCACTGAAGCCCATTTCTATACACTGACTATATAGTGACTGGGTCGCGTGACCACAGTTCTATATATGCTCTAATAGCTCTATTAATATTTTGCTCCATTTCTGCATCACCACGTTGAACTGCACTGAAGTCAATTTCTATACACGCTCTAATGGCTCTGTTCATATTTTGTTCCATTTTAGCATCACCACGTTGAACTGCACTGAAGCCCATTTCTATACACTGACTATGTCGTGTGACCCCAGTTCTATATACGCTCTAATAATATTTTGCTCCATTTCTGCATCACCACATTGAACTGCACTGAAGCCCACTTCTATACACGATCTAATGGCTCTGTTCCTATTTTGTTCCATTTTTGCATCACCACGTTGAACTGCACTGAAGCCCATTTCTTTACACTGACTATATACTGACTGGGTCGTGTGACCCCAATTCTATATACGCTCTAATAATATTTTGTTCCATTTCTGCATCACCCCATTGAACTGCACTGAAGCCTGTTTCTATACACTGACTATATACTGACTGGGTCGTGTGACCCCAGTTCTATATACGCTCTAATAGCTCTATTAATATTTTGCTCCATTTCTGCATCACCACATTGAACTGCACTGAAGTCCACTTTATAATGCTCACTTCTTCAGATACACCATTATCTCAATCGACATCAATGTAGTAGCAAATTTCAGTACTCAGTTATATCCCCAACTACCACTAGTACTTTGCTAACAGCAGATTCCAGGTGACTTGCTGTAAGTCCCAGACTCCTAAAGAATTTTGTCATTCAGATACAATCTTCTTCAGATACACCATTATCTCAATCGACATCAATGTAGTAGCAAATTTCAGTACTCAGTTATATCCCCAACTACCACTTGTACTTTGCTAACAGCAGATTCCAGGTGACTTGCTGTAAGTCCCAGACTCCTGAAGAATTTTATCATTCTTGGCAACTTTATGCAGATGTATTGTCAATCTTTCCTGATCCTGTTATTGATTCCACACTACAGAGAGGTCATCTTTCCCTCTGACCAATCATCTTTCCTAATTAAAGCTGCATTACTTTCTTGATATTCTGCACCACATAGCTCCATAACAGTGATTGTTGGGTCACCTAACTGAAAATCATCAGCCCGTGTCACAGCACCTGCTGGTTCTGCCAACTCCTTAAGCACATTTCCATTTCCGCCAGCTCCCTGGTCATTATACTTCTGATTTGGTTGTGTGATCCCAGTTCTATACACACTCTAATGGCTCTGTTCATATTTTGTTCCATTTCTGCATCACCACATTGAAACGCACTGAAGTCCAGTTCTATAACACTCTAATGACTACATATTTTGCTCCATTTTTGCATCACCACGTTGAACTGCACTGAAGTCCATTTCTATACACGCTCTAAAGGCTCTGTTCATATTTTGTTCTATTTTTGCATCACCACGTTGAACTGCACTGAAGCCCATTTCTATACACTGACTATATAGTGACTGGGTCGCGTGACCACAGTTCTATATATGCTCTAATAGCTCTATTAATATTTTGCTCCATTTCTGCATCACCACGTTGAACTGCACTGAAGTCCATTTCTATACACGCTCTAATGGCTCTGTTCATATTTTGTTCTATTTTTGCATCACCACGTTGAACTGCACTGAAGCCCATTTCTATAAACTGACTATATAGTGACTGGGTCGCGTGACCACAGTTCTATATACGCTCTAATAGCTCTATTAATATTTTGCTCTATTTCTGCATCACCACAATGAACTGCACTAAGTCCATTTCTATACATGCTCTAAAAGCTCTGTTCATATTTTGTTCTATTTTTGCATCACCACATTGAACTGCACTGAAGCCCATTTTTATACACTGACTATATACTGACTGGGTCACGTGACCCCAGTTCTATATACGCTATAACAGCTATATTCATATTTTGCTCCATTTCTGCATCACCACGTTGAACTGCACTGAAGTCCATTTCTATACACGATCTAATGGCTCTGTTCATATTTTGTTCCATTTCTGCATCACCACGTTGAACTGCACTGAAGTCCATTTCTACACACGCTCTAATGGCTCTGTTCATATTTTGTTCCATTTTTGCATCACCACATTGAACTGCAATAAAGCCTATTTCTATACACTGACTATATACTGACTGGGTGTGTGACCCCAGTTCTATATACGCTCTAATAGCTCTATTAATATTTTGCTCCACTTCTGCATCACCACATTGAACTGCGCTGAAGTCCATTTCTATACACGCTCTAACGGCTCTGTTCATATTTTATTCCATTTCTGCATCACCACGTTGAACTGCACTGAACATTTCTATACATGCTCTAAAGGCTCTGTTCATATTTTGTTCTATTTTTGCATCACCACGTTGAACTGCACTGAAGCCCATTTCTATACACTGACTATATAGTGACTGGGTCGCGTGACCACAGTTCTATATATGCTCTAATAGCTCTATTAATATTTTGCTCCATTTCTGCATCACCACGTTGAACTGCACTGAAGTCAATTTCTATACACGCTCTAATGGCTCTGTTCATATTTTGTTCCATTTTAGCATCACCACGTTGAACTGCACTGAAGCCCATTTCTATACACTGACTATGTCGTGTGACCCCAGTTCTATATACGCTCTAATAATATTTTGCTCCATTTCTGCATCACCACATTGAACTGCACTGAAGCCCACTTCTATACACGATCTAATGGCTCTGTTCCTATTTTGTTCCATTTTTGCATCACCACGTTGAACTGCACTGAAGCCCATTTCTTTACACTGACTATATACTGACTGGGTCGTGTGACCCCAATTCTATATACGCTCTAATAATATTTTGTTCCATTTCTGCATCACCCCATTGAACTGCACTGAAGCCTGTTTCTATACACTGACTATATACTGACTGGGTCGTGTGACCCCAGTTCTATATACGCTCTAATAGCTCTATTAATATTTTGCTCCATTTCTGCATCACCACATTGAACTGCACTGAAGTCCACTTTATAATGCTCACTTCTTCAGATACACCATTATCTCAATCGACATCAATGTAGTAGCAAATTTCAGTACTCAGTTATATCCCCAACTACCACTAGTACTTTGCTAACAGCAGATTCCAGGTGACTTGCTGTAAGTCCCAGACTCCTAAAGAATTTTGTCATTCAGATACAATCTTCTTCAGATACACCATTATCTCAATCGACATCAATGTAGTAGCAAATTTCAGTACTCAGTTATATCCCCAACTACCACTTGTACTTTGCTAACAGCAGATTCCAGGTGACTTGCTGTAAGTCCCAGACTCCTGAAGAATTTTATCATTCTTGGCAACTTTATGCAGATGTATTGTCAATCTTTCCTGATCCT
This sequence comes from Cepaea hortensis, assembly GCA_963921405.1. NCBI lineage: Eukaryota > Metazoa > Mollusca > Gastropoda > Stylommatophora > Helicidae > Cepaea > Cepaea hortensis. The sequence goes on from OY992896.1 coordinate 8,454,281, forward strand.
GTTATTGATTCCACACTACAGAGAGGTCATCTTTCCCTCTGACCAATCATCTTTCCTAATTAAAGCTGCATTACTTTCTTGATATTCTGCACCACATAGCTCCATAACAGTGATTGTTGGGTCACCTAACTGAAAATCATCAGCCCGTGTCACAGCACCTGCTGGTTCTGCCAACTCCTTAAGCACATTTCCATTTCCGCCAGCTCCCTGGTCATTATACTTCTGATTTGGTTGTGTGATCCCAGTTCTATACACACTCTAATGGCTCTGTTCATATTTTGTTCCATTTCTGCATCACCACATTGAAACGCACTGAAGTCCAGTTCTATAACACTCTAATGACTACATATTTTGCTCCATTTTTGCATCACCACGTTGAACTGCACTGAAGTCCATTTCTATACACGCTCTAAAGGCTCTGTTCATATTTTGTTCTATTTTTGCATCACCACGTTGAACTGCACTGAAGCCCATTTCTATACACTGACTATATAGTGACTGGGTCGCGTGACCACAGTTCAATACACGCTCTAATGGCTCTGTTCATATTTTTGCAACACCACGTTGAACTGCACTGAAGCCCATTTCTATACACTGACTATATACTGACTGAGTCACGTGACCACAGTTCTATATACGCTCTAATAGCTCTATTAATATTTTGCTCTATTTCTGCATCACCACAATGAACTGCACTAAGTCCATTTCTATACATGCTCTAAAAGCTCTGTTCATATTTTGTTCTATTTTTGCATCACCACATTGAACTGCACTGAAGCCCATTTTTATACACTGACTATATACTGACTGGGTCACGTGACCCCAGTTCTATATACGCTATAACAGCTATATTCATATTTTGCTCCATTTCTGCATCACCACGTTGAACTGCACTGAAGTCCATTTCTATACACGATCTAATGGCTCTGTTCATATTTTGTTCCATTTCTGCATCACCACGTTGAACTGCACTGAAGTCCATTTCTACACACGCTCTAATGGCTCTGTTCATATTTTGTTCCATTTTTGCATCACCACATTGAACTGCAATAAAGCCTATTTCTATACACTGACTATATACTGACTGGGTGTGTGACCCCAGTTCTATATACGCTCTAATAGCTCTATTAATATTTTGCTCCACTTCTGCATCACCACATTGAACTGCGCTGAAGTCCATTTCTATACACGCTCTAACGGCTCTGTTCATATTTTATTCCATTTCTGCATCACCACGTTGAACTGCACTGAACATTTCTATACATGCTCTAAAGGCTCTGTTCATATTTTGTTCTATTTTTGCATCACCACGTTGAACTGCACTGAAGCCCATTTCTATACACTGACTATATAGTGACTGGGTCGCGTGACCACAGTTCTATATATGCTCTAATAGCTCTATTAATATTTTGCTCCATTTCTGCATCACCACGTTGAACTGCACTGAAGTCAATTTCTATACACGCTCTAATGGCTCTGTTCATATTTTGTTCCATTTTAGCATCACCACGTTGAACTGCACTGAAGCCCATTTCTATACACTGACTATGTCGTGTGACCCCAGTTCTATATACGCTCTAATAATATTTTGCTCCATTTCTGCATCACCACATTGAACTGCACTGAAGCCCACTTCTATACACGATCTAATGGCTCTGTTCCTATTTTGTTCCATTTTTGCATCACCACGTTGAACTGCACTGAAGCCCATTTCTTTACACTGACTATATACTGACTGGGTCGTGTGACCCCAATTCTATATACGCTCTAATAATATTTTGTTCCATTTCTGCATCACCCCATTGAACTGCACTGAAGCCTGTTTCTATACACTGACTATATACTGACTGGGTCGTGTGACCCCAGTTCTATATACGCTCTAATAGCTCTATTAATATTTTGCTCCATTTCTGCATCACCACATTGAACTGCACTGAAGTCCACTTTATAATGCTCACTTCTTCAGATACACCATTATCTCAATCGACATCAATGTAGTAGCAAATTTCAGTACTCAGTTATATCCCCAACTACCACTAGTACTTTGCTAACAGCAGATTCCAGGTGACTTGCTGTAAGTCCCAGACTCCTAAAGAATTTTGTCATTCAGATACAATCTTCTTCAGATACACCATTATCTCAATCGACATCAATGTAGTAGCAAATTTCAGTACTCAGTTATATCCCCAACTACCACTTGTACTTTGCTAACAGCAGATTCCAGGTGACTTGCTGTAAGTCCCAGACTCCTGAAGAATTTTATCATTCTTGGCAACTTTATGCAGATGTATTGTCAATCTTTCCTGATCCTGTTATTGATTCCACACTACAGAGAGGTCATCTTTCCCTCTGACCAATCATCTTTCCTAATTAAAGCTGCATTACTTTCTTGATATTCTGCACCACATAGCTCCATAACAGTGATTGTTGGGTCACCTAACTGAAAATCATCAGCCCGTGTCACAGCACCTGCTGGTTCTGCCAACTCCTTAAGCACATTTCCATTTCCGCCAGCTCCCTGGTCATTATACTTCTGATTTGGTTGTGTGATCCCAGTTCTATACACACTCTAATGGCTCTGTTCATATTTTGTTCCATTTCTGCATCACCACATTGAAACGCACTGAAGTCCAGTTCTATAACACTCTAATGACTACATATTTTGCTCCATTTTTGCATCACCACGTTGAACTGCACTGAAGTCCATTTCTATACACGCTCTAAAGGCTCTGTTCATATTTTGTTCTATTTTTGCATCACCACGTTGAACTGCACTGAAGCCCATTTCTATACACTGACTATATAGTGACTGGGTCGCGTGACCACAGTTCTATATATGCTCTAATAGCTCTATTAATATTTTGCTCCATTTCTGCATCACCACGTTGAACTGCACTGAAGTCCATTTCTATACACGCTCTAATGGCTCTGTTCATATTTTGTTCTATTTTTGCATCACCACGTTGAACTGCACTGAAGCCCATTTCTATAAACTGACTATATAGTGACTGGGTCGCGTGACCACAGTTCTATATACGCTCTAATAGCTCTATTAATATTTTGCTCTATTTCTGCATCACCACAATGAACTGCACTAAGTCCATTTCTATACATGCTCTAAAAGCTCTGTTCATATTTTGTTCTATTTTTGCATCACCACATTGAACTGCACTGAAGCCCATTTTTATACACTGACTATATACTGACTGGGTCACGTGACCCCAGTTCTATATACGCTATAACAGCTATATTCATATTTTGCTCCATTTCTGCATCACCACGTTGAACTGCACTGAAGTCCATTTCTATACACGATCTAATGGCTCTGTTCATATTTTGTTCCATTTCTGCATCACCACGTTGAACTGCACTGAAGTCCATTTCTACACACGCTCTAATGGCTCTGTTCATATTTTGTTCCATTTTTGCATCACCACATTGAACTGCAATAAAGCCTATTTCTATACACTGACTATATACTGACTGGGTGTGTGACCCCAGTTCTATATACGCTCTAATAGCTCTATTAATATTTTGCTCCACTTCTGCATCACCACATTGAACTGCGCTGAAGTCCATTTCTATACACGCTCTAACGGCTCTGTTCATATTTTATTCCATTTCTGCATCACCACGTTGAACTGCACTGAACATTTCTATACATGCTCTAAAGGCTCTGTTCATATTTTGTTCTATTTTTGCATCACCACGTTGAACTGCACTGAAGCCCATTTCTATACACTGACTATATAGTGACTGGGTCGCGTGACCACAGTTCTATATATGCTCTAATAGCTCTATTAATATTTTGCTCCATTTCTGCATCACCACGTTGAACTGCACTGAAGTCAATTTCTATACACGCTCTAATGGCTCTGTTCATATTTTGTTCCATTTTAGCATCACCACGTTGAACTGCACTGAAGCCCATTTCTATACACTGACTATGTCGTGTGACCCCAGTTCTATATACGCTCTAATAATATTTTGCTCCATTTCTGCATCACCACATTGAACTGCACTGAAGCCCACTTCTATACACGATCTAATGGCTCTGTTCCTATTTTGTTCCATTTTTGCATCACCACGTTGAACTGCACTGAAGCCCATTTCTTTACACTGACTATATACTGACTGGGTCGTGTGACCCCAATTCTATATACGCTCTAATAATATTTTGTTCCATTTCTGCATCACCCCATTGAACTGCACTGAAGCCTGTTTCTATACACTGACTATATACTGACTGGGTCGTGTGACCCCAGTTCTATATACGCTCTAATAGCTCTATTAATATTTTGCTCCATTTCTGCATCACCACATTGAACTGCACTGAAGTCCACTTTATAATGCTCACTTCTTCAGATACACCATTATCTCAATCGACATCAATGTAGTAGCAAATTTCAGTACTCAGTTATATCCCCAACTACCACTAGTACTTTGCTAACAGCAGATTCCAGGTGACTTGCTGTAAGTCCCAGACTCCTAAAGAATTTTGTCATTCAGATACAATCTTCTTCAGATACACCATTATCTCAATCGACATCAATGTAGTAGCAAATTTCAGTACTCAGTTATATCCCCAACTACCACTTGTACTTTGCTAACAGCAGATTCCAGGTGACTTGCTGTAAGTCCCAGACTCCTGAAGAATTTTATCATTCTTGGCAACTTTATGCAGATGTATTGTCAATCTTTCCTGATCCTGTTATTGATTCCACACTACAGAGAGGTCATCTTTCCCTCTGACCAATCATCTTTCCTAATTAAAGCTGCATTACTTTCTTGATATTCTGCACCACATAGCTCCATAACAGTGATTGTTGGGTCACCTAACTGAAAATCATCAGCCCGTGTCACAGCACCTGCTGGTTCTGCCAACTCCTTAAGCACATTTCCATTTCCGCCAGCTCCCTGGTCATTATACTTCTGATTTGGTTGTGTGATCCCAGTTCTATACACACTCTAATGGCTCTGTTCATATTTTGTTCCATTTCTGCATCACCACATTGAAACGCACTGAAGTCCAGTTCTATAACACTCTAATGACTACATATTTTGCTCCATTTTTGCATCACCACGTTGAACTGCACTGAAGTCCATTTCTATACACGCTCTAAAGGCTCTGTTCATATTTTGTTCTATTTTTGCATCACCACGTTGAACTGCACTGAAGCCCATTTCTATACACTGACTATATAGTGACTGGGTCGCGTGACCACAGTTCTATATATGCTCTAATAGCTCTATTAATATTTTGCTCCATTTCTGCATCACCACGTTGAACTGCACTGAAGTCCATTTCTATACACGCTCTAATGGCTCTGTTCATATTTTGTTCTATTTTTGCATCACCACGTTGAACTGCACTGAAGCCCATTTCTATAAACTGACTATATAGTGACTGGGTCGCGTGACCACAGTTCTATATATGCTCTAATAGCTCTATTAATATTTTGCTCCATTTCTGCATCACCACATTGAACTGCACTGAAGTCCATTTCTATACACGCTCTAAAGGCTCTGTTCATATTTTGTTCTATTTTTGCATCACCACGTTGAACTGCACTGAAGCCCATTTCTATACACTTGACTATATAGTGACTGGGTCGCGTGACCACAGTTCAATACACGCTCTAATGGCTCTGTTCATATTTTTGCAACACCACGTTGAAATGCACTGAAGTCCATTTCTATACATGCTCTAAAAGCTCTGTTCATATTTTGTTCTATTTTTGCATCACCACATTGAACTGCACTGAAGCCCATTTTTATACACTGACTATATACTGACTGGGTCACGTGACCCCAGTTCTATATATGCTCTAACAGCTATATTCATATTTTGCTCCATTTCTGCATCACCACGTTGAACTGCACGTAAGTCCATTTCTATACACGATCTAATGGCTCTGTTCATATTTTGTTCCATTTCTGCATCACCACGTTGAACTGCACTGAAGTCCATTTCTACACACGCTCTAATGGCTCTGTTCATATTTTGTTCCATTTTTGCATCACCACATTGAACTGCAATAAAGCCTATTTCTACACACGCTCTAATGGCTCTGTTCATATTTTGCTCCATTTCTGCATCACCACGTTGAACTGCACTGAAGTCCATTTCTATACACGCTCTAATGGCTCTGTTCATATTTTGTTCCATTTTTGCACCATGACAATGAACTGCATTGAAGCCCATTTGTAAACACTGACTATATATGCTGTTCATATTTTATTTCATTTCTGCATCACCATGTTGAACTGCACTGAAGCCCATTTCTATACACTGACTATATATACTCTGTTCATATTTTATTACATTTCTGCATCACCACTTTGAACTGCACTGAAGTCCATTTCTATACATGCTCTAATGGCTCTGTTCATATTTTGTTCCATTTTTGCACCACCACGTTAAACTGCACTGAAGTCCATTTCTATACACGATCTAATGGCTCTGTTCATATTTTGTTCCATTTTTGCATCACCACATTGAACTGCAATAAAGCCTATTTCTACACACGCTCTAATGGCTCTGTTCATATTTTGCTCCATTTCTGCATCACCACGTTGAACTGCACTGAAGTCCATTTCTATACACGCTCTAATGGCTCTGTTCATATTTTGTTCCATTTTTGCACCATGACAATGAACTGCATTGAAGCCCATTTGTAAACACTGACTATATATGCTGTTCATATTTTATTTCATTTCTGCATCACCATGTTGAACTGCACTGAAGCCCATTTCTATACACTGACTATATATACTCTGTTCATATTTTATTACATTTCTGCATCACCACTTTGAACTGCACTGAAGTCCATTTCTATACATGCTCTAATGGCTCTGTTCATATTTTGTTCCATTTTTGCACCACCACGTTAAACTGCACTGAAGTCCATTTCTATACACGCTCTAATGGCTCTGTTCATATTTTGTTCCATTTTTGCATCACCACATTGAACTGCACTGAAGTCCATTTCTACACACGCTATAATGGCTCTGTTCATATTTTGTTCCATTTTTGCATCACCACATTGAACTGCAATAAAGCCCACTTCTATACACTGACTATATACTGACTGGGTCGTGTGACCCCAGTTCTATATACGCTCTAATAGCTCTATTAATATTTTGCTACATTTCTGCATCACCACATTGAACTGCACTGAAGTCAATTTCTATACACGCTCTAAAGGCTCTGTTCATATTTTGTTCTATTTTTGCATCACCACGTTGAACTGCACTGGAGCCCATTTCTATACAGACTATATAGTGACTGGGTCGCGTGACCACAGTTCAATACACGCTCTAATGGCTCTGTTCATATTTTGTTCCATTTTTGCATCACATCACCACGTTGAACTTCACTGAAGCCCATTTCTATACACTGACTATATACTGACTAGGTCAGGTGACCACAGTTCTATATACGCTCTAATAGCTCTATTAATATTTTGCTCTATTTCTGCATCACCACAATGAACTGCACTGAAGTCCATTTCTATACACGATCTAATGGCTCTGTTCATATTTTGTTCCATTTCTGCATCACCACGTTGAACTGCACTGAAGTCCATTTCTACACACGCTCTAATGGCTCTGTTCATATTTTGTTCCATTTTTGCATCACCACGTTGAACTGCACTGAAGCCCATTTCTATACACTGACTATATAGTGACTGGGTCGCGTGACCACAGTTCTATATATGCTCTAATAGCTCTATTAATATTTTGCTCCATTTCTGCATCACCAACACTGAACTGCACTGAAGTCCATTTCTATACACGCTCTAAAGGCTCTTTTCATATTTTGTTCTATTTTTTGCATCACCACGTTGAACTGCACTGAAGCCCATTTCTATACACTGACTATACAGTGACTGGGTCGCGTGACCACAGTTCAATACACGCTCTAATGGCTCTGTTCATATTTTGTTCCATTTTTGCATCACCACGTTGAACTGCACTGAAGCCCATTTCTATACACTGACTATATACTGACTGGGTCAGGTGACCACAGTTCTATATACGCTCTAATAGCTCTATTAATATTTTGCTCTATTTCTGCATCACCACAATGAACTGCACTGAAGTCCATTTCTATACATGCTCTAAAAGCTCTGTTCATATTTTGTTCTATTTTTGCATCACAACATTGAACTGCACTGAAGCCCATTTTTATACACTGACTATATACTGACTGGGTCACGTGACCCCAGTTCTATATACGCTCTAACAGCTATATTCATATTTTGCTCCATTTCTGCATCACCACGTTGAACTGCACTGAAGTCCATTTCTATACACGATCTAATGGCTCTGTTCATATTTTGTTCCATTTCTGCATCACCACGTTGAACTGCACTGAAGTCCATTTCTACACACGCTCTAATGGCTCTGTTCATATTTTGTTCCATTTTTGCATCACCACATTGAACTGCAATAAAGCCTATTTCTATACACTGACTATATACTGACTGGGTGTGTGACCCCAGTTCTATATACGCTCTAATAGCTCTATTAATATTTTGCTCCACTTCTGCATCACCACATTGAACTGCGCTGAAGTCCATTTCTATACACGCTCTAACGGCTCTGTTCATATTTTATTCCATTTCTGCATCACCACGTTGAACTGCACTGAACATTTCTATACATGCTCTAAAGGCTCTGTTCATATTTTGTTCTATTTTTGCATCACCACGTTGAACTGCACTGAAGCCCATTTCTATACACTGACTATATAGTGACTGGGTCGCGTGACCACAGTTCTATATATGCTCTAATAGCTCTATTAATATTTTGCTCCATTTCTGCATCACCACGTTGAACTGCACTGAAGTCAATTTCTATACACGCTCTAATGGCTCTGTTCATATTTTGTTCCATTTTAGCATCACCACGTTGAACTGCACTGAAGCCCATTTCTATACACTGACTATGTCGTGTGACCCCAGTTCTATATACGCTCTAATAGCTCTATTAATATTTTGCTCCATTTCTGCATCACCACATTGAACTGCACTGAAGCCCACTTCTATACACGATCTAATGGCTCTGTTCCTATTTTGTTCCATTTTTGCATCACCACGTTGAACTGCACTGAAGCCCATTTCTTTACACTGACTATATACTGACTGGGTCGTGTGACCCCAATTCTATATACGCTCTAATAATATTTTGTTCCATTTCTGCATCACCCCATTGAACTGCACTGAAGCCTGTTTCTATACACTGACTATATACTGACTGGGACGTGTGACCCCAGTTCTATATACGCTCTAATAGCTCTATTAATATTTTGCTCCATTTCTGCATCACCACATTGAACTGCACTGAAGTCCACTTTATAATGCTCACTTCTTCAGATACACCATTATCTCAATCGACATCAATGTAGTAGCAAATTTCAGTACTCAGTTATATCCCCAACTACCACTAGTACTTTGCTAACAGCAGATTCCAGGTGACTTGCTGTAAGTCCCAGACTCCTAAAGAATTTTGTCATTCAGATACAATCTTCTTCAGATACACCATTATCTCAATCGACATCAATGTAGTAGCAAATTTCAGTACTCAGTTATATCCCCAACTACCACTTGTACTTTGCTAACAGCAGATTCCAGGTGACTTGCTGTAAGTCCCAGACTCCTGAAGAATTTTATCATTCTTGGCAACTTTATGCAGATGTATTGTCAATCTTTCCTGATCCTGTTATTGATTCCACACTACAGAGAGGTCATCTTTCCCTCTGACCAATCATCTTTCCTAATTAAAGCTGCATTACTTTCTTGATATTCTGCACCACATAGCTCCATAACAGTGATTGTTGGGTCACCTAACTGAAAATCATCAGCCCGTGTCACAGCACCTGCTGGTTCTGCCAACTCCTTAAGCACATTTCCATTTCCGCCAGCTCCCTGGTCATTATACTTCTGATTTGGTTGTGTGATCCCAGTTCTATACACACTCTAATGGCTCTGTTCATATTTTGTTCCATTTCTGCATCACCACATTGAAACGCACTGAAGTCCAGTTCTATAACACTCTAATGACTACATATTTTGCTCCATTTTTGCATCACCACGTTGAACTGCACTGAAGTCCATTTCTATACACGCTCTAAAGGCTCTGTTCATATTTTGTTCTATTTTTGCATCACCACGTTGAACTGCACTGAAGCCCATTTCTATACACTGACTATATAGTGACTGGGTCGCGTGACCACAGTTCTATATATGCTCTAATAGCTCTATTAATATTTTGCTCCATTTCTGCATCACCACGTTGAACTGCACTGAAGTCCATTTCTATACACGCTCTAATGGCTCTGTTCATATTTTGTTCTATTTTTGCATCACCACGTTGAACTGCACTGAAGCCCATTTCTATAAACTGACTATATAGTGACTGGGTCGCGTGACCACAGTTCTATATATGCTCTAATAGCTCTATTAATATTTTGCTCCATTTCTGCATCACCACATTGAACTGCACTGAAGTCCATTTCTATACACGCTCTAAAGGCTCTGTTCATATTTTGTTCTATTTTTGCATCACCACGTTGAACTGCACTGAAGCCCATTTCTATACACTTGACTATATAGTGACTGGGTCGCGTGACCACAGTTCAATACACGCTCTAATGGCTCTGTTCATATTTTTGCATCACCACGTTGAACTGCACTGAAGTCCATTTCTATACACGCTCTAAAGGCTCTGTTCATATTTTGTTCTATTTTTGCATCACCACGTTGAACTGCACTGAAGCCCATTTCTATACACTGACTATATAGTGACTGGGTCGCGTGACCACAGTTCTATATATGCTCTAATAGCTCTATTAATATTTTGCTCCATTTCTGCATCACCACGTTGAACTGCACTGAAGTCCATTTCTATACACGCTCTAATGGCTCTGTTCATATTTTGTTCTATTTTTGCATCACCACGTTGAACTGCACTGAAGCCCATTTCTATAAACTGACTATATAGTGACTGGGTCGCGTGACCACAGTTCTATATATGCTCTAATAGCTCTATTAATATTTTGCTCCATTTCTGCATCACCACATTGAACTGCACTGAAGTCCATTTCTATACACGCTCTAAAGGCTCTGTTCATATTTTGTTCTATTTTTGCATCACCACGTTGAACTGCACTGAAGCCCATTTCTATACACTTGACTATATAGTGACTGGGTCGCGTGACCACAGTTCAATACACGCTCTAATGGCTCTGTTCATATTTTTGCAACACCACGTTGAAATGCACTGAAGTCCATTTCTATACATGCTCTAAAAGCTCTGTTCATATTTTGTTCTATTTTTGCATCACCACATTGAACTGCACTGAAGCCCATTTTTCTACACTGACTATATACTGACTGGGTCACGTGACCCCAGTTCTATATATGCTCTAACAGCTATATTCATATTTTGCTCCATTTCTGCATCACCACGTTGAACTGCACGTAAGTCCATTTCTATACACGATCTAATGGCTCTGTTCATATTTTGTTCCATTTCTGCATCACCACGTTGAACTGCACTGAAGTCCATTTCTACACACGCTCTAATGGCTCTGTTCATATTTTGTTCCATTTTTGCATCACCACATTGAACTGCAATAAAGCCTATTTCTACACACGCTCTAATGGCTCTGTTCATATTTTGCTCCATTTCTGCATCACCACGTTGAACTGCACTGAAGTCCATTTCTATACACGCTCTAATGGCTCTGTTCATATTTTGTTCCATTTTTGCACCATGACAATGAACTGCATTGAAGCCCATTTGTAAACACTGACTATATATGCTGTTCATATTTTATTTCATTTCTGCATCACCATGTTGAACTGCACTGAAGCCCATTTCTATACACTGACTATATATACTCTGTTCATATTTTATTACATTTCTGCATCACCACTTTGAACTGCACTGAAGTCCATTTCTATACATGCTCTAATGGCTCTGTTCATATTTTGTTCCATTTTTGCACCACCACGTTAAACTGCACTGAAGTCCATTTCTATACACGATCTAATGGCTCTGTTCATATTTTGTTCCATTTTTGCATCACCACATTGAACTGCAATAAAGCCTATTTCTACACACGCTCTAATGGCTCTGTTCATATTTTGCTCCATTTCTGCATCACCACGTTGAACTGCACTGAAGTCCATTTCTATACACGCTCTAATGGCTCTGTTCATATTTTGTTCCATTTTTGCACCATGACAATGAACTGCATTGAAGCCCATTTGTAAACACTGACTATATATGCTGTTCATATTTTATTTCATTTCTGCATCACCATGTTGAACTGCACTGAAGCCCATTTCTATACACTGACTATATATACTCTGTTCATATTTTATTACATTTCTGCATCACCACTTTGAACTGCACTGAAGTCCATTTCTATACATGCTCTAATGGCTCTGTTCATATTTTGTTCCATTTTTGCACCACCACGTTAAACTGCACTGAAGTCCATTTCTATACACGCTCTAATGGCTCTGTTCATATTTTGTTCCATTTTTGCATCACCACATTGAACTGCACTGAAGTCCATTTCTACACACGCTATAATGGCTCTGTTCATATTTTGTTCCATTTTTGCATCACCACATTGAACTGCAATAAAGCCCACTTCTATACACTGACTATATACTGACTGGGTCGTGTGACCCCAGTTCTATATACGCTCTAATAGCTCTATTAATATTTTGCTACATTTCTGCATCACCACATTGAACTGCACTGAAGTCAATTTCTATACACGCTCTAAAGGCTCTGTTCATATTTTGTTCTATTTTTGCATCACCACGTTGAACTGCACTGGAGCCCATTTCTATACAGACTATATAGTGACTGGGTCGCGTGACCACAGTTCAATACACGCTCTAATGGCTCTGTTCATATTTTGTTCCATTTTTGCATCACATCACCACGTTGAACTTCACTGAAGCCCATTTCTATACACTGACTATATACTGACTAGGTCAGGTGACCACAGTTCTATATACGCTCTAATAGCTCTATTAATATTTTGCTCTATTTCTGCATCACCACAATGAACTGCACTGAAGTCCATTTCTATACACGATCTAATGGCTCTGTTCATATTTTGTTCCATTTCTGCATCACCACGTTGAACTGCACTGAAGTCCATTTCTACACACGCTCTAATGGCTCTGTTCATATTTTGTTCCATTTTTGCATCACCACGTTGAACTGCACTGAAGCCCATTTCTATACACTGACTATATAGTGACTGGGTCGCGTGACCACAGTTCTATATATGCTCTAATAGCTCTATTAATATTTTGCTCCATTTCTGCATCACCAACACTGAACTGCACTGAAGTCCATTTCTATACACGCTCTAAAGGCTCTTTTCATATTTTGTTCTATTTTTTGCATCACCACGTTGAACTGCACTGAAGCCCATTTCTATACACTGACTATACAGTGACTGGGTCGCGTGACCACAGTTCAATACACGCTCTAATGGCTCTGTTCATATTTTGTTCCATTTTTGCATCACCACGTTGAACTGCACTGAAGCCCATTTCTATACACTGACTATATACTGACTGGGTCAGGTGACCACAGTTCTATATACGCTCTAATAGCTCTATTAATATTTTGCTCTATTTCTGCATCACCACAATGAACTGCACTGAAGTCCATTTCTATACATGCTCTAAAAGCTCTGTTCATATTTTGTTCTATTTTTGCATCACAACATTGAACTGCACTGAAGCCCATTTTTATACACTGACTATATACTGACTGGGTCACGTGACCCCAGTTCTATATACGCTCTAACAGCTATATTCATATTTTGCTCCATTTCTGCATCACCACGTTGAACTGCACTGAAGTCCATTTCTATACACGATCTAATGGCTCTGTTCATATTTTGTTCCATTTCTGCATCACCACGTTGAACTGCACTGAAGTCCATTTCTACACACGCTCTAATGGCTCTGTTCATATTTTGTTCCATTTTTGCATCACCACATTGAACTGCAATAAAGCCTATTTCTATACACTGACTATATACTGACTGGGTGTGTGACCCCAGTTCTATATACGCTTTAATAGCTCTATTAATATTTTGCTCCACTTCTGCATCACCACATTGAACTGCGCTGAAGTCCATTTCTATACACGCTCTAACGGCTCTGTTCATATTTTATTCCATTTCTGCATCACCACGTTGAACTGCACTGAACATTTCTATACATGCTCTAAAGGCTCTGTTCATATTTTGTTCTATTTTTGCATCACCACGTTGAACTGCACTGAAGCCCATTTCTATACACTGACTATATAGTGACTGGGTCGCGTGACCACAGTTCTATATATGCTCTAATAGCTCTATTAATATTTTGCTCCATTTCTGCATCACCACGTTGAACTGCACTGAAGTCAATTTCTATACACGCTCTAATGGCTCTGTTCATATTTTGTTCCATTTTAGCATCACCACGTTGAACTGCACTGAAGCCCATTTCTATACACTGACTATGTCGTGTGACCCCAGTTCTATATACGCTCTAATAGCTCTATTAATATTTTGCTCCATTTCTGCATCACCACATTGAACTGCACTGAAGCCCACTTCTATACACGATCTAATGGCTCTGTTCCTATTTTGTTCCATTTTTGCATCACCACGTTGAACTGCACTGAAGCCCATTTCTTTACACTGACTATATACTGACTGGGTCGTGTGACCCCAATTCTATATACGCTCTAATAATATTTTGTTCCATTTCTGCATCACCCCATTGAACTGCACTGAAGCCTGTTTCTATACACTGACTATATACTGACTGGGACGTGTGACCCCAGTTCTATATACGCTCTAATAGCTCTATTAATATTTTGCTCCATTTCTGCATCACCACATTGAACTGCACTGAAGTCCACTTTATAATGCTCACTTCTTCAGATACACCATTATCTCAATCGACATCAATGTAGTAGCAAATTTCAGTACTCAGTTATATCCCCAACTACCACTAGTACTTTGCTAACAGCAGATTCCAGGTGACTTGCTGTAAGTCCCAGACTCCTAAAGAATTTTGTCATTCAGATACAATCTTCTTCAGATACACCATTATCTCAATCGACATCAATGTAGTAGCAAATTTCAGTACTCAGTTATATCCCCAACTACCACTTGTACTTTGCTAACAGCAGATTCCAGGTGACTTGCTGTAAGTCCCAGACTCCTGAAGAATTTTATCATTCTTGGCAACTTTATGCAGATGTATTGTCAATCTTTCCTGATCCTGTTATTGATTCCACACTACAGAGAGGTCATCTTTCCCTCTGACCAATCATCTTTCCTAATTAAAGCTGCATTACTTTCTTGATATTCTGCACCACATAGCTCCATAACAGTGATTGTTGGGTCACCTAACTGAAAATCATCAGCCCGTGTCACAGCACCTGCTGGTTCTGCCAACTCCTTAAGCACATTTCCATTTCCGCCAGCTCCCTGGTCATTATACTTCTGATTTGGTTGTGTGATCCCAGTTCTATACACACTCTAATGGCTCTGTTCATATTTTGTTCCATTTCTGCATCACCACATTGAAACGCACTGAAGTCCAGTTCTATAACACTCTAATGACTACATATTTTGTTCTATTTTTGCATCACCACGTTGAACTGCACTGAAGCCCATTTCTATACACTGACTATATAGTGACTGGGTCGCGTGACCACAGTTCTATATATGCTCTAATAGCTCTATTAATATTTTGCTCCATTTCTGCATCACCACGTTGAACTGCACTGAAGTCCATTTCTATACATGCTCTAAAAGCTCTGTTCATATTTTGTTCTATTTTTGCATCACCACATTGAACTGCACTGAAGCCCATTTTTATACACTGACTATATACTGACTGGGTCACGTGACCCCAGTTCTATATATGCTCTAACAGCTATATTCATATTTTGCTCCATTTCTGCATCACCACGTTGAACTGCACGTAAGTCCATTTCTATACACGATCTAATGGCTCTGTTCATATTTTGTTCCATTTCTGCATCACCACGTTGAAATGCACTGAAGTTCATTTCTACACACGCTCTAATGGCTCTGTTCATATTTTGTTCCATTTTTGCATCACCACATTGAACTGCAATAAAGCCTATTTCTACACACGCTCTAATGGCTCTGTTCATATTTTGCTCCATTTCTGCATCACCACGTTGAACTGCACTGAAGTCCATTTCTATACACGCTCTAATGGCTCTGTTCATATTTTGTTCCATTTTTGCACCATGACAATGAACTGCATTGAAGCCCATTTGTAAACACTGACTATATATGCTGTTCATATTTTATTTCATTTCTGCATCACCATGTTGAACTGCACTGAAGCCCATTTCTATACACTGACTATATATACTCTGTTCATATTTTATTACATTTCTGCATCACCACTTTGAACTGCACTGAAGTCCATTTCTATACATGCTCTAATGGCTCTGTTCATATTTTGTTCCATTTTTGCACCACCACGTTAAACTGCACTGAAGTCCATTTCTATACACGATCTAATGGCTCTGTTCATATTTTGTTCCATTTTTGCATCACCACATTGAACTGCAATAAAGCCTATTTCTACACACGCTCTAATGGCTCTGTTCATATTTTGCTCCATTTCTGCATCACCACGTTGAACTGCACTGAAGTCCATTTCTATACACGCTCTAATGGCTCTGTTCATATTTTGTTCCATTTTTGCACCATGACAATGAACTGCATTGAAGCCCATTTGTAAACACTGACTATATATGCTGTTCATATTTTATTTCATTTCTGCATCACCATGTTGAACTGCACTGAAGCCCATTTCTATACACTGACTATATATACTCTGTTCATATTTTATTACATTTCTGCATCACCACTTTGAACTGCACTGAAGTCCATTTCTATACATGCTCTAATGGCTCTGTTCATATTTTGTTCCATTTTTGCACCACCACGTTAAACTGCACTGAAGTCCATTTCTATACACGCTCTAATGGCTCTGTTCATATTTTGTTCCATTTTTGCATCACCACATTGAACTGCACTGAAGTCCATTTCTACACACGCTATAATGGCTCTGTTCATATTTTGTTCCATTTTTGCATCACCACATTGAACTGCAATAAAGCCCACTTCTATACACTGACTATATACTGACTGGGTCGTGTGACCCCAGTTCTATATACGCTCTAATAGCTCTATTAATATTTTGCTACATTTCTGCATCACCACATTGAACTGCACTGAAGTCAATTTCTATACACGCTCTAAAGGCTCTGTTCATATTTTGTTCTATTTTTGCATCACCACGTTGAACTGCACTGGAGCCCATTTCTATACAGACTATATAGTGACTGGGTCGCGTGACCACAGTTCAATACACGCTCTAATGGCTCTGTTCATATTTTGTTCCATTTTTGCATCACCACGTTGAACTTCACTGAAGCCCATTTCTATACACTGACTATATACTGACTAGGTCAGGTGACCACAGTTCTATATACGCTCTAATAGCTCTATTAATATTTTGCTCTATTTCTGCATCACCACAATGAACTGCACTGAAGTCCATTTCTATACACGATCTAATGGCTCTGTTCATATTTTGTTCCATTTCTGCATCACCACGTTGAACTGCACTGAAGTCCATTTCTACACACGCTCTAATGGCTCTGTTCATATTTTGTTCCATTTTTGCATCACCACGTTGAACTGCACTGAAGCCCATTTCTATACACTGACTATATAGTGACTGGGTCGCGTGACCACAGTTCTATATATGCTCTAATAGCTCTATTAATATTTTGCTCCATTTCTGCATCACCAACACTGAACTGCACTGAAGTCCATTTCTATACACGCTCTAAAGGCTCTGTTCATATTTTGTTCTATTTTTTGCATCACCACGTTGAACTGCACTGAAGCCCATTTCTATACACTGACTATACAGTGACTGGGTCGCGTGACCACAGTTCAATACACGCTCTAATGGCTCTGTTCATATTTTGTTCCATTTTTGCATCACCACGTTGAACTGCACTGAAGCCCATTTCTATACACTGACTATATACTGACTGGGTCAGGTGACCACAGTTCTATATACGCTCTAATAGCTCTATTAATATTTTGCTCTATTTCTGCATCACCACAATTAACTGCACTGAAGTCCATTTCTATACATGCTCTAAAAGCTCTGTTCATATTTTGTTCTATTTTTGCATCACAACATTGAACTGCACTGAAGCCCATTTTTATACACTGACTATATACTGACTGGGTCACGTGACCCCAGTTCTATATACGCTCTAACAGCTATATTCATATTTTGCTCCATTTCTGCATCACCACGTTGAACTGCACTGAAGTCCATTTCTATACACGATCTAATGGCTCTGTTCATATTTTGTTCCATTTCTGCATCACCACGTTGAACTGCACTGAAGTCCATTTCTACACACGCTCTAATGGCTCTGTTCATATTTTGTTCCATTTTTGCATCACCACATTGAACTGCAATAAAGCCTATTTCTATACACTGACTATATACTGACTGGGTGTGTGACCCCAGTTCTATATACGCTCTAATAGCTCTATTAATATTTTGCTCCATTTCTGCATCACCATATTGAACTGCGCTGAAGTCCATTTCTATACACGCTCTAAAGGCTCTGTTCATATTTTGTTCTATTTTTGCATCACCACGTTGAACTGCACTGAAGCCCATTTCTATACACTGACTATATAGTGACTGGGTCGCGTGACCACAGTTCTATATATGCTCTAATAGCTCTATTAATATTTTGCTCCATTTCTGCATCACCACATTGAATTGCACTGAAGCCCATTTCTATACACTGACTATATAGTGACTGGGTCGCATGACCACAGTTCTATACACGCTCTAATGACTCTGTTCATATTTTGTTCCATTTTTGCATCACCACGTTGAACTGCACTGAAGTCCATTTCTATACACGCTCTAACGGCTCTGTTCATATTTTATTCCATTTCTGCATCACCATGTTGAACTGCACTGAACTCCATTTCTATACATGCTCTAAAGGCTCTGTTCATATTTTGTTCTATTTTTGCATCCCCACGTTGAACTGCACTGAAGCCCATTTCTATACACTGACTATATACTGACTGGGTGTGTGACCCCAGTTTTATATACGCTCTAATAGCTCTATTAATATTTTGCTCCATTTCTGCATCACCACATTGAACTGCGCTGAAGTCCATTTCTATACACGCTCTAACGGCTCTGTTCATATTTTATTCCATTTCTGCATCACCACGTTGAACTGCACTGAACTCCATTTCTATACATGCTCTAAAGGCTCTGTTCATATTTTGTTCTATTTTTGCATCACCACGTTGAACTGCACTGAAGCCCATTTCTATACACTGACTATATAGTGACTGGGTCGCGTGACCACAGTTCTATATATTCTCTAATAGCTCTATTAATATTTTGCTCCATTTCTGCATCACCACGTTGAACTGCACTGAAGTCCATTTCTATACACGCTCTAATGGCTCTGTTCATATGTTGTTCCATTTTAGCATCACCACGTTGAACTGCACTGAAGCCCATTTCTATACACTGACTATGTCGTGTGACCCCAGTTCTATATACGCTCTAATAGCTCTCTTAATATTTTGCTCCATTTCTGCATCACCACATTGAACTGCACTGAAGCCCATTTATTGTGAATATACGACACTGCCTTCAATCTTCTTCTAAACGGTAGTTGGGACCTGTATGTATACTTCTGATTGGGTTGCGTGACCCCAGTGCTATAACACTCTAATGACTTCATATTTTGCTCCATTTCTGCATCACCAGGTTGAACTGCACTGAAGTCCAGTTCTGCCTTGTCTCCCTGGACAAGAACAGAAGATGCTGGCACTTCCACCCAATCCAATCCAGTAAACTGGTCCACCTATCTTCACAACATCCATGGTTGTGTCAGCAATCTCCTTGTTCACATGGTCACTTTCCAGTATTCCAATTCCTGTGCTGAACATGAAGGGCTTTATATACTCTCTCCTCTCTCCATGTGGTGACTTCATTCCATAAGACCTAGCAAATCAAGCAAGTACTAGCTCTCCAAACTTCCAAAATCTGAAACACCATTACTGGCTTCTACAGCAACATCAACCGGTAGAGCAAAGTTGGCAGGATACTCATCTTCATTATTCTCCCTATTCATCTTCATTATTCTCCCATAAAGTCTATAGCCTGGTATATTCAGATTGCCAAAACTGTAGCCGGCCATTCCAGCAATCACACGTGCACCCTTACCTATTGCAAACTTTCTCTCCGCAAGCTGTTCCAGCATTTCCTGGAGAAACATACAGCTTCACTTGCTTGTTGTTTTGAAGATGCTACCACAACACCCTTCCCTGCTGCAAGATCGGTTATATAACCAAGGTGGTTAAATGATCTATAGAGGATCACAGTGGCTTATAGACTATCATCATATGGGTTACAGATCTTCAAACGACAACCGTAATAAAGTAAAGAAGGTGGTTAGTAGTGAGTGTAGTGGTCGGGATTTGTGTGCGTGTGAGTGGGTGCGCAAGGGCTATAGTACTCCTCCTCAGGATGGAGGAGAGGCTGTGGGGTGGTTGCAAGACAGGTTTTCATTATTAAGGAGGTGGGTGGGTTGAGTTGTAGGGTGGAGACGGAGTTGAAAAGTGGCTAGTGAAGAGGCCGGCATGGTTGAGTGTTTGACCCAGTTTCAGTGTGGCTGAGGGTATGGCTTATAGGTCAGTGTGGCAGAAGGTATGAGACGTTTCAACCTTAATCTTCTACACTTACTATATAAGGATAA
Organism: Cepaea hortensis; assembly: GCA_963921405.1. NCBI lineage: Eukaryota > Metazoa > Mollusca > Gastropoda > Stylommatophora > Helicidae > Cepaea > Cepaea hortensis. The sequence continues at coordinate 8,475,206 of OY992896.1, forward strand.
GTCCGTTCTTTTCCGCTAGCTAGCTGACTGATTTTCACCTCTTTTATGTCTATGCCATTAACTCTGGTACCGTCTTTAGTCTTTACTAATGACACAGGACAGACAGAATGATAGACAGTGTGCCTGAACTCTCCACCACTTCGGACCACTGAACACAAATCAATGTACAACAGTGGTTCTCAACCTTTTTTGGCCCGTGCCCCCCTTCACCATATTTTCAGAACGTCATTCCTCCCCGTTTCATATTTCCTACTAAAAATTTGGCCCGTGATACCCCCCCCCCCCCCCCCCCCCCCGTTTCATATTTCCTATCTAAAAATCCCCCCTCCCCTTACACAGTATATGTAATAATGGAAGCTAAATTTAATAGCACATATAAAACAAGTCTAGACGTCCTCATAAAACGCGATTTGTGGGTCTACTTACTTTATAAAATGAATTTTCGAAAGGTGAAACGTACAGAACCGTAAAGTATGAAGGGAAAAACAATATCAAGTAATCGGTTCTTGTATTAACGCGACCTTGAAATAATCTTAATTCCCCCCCCCCCCTGGAAACCGTAAAATTCCCCCTTTGTGGGGGGGGGGGGGAGAAGAATTCCCCACCGGTTGAGAACCACTGATGTACAAGCTACAGACAATACACTTAATTATTCTTGCTGCAGTTTTCTTCTTGGTAGCTCTAATTCAACGGCGCAGGCTAGGGTCCTCATCTCAGCAGGCAGCACTCCAATGACAAATGGAAAGAAACGGTGGGCACTCAGGTAGATCAAATTTGGACAGGCACTCCTTGGGTGGAGCAGGTAGGCACTTCGAATGAACAGGTGTGATATGGAAGTTGGCAGATATCATTGCTGAAGATATCTCTGGTTACAAAATTGACGGAAACACACCATATATCTTGATGTCACAATATGCGATTGAGGCGCTGGAAGCCGATGATTGTAGAATAGTCGAGTCTGTTTAACTGGTGACATGTACTGTTGAAATATAGAACTGTGTTGGGTGTTGGACTTTATTGTAGTTGTTGACGAACTTCACTGTAGCTGTTGATGATGTGGTTCATTTAGATTACTTCCAAGTCTGCCATGATACAAATCGCCTTCAAAAATTGGGTCAATGTTACTGTACTTGTAGATAGTGAAATACTGTTGAGGAGATATGTGATGGCAGGTACATTCACATTGACGGTTTCCGTGTCCTAGGGCTGATCTCTCCTGATGGACCTCTCAGATCAGGTCAATAAGCTAAAAGTACGGGGAAATCATTATCCAAAAAAACATGTCTGGCTGTAGCTTGGATTCACTGACCAATCCGCAGAACAATCCAAATGTCATTCCAAGGATTTTATCTAAGATGGGGATGACCTGAGGCATTAAGCTGTGCTGTTGTTCACTTTGTCAGTAATTGCTGGAATCAGTTCGAAACAACTCAAATACATTCGTCTGCACCCTTCAGCTTCTCACTACTGAGAACCACCTGTTGACCTTTAAGGGTGCTCATTTCTCTTCTTTCTGTTGGTGTATTTCATGATTCAAGTTTGGTTCACCTGTTGCATTTCATTAATAACATTTGTGTCGAGCTTCCTTGTATATTTCTGACCATGCATGCTAAGAATGGCTTTTGAAGCAAACCATTTCAGAGACCAAATTGTCCAGCTGTTCAACTTTGCTGGCATCTCCCTCAAACAAGGTCAAAAATCTGGCCTGTGTGCCAGTAGTTCTCTTCACTCCTCAGAATTTAAGGTCGTCCCATACCCTCTCCAGATTTTTCAAATCCATACGGTCGTGTGCCCAGATACAGGCTCTCATGCCAACTGTGGAAACATGATCTTCTTGCAGATGTATAACAGATCGAGTTCATCCTCATTACAATTTCATTCTTTAAATCAAGTGCATCAATGTAACAAATCATGGCCACTGACAGTTGGTCCAGCTTCATTAGGTCAACAGTTCTGTTCCCGTCTAAAATCAAGAGTTGTGGTTTTATCACCTGTCAAAAAAGCTACATTGTTGCATCTTGTTGCTTGCATCACAGAGTTGGTTTCCCATTTGGCCATCATCATAATCCACTTTTGCCTTCAAGCGTCGTGGGGAGGAATAGTTGGCGCTCCAGTGCCTGATGGGTGGCAATGGAGTCATTCCATGTGAATGTAAAATATCTTTGATGTAAATTCATTTTCTCATGCATCGTCTTGCTCTCATAGATCTCTTTTCTGTGCTGGTTGTTATGTTGCATTCTAACATGATGGCCAAACCATTTGCTCTTCTGTCATTTACTACGTGGCACAAGTGGCTGAATGCAGACACATTCTGATATATCACGCTGCAATCACCAAGTTCTGAAAAAGAATAATTGCCATTAGTATTGCAGAAAGTTGTGATCTTGAACAGGCGGTATTCATTATAAAGAACTGCATTACTCAACACCAGACTAGGTCGAGCATTACCAGCAAATGTATACCTCTGAAGTCAAAGAGTGGATCCGCATGGTGGCGAGGGACACTGGTATAAGGAAAAGCTAATTCAAACAGTCTAAGACAAGTCCGCCAGAAGGTATATCTGGTGCCCTTCGATAAAAAGGCCCAGATAAAATGTAGTGTAACCCAGGAAAAATGTAGATGGCAGCATGTGTGTGGGCTACGCTTAAAACTCATAGCGAACCAATCAAGCAGATGTATCCAGAGCTGATGTGGACATTGAAAAGGACATGCTGTTTGTGACAGAACGGGTCATGCCAATGGTGAAAGACACAGTAAGCTATCAACATGTTGCAGTTCTGTACAAACAGTGCACATAGGGGTGCCATGGGTAATGTCATAAATTTGCCAGATTTATTCACAAGTTAATGGAGGTGCCATGAGTCAAATTGGAGCTCATGGCATGTTGAAAAGATGGTCACGCGGAAGGATGTGACAATCGTGGGTTTTAACCCACATGGCGCACAATGAGGTTGTCACCAGAGCAAGAGACATGATTTTGCAAAGGTGACAAGGGCATTCAAGGCTGTGGTTTCATCCAGTGCGGGCCACGTTGTGAATAGAGTTATGGCCAAAACTGTGCCACTCTTTTAGGATGGTTAATGTGTAGAAATGTGTAGACTTGTGATACAGTGTTGCATAATTGTGTGTGCAATTGCGAGTAAACATTGGAATAGATCATCAAAAAACTGCACTTGTGTTGCTTTGTCAAAGATGCATGAAGTCACGTTTTAATAGTGGGCCATGATGGTTGGGTAGAATGAAAGAGTTTGACTATCAGTAAAGCCCTGAAAGTAACAAACATTGAAGTGAGGCCGCATAGCTAAATGCAGAGTCCGAGATGTGACAGGAAAAAGAGTCAGAAACTAACCATGGGGACGACATGATGATGATGAGGTTACAACTAATACCCCTAGAAGACAGCACCCTTTGAATGCGGGCAGCTATAAAGCCTTCTACACCCCATGCCAGACCCTGGGAGGAGGATTGTGTTATTTCAATGTGTTTGATCTGTGGAGATTATCTGGGTCTGGAAAATTTATCTCGGCCTGGAAATGTAGACATTGCCAGACTTCTAATTTGGAGATCCAGAGTGAGATGAAAACCTAACATCTAATGATGATTGGAGCGAAGAGGAATAAGGAAAAAATGGATGACTGGCGTAGATATAGAAACATGCAATAAATAACCGCATAAACTAGTACTAGTCTTAATAAGAATCAGCTTATAGAGAGAATAATTTCCCCCAGCGTCTGGCTTCCTCAATACTAGCAATGCCTTATCATCATCAAGTGCCCTGTCAGCTGGCATAGGCCTTCCATGTCTCTCCACAGATCTGTCTTTGGTGTTCTGGATCAACTCTGCTGATGATATTCCTCCGCCCACCGTCTCAATCCATCCAGCATCATTTCTCTTGGTCTGCCTCTTCCCTTTGATCTGTCCAGTCACAGTGCTCTCCAATGCCTCTCTTCTCATCATATGACCAAAGAAAACTGTTTGTCTCTTTCCAATTGTTGTATATAAGGTTCTAGTTTCATTAGCCTCTTTCAGGAAATTATTAGTTAATCTGGCAATCCAAGGAATTTGCAACATTCGTCTTAGGAACCACATCTCTGCTGCTTCCAAGTTCATCCTAATTTGTTCATTTACATTCCAAGATTCACTGCCATACAGCAAAACTGGTTCTTTATAGCATTTCAGCACTCTTTCTTACATTCAGTGAGTGACATGGCATAAGATTTCATGTTCTGAAATACAGCTTTTGTTTGCTCTGTTCTGTTCTTAATCTCTGTTGTGCACTTTCCATCTGTTATAAATGCCCCTAGGTATTTAAAATTATCCACTTGGTTAACAATGTTCCCTTCTATTTCCACATCAAATTTTGATGTCACCTTTTTCGTTGATATTACCATTGTTGCTGTTTTCTTGATATTGAGTCTTTTCTTTTCACTCTTGTTACTACAATGTCCAACAATTCTTTAACTTTTACATTATCCGCCACCAATACTGTTCTTACATTCAGTGAGTGACTTGGCATAAGATTTTCTGAAATAGCTTTTGTTTGCTATATTCTGTTCTTAATCTCTGTTGTGCACTTTCTTTCTGTTATAAATGCCCCTAGGTATTTAAAATTATCCACTTGGTTAAGAATGTTCCCTTCTATTTCCACATCAAATTTTGGTGTCACCTTTTTCTTTGATATTACCATTGTTACTGTTTTCTTGATATTGAGTCTTTTCTTTTCACTCTTGTTACTACAATGTCCAACAGTTCTTTAACTTTTACATTATCCGCCACCAATACTGTCATCTGCATAGCATATTGTTTATATTACAACCTCAGATTAGTGTTCCTGGCTTCTCTTTGATCTCTCTCATTATTACTTCACTATAAAGGGAGAAGAAATTCAGTGACAAACACATCCCTGTCGTACTCCTAGCTTTATTTGCTCATAATGTCCTCTTTATTTCCCTTCTCTTCAATCATTTTTTTTTGGGGTCCAAATAGTGGTTTTTTTTTTCTTATTGTCTCATTTTGTATATAAACATAAATATAAGGTTTGAAAAGTAACATTCTACACTGTCTTGGATTTTTTAAAACTATAAACTATATAAAATAAATTATTTTTTTTTGCGCTCGCTTGCTTTGAACTCAAGCCTAGTCCATTCACACTACTTCTAGTGGTGCTGGACGCTGGACTGAATTTTGCGTGTGGATTAGCTTTCCCTATTAACATTGTCTAACGCCATCAGTCGAACCCACTCCAGAGGTGTGGTTAATCATGTCATTATCTAGTAGTGAGTTCGACCATACCACGACCCGAAATGAAACGAAGTGATATTCCGCGCCACCCCAGCCTGATCCATTGTGGCACCAAAAATGGCTGCTATAAAGACCATCATGCTTCCTATGTCATTCATTCATACAAATGTCATGTGATAATAACAGATGCCATCTTGACTTCTCCAAAAAAGGTTAGGGTAATAATATTCAGTGCACAGCAATTGGTTCAAATTATCATGACCTTTAAAATAAATTGAATTATTTGATACACTGTAAGTAATTTTATTTTCAACAGGTGTTTTTGAATATTTTGAGATGGATTTTCGAATTCTGCACCCATTTTGACACTTTTTTGGAGTTTCATCTTCCATTTGTGGTATTAAAATTATAATTATGTGGGGATGTTTCAACTTTGTGAATGGAAAGTCAAGATGTCGGCAGACACAAAATATCAATCGGGCCAGCTCAAAGTTGAAGAAAATACAAGTTTAAAGATTATTAATAATTTACTCAGGATTTGAGATTGAGCACAACCCACAACTGGCAATGCTGATCGCATATCGGTACGAACCTAAGGCCTTGTCCACGTCAATTTGGAAGCACTAGACTCAAGTTTCGCTCTCGTTTGAGCTCGTCAGTAGTGCATATCCTTGACCGGACCCGGAAACAAACCCCGAATCACTGGTGAGATATGCGGGTGTGTAACCACTAGACCACACGGAACATACTAGACAACCAAATTCACACACTAGAATATCACGTCACCCATCATAGGTCATAGCTCAAAATTTGCCAGATCGCTATGTCAGACATCCGCCATTCGATGTGGCCCCGAATGATCAGGTCTTCTCGGCTGGCAAGGCACACCAGGCTGCCTTAAGTCCAGCGAGCAATAATCAAATTGATTTATTTGGTTGTTTCGGGAATTTGAGATTTAAAGACAGAGCACAACCCACAACTGGCAACGCTGATCGTATAAAGGTACGCACCTAAGGCCTTGTCCATGTCAATTTGGAAGCACTATGCTCGAGTTTTAGCTCATCAGTAGTGCATATCCTTGACCTGACCTGGAAACAAATCCCAGATCATTGGTGTGATTCCTCCAAAGTTGGCGAGTGTCTGCCTATAGGGCGAGGAACCACCAGTCTGCACACCAATAAGCCAGACATAGGACAACGGATACTCAGGCAAACCTCAAGCCCTGTATGACATCACTGATGTTGGACAACAGGATGCCTTCATCCGACATACAGGACTTCACGCTGGAGCTCAAGCCAACGAACACAAGCAAGCAAGCACTGGCATGATACACGGGTGTGTAACCACTAGACCATGCGGTACACGCTAGACGCAACCAAATTCTCACACTAGAATATCACAACATCACCCATCGATCAGCGTTGCCAGTTGTAGGTTGTGCTCAATGTATACTTGTACACTTTTTTTTATCATTTAACATGACGAAACATATTGAAGTCAATTTTCCTATCCGTCTGTGACAGACAATCTCGCATGGACCGGAAGTGGAGAAGAGAATAAATGGACACACTATTTTTCCTGAAATTATGGAAATCACGCCAATTTTGTATATGGATTTAGTCTGATTTTTTTTTTTTTTTTTTTATAGCATATCCTTTACATAGCGTGATCCATCAGTACTGAAGCATACTTTAACCGGAAGTCATTTTTTCCGCACTTGCGCAGAAGGGTGTCGTCGTGTCTACATCATTGACTATTAACATACACTTTGTATATCTCACTGGATATATTTAAATCACTCGTGCCAATAACGAATTACCATCTCCGCTTCCGGTAAAATGGCCAGTCTAATCATTGCGCAAATAGCCGGTGGTTAGATTTGAAATTGTCTTGAGATAATTTCACTATTTGGCATACCATAAATAATTATTATAATTTTAGTACAAGGCATAGATATTCGTTAAATTTAGCTGCATTTTCGAATTCTGCATGCAAAGATACATAAAGTTGGAAAGTTTCATTTAAAAATATTGGGTCCCTCTGGTAGAAAAAAATTCGTTTCGCGGGCATGATAAATTCCTCTTTGTGATTGTAAATCCACATTGTCGGCACGCAATAAACATTTTTTTTAGTACAAGGCATAGATATTCGTTAATTTTAGTTGCATTTTCGAATTGTGCATGCAAAGATACATAAATTTGGAAAGTTTCATTTAAAAATATTGGGTCCCTCTGGTAGAAAAAAATTCCGAAAATTCGTTTTGTTTGCGGACATGATAAATTCCTCTTTGTGATTGTAAATCCACACTGTCGGCACGCAATAGAAATTATTTTTAGTACAAGGCATAGATATTTGTTAATTTTAGTTGCATTTTTGAATTGTGCATGCAAAGATAAATTTGGAAAGTTTCATTTAAATATATGGGGACCTTCTGGTAGAAAAAAATTAATGAATTAATAATTATTTTTGCGGACGTGATTAAATTCTCTTTGCGATTGGAAAAATAAATAAATCCTTTTAATAAAAATATATGTACTTTCTCATTATATAAAGATATCATCTTTTATTATTATATGATTGCATGTAATTATTAAATATTAATTTTACGTAAATTTATTTAGAATTTGACTGACTATCATGGCAAGGACTGCTGATGATCTCAGATCCCATCTATCTGCGTTCGAAGGAGGATATCCTATAAGTACAGGATACATTGCCCGCCTGCTGGTTGTGGACAGTTGTTCTGTACCTGATGTGTTAGGAAAAGTCCAAACCATTGTGGCGACAAATGATCCAGGGAAAGACATATTTTTGCCGACATATTAAATCCCTCTTTGACTTTGCCTTTGGAAATCCAAAATGTCGGCATGCGTTTCACTTTTTAAAACGTGCAATTCTTCTTCTTCTTCTGCGTTCATCCGGAGTTTTTTTTCGTATGTGATTGCGTTGTGCCCGTTTACAGCAGAGCTGCGTTCTTGCGCTGTTAGGCCGACACATCCGACTTCTGCGGGCATTTGTTGACCGGGTTAACCTTCCCGGAAACACGCAATTCGAACTACTACCTTGTGAGCCAATCTCTTTAATTAATGACAAATGTTTAAATGTTTGCATAAAGGAGAAATCTTTTTTTAGAAAAATATAATTTCTCATTATATAAAAACTGTCATTTACTGCCAATATAGTACCTTGCGGTGTATGGCAGAGGGGTCTTTGAGCCTGAGGAATAAAGTCCGCCTGGCTAGTGCAGTCGCCGCGAACTGTGCAGGTTTGGATTTTCTTTTTGCCCCCGACAGAAAAAAATTTGACACCTTACCGAGGGATCGAACCCGGGCCTCCGAATGAGAGTCCGGCATTCTAGCCTCTCGGCCAGCCGCTCCTCCTCTCATTATATAAAGATATCTATTTTAGCATGAACCATCAGATTTTAAATTTGAGTATTTACTAATGGGACCACCACCGAAAGATAGGCCTTGAGAAACCGAATCTAATGGTACCAAGATGTTGCATGTATGTCAATTAGAAGCGAAGATATGCAACTTTGAGTGTCGTGATCGTAAACACGTAAATTAATTAATATAACTACTAATTAGCGGCCATTTTTATATGCTAATTAGGTAACATTGCATACTATCTAAACAGGATATAACACATATCGTGCGTTGCACAATTTCGCAGAATACAAGATACAACTTACCAGGGTTTAAAGCTAATATAAAGAATGCTCGTGGTAATTAATTAATATAACTACTAATTAGCGGCCATTTTTATATGCTAATTAGGTAACATTGCATACTATCTAAACAGGATATAACACATATCGTGCGTTGCACAATTTCGCAGAATACAAGATACAACTTACCAGGGTTTAAAGCTAATATAAAGAATGCTCGTGGTAATTAATTAATATAACTACTAATTAGCGGCCATTTTTATATGCTAATTAGGTAACATTGCATACTATCTAAACAGGATATAACACATATCGTGCGTTGCACAATTTCGCAGAATACAAGATACAACTTACCAGGGTTTAAAGCTAATATAAAGAATGCTCGTGGTAATTAATTAATATAATAACTAATTAGCGGCCATTTTTATATGCTAATTAGATAATGTTGCATACTATCTAAACAGGAATTAACCCATTATGTGCGTAGCATCATTCCGCATAATACAATATATTACGTGCCAGGGTTTAAACATAATATTAAGAATGCACTTGGTAATTAATTAATATAATAACTAATTGGCGGCCATTTTTATATGCTAATTAGATAATGTTACATCATATGTAAAAATAGATGACATGAGCGGTTAGGCTTCGCTACACCGATCGCAATGATGTATGGTTGCTAGGATGTTCGTGTATGGTTGCTAGGATGTTTGTTTAAAAATAAACAAACTACTCTAGTTTTGATAACTTCTGCTATGACCTTGGTTCGGACACGAAAAAAAGATGTGCAGAAGAGATCTTTTGTGTCAATTTCTGCGTTAATGATCTCGACACTCAAAGTTGCATATCTTCGCTTCTAATTGACATACATGCATCATCTTGGTACCATTAGATTCGGTTTCTCAAGGCCTATCTTTTGGTGGTGGTCCCATTAGAGAATACTCAAATTTAAAAATCTGATGGTTCATGCTACTTTACAGGACTTAGCTGTCAACACCAACATCTTTCAGCTGTATGTTGATCTCTTGGCAAGATTACGCTCAGTAGTTTGCCATTGCTTTCTGAGCGGCCGGCTCAGTATCCCGCAAGTCACGAGCGGGGGTCGAACCGCCTCAGCTCTCGCTCCGCTACGAGACTGCGTGATAAACGGGATTACAGAGAGAAAGTGTTGTAACCCCACAGCCAGAGAGACCGGCTTCTGATTTACAATACTCATATATGGAGCTGGAGTGGCTGAAGAACTAACCCAGGAGCTGGTTGAATATCAAATGGATATAACAGCAATTCAAGAAATAAAGTGGCCAGGAGAGGCAAAATGGAATTATTGTAATATTTTTAATTTGGAATACCAAGGAAGTTAATCAACATGACCAGACTATGCATGGAAGATATAATATAGTAACATATAAAGGCAGGAAATCAGACCCTTTCTGGCTTGAAACAGGGTGATGCACTATCGCCGCTCCTTTTCAATCTGACTCTAGAGAAAGTTGTAAGGAAGGTAAAGGAGGAATATGCTATTGGAGGAACATCCAGACTGCTTGGTTATGCAGATGATATAGATATTATAGGGGATAATGAACAAAAGACATTGGAAATATTGACTCAAAGGGAAAAGCTCAACAAATGTTATCAACCAAGATAAGACAATATATGGTAATTTCAAGAGAAGGAACGGCTAAAAACTCTGGCCATATACAAATAGATAATATGACCATTAAAAGAATGGAAACATACAAATACCTGTATCTTCAACTGCTCGAACATCATAAGGGAAGAAATACAAACTAGAATCAATTCTGGAAATAAGATATACTATGCACTACAACATCTACTAAAATCAAATGTGCTACCTCGTAACACCAAAATCACAATATACAAAACACTGATCAGACCAGTTGTGCTGTATGGCTCTGAAACCTGAAGTACAACTAAAGGAGACGAAGCCTTGTTACAAACCTTTGAGAACACCTTTAAGACGCATCTTTGGGCCCATTAGGGATACACAAAGCGGAGAGTGGAAAAGAAGCAACAAAGACATTTATGATCTGTTTAAGTCCCCACTAAGCACTGGTATCATGAAGGCTAATAGACTACAATGGCTGGGCATATAGAAAGAATGGAAGATAATAGGGAAACAAAACTCGCGTACACTCAAAACATAAAATTAAATGACCGTAGATCTGAGGTAGACCAAGAAGACGGTGGAGAGATAATACAGACAGACCTACAGGCACTTGGAATCAGCGACTAGCAAGAAAAGGTGAACCAGAGAGACGAATGGAGAGAGCTTGCTTGTATCTGCAGCCTTCAAGAACATTCAGAGAGTAGTGCAGCAGAAACTTCGGCACATGCGGGACTCCTGGCTGAGCAACAAAGCTGATAAAATTCAGGGCTTTGCTGACAGACATGATATGAAAAACTTCTACGACTCACTGAAAGCGGTCTATGGTCCTTCATCACCAGGCATAGTTCCCCTCCTCAGTGCAGATGGGAGAACATTGGTCACCGATAAGAAAGAAATCCTTCAACACTGGGCAGAGCATTTCAACAACATCTTAAATGCAACTTCCTTCTTCGATGATGAAACCATCAACTGCCTTCCTCAAGTTCTCACTAATGATACACTTGATGACCTGCCAACCATAGTGGAAGTAAACAAAGCCATCCAGCAACTCTCCAGCGGCAAGGCACCTGGTCCTGACCCCATCCCAGCAGAGATATACCAGGCAGGTGGGCCGGTCCTAACAGAGCAGCTTCACCAAGTCTTTACAAACATATGGGTGAACGAGACCATGCCACAAGGTTTCAAGGACGCTTCAATAGTCCACCTTTACAAACGTAAAGGAAACCGCCAATCCTGTGACAACCACCAAGGCATCTCCTTGCTTTCAATTGCAGTGAAGATACTCGCCAGAATTCTCAATCGCCTCACAGCCCATCTCGATCAAGGTCTTCTTCCTGAGAGTCAATGTGGCTTCAGAAAAGAACGTGGAACTGTTGACATGATTTTCGCTGCAAGGCAGCTGCAAGAGAAACTTCAGGAACAGAACTGCGAAATGTTCTCCACTTTCATTGACCTTACCAAGGCTTTTGATACAGTCAGCAGAGAAGGACTGTGGAAGATTATGGCAAAATATGGCTGTCCACGAAAGTTTGTCCAAATAGTGCGGCTATTTCATGATGGCATGCAGGCAAGAGTACAGGAAAATGGTGAACTATCTTAACCCTTTCCTGTCACCAATGGAGTGAAGCAAGGATGTGTCCTGGCACCAACACTGTTCAGCCTCATGTTTTCAGCCATGTTGATGAATGCCTTCAAGAACGACGACATTGGAATAGACAACTACCTTATGAATGGAAAGTTATTCAATATCAGAAGGCTGAAAGCTAAAACAAAAATTAACAGCGACACCGTCAGAGTTTGCTGATGATTGCGCTCTATACTCCAACACAATGTTTCAGTTTTCTCATATGCATGTGCCAACTTTGGGCTCAATATCAACTTGGAGAAGACTGTAGTTATGTACCAGCCAGCTCCAGGGAATAATCACACTGTCGAATATCAAAGTGAATGATCATAGACTAAGTGTTCTGAATAAATTCACCTATCTTGGCAGCACTGTGTCACAATTGATGACGAAGTGAATGCAAGAATCTCCAAGGCCAGTGCGGCCTTTGGCAGACTGTACAAGAATGTATGGGACAGAACTGGAATAAGCCTGCAAACAAAGCTAAAAGTCTACAAAGCAGTTGTATTATCCACACTGCAATATGCTTGTGAAACCTGGACTGTTTATCAGCGACACGCTAGGAAATTAAACCACTTCCACACAGTCTGCCTAAGGAAGCTACTGAAGATTAAATGGTAAGACAAGATTCCAGACACTGAAATCCTAGAAAGAGCGTCCATGCCCACTATCCACTCTACTGATGAAGAATCAGATTCGCTGGGCTGGTCACTTGACTCGCATGCCAGATCACAGGCTCCCTAAACGAATTTTTTACAGCGAACTGCGTTGTGGTAAACGCTCCCATGGTGGCCAGAGGAAACACTTTAAAGACACTGAAAATCTCACTGAATGCTTTTGGAATTCATCATGACATCTGGGAGGCTGCAGCCAGAGAATGAAATTCGTGGCGTGCATCATTACGCAAGGGTGCAGTCATATGTCAGGCAACCAGGACTGCAAGAGCTGTGAAGAAAAGGCGGGACAGAAAAACCACTGCAGGAAATCCTCCTCCAGAAACGTCAAGCTTTCTTTGCCCACATTGTCAAAGAATATTTCGAGCCAAAATAGGCCTTATCAGCCATCTTAGAACCCCCGGCTCCATACCTTCCCCACTGGATGAAATGAATGGTCATCATTCTTGATGGACAAACAACATCTGCAGCAAAGAACCTCAATGACTCAGAATGCTGAAGAAGAAGAAGAAGAAGAAGAAGAAGAAGAAGAAGAAGAAGAAGAAGAAGAAGAAGAAGAAGAAGAAGAAGAAGAAGAAGAAGAAGAAGAAGAAGAAGAAGAAATGTGAATATCTCCGCTTAAAATTGACATACAGGCATCATAAAGGTACCATAAGATATGGTTTTTCAAAGAATATCTATCTGTGGTGATCTCGTTAATAAATAGTTAAATACTCAGTTTTAAAATCTGATCGAACATGCTAACTAAAGACTAAAGTTAAATAGAATACAAGTTTAAAGATTATTAATAATGTATTTGTATACTTGGACTATATTTTGTTTTTTTATCATTTAACATGATGGAACATACTGATGAAGTCAGATTTCATATCTGTCTGTGACTACTTTGAGACAATCTCGCATTGGTCCGGAAGTGGAGAATTAAATGGACATGACGAAATTTTTTCTGAAATTAGGGAAATCATGTTTTTTTTTTTTTTTTTAATTTCTCCGCTTAAAATTGACATACAGTCATCATTGCAGCACCATTACATTTGGTTTCTCGGGGTCTATCTATATGTGGTGGTCTCGTTAGTAAATACTCAATTTTAAAACCAGGATAGTTCCTGCTGCAAGTTACTGCTTGACCACATGGCGTAAATCATTATCAAGTCGATGGCACATGGCCTATCACGCTTGTCAGCATGGCACATGATGGTCATGAATTAAATTGTAAAGCTATATCATTCGGTTGTATATAACTAATATTAGCGTGAACCGTATACTGTAAACAGACTTCTACCGGAAACCATTTTTTCCGCGCTTGCGCAGAAGGGTTTGGCCGTGTCAACGAGTCATTGTCGATTATAGGTGGTTCTGGTGTTTCTGATTGGATACCTTTAAATAACGCACAACAACCACGGGCGCCATCTTGGCTTCATGACCAAAGGTTAGTCTGCCATTTTGAAATCGCAGAGTGTGTGTAAGTTTGCCTTCAGTCTTTGAAAAATTGAATTTCTTGTGATATAAGTTAGTAATTGTCTATTTTAAGCTTGATTCATTAATAGTTTAATGTTTTTATATAGATTTTCGGATTCTGCATGCAATTTTACATATATTTGGTTAGTTTCATCGCTCAAAACGCTTACAAAGTGGTTCAAAACATTGTGTTTTGCCAACAGGTTTTTGCCATTGAAAATCAATGGGCTAAATGGCGGCACTGCTGCACGCATATCTGTCGGTTATTTTAAGCTTGATGTATTAATAGTCTAATGTTTTCATATGGATTTTCGGATTCTGCATGCAATTTTACATTTATTTGGTGAGTTTCATCACTCAAGATGCTTACGAAGTGGTTCAAAACATTATATTTTTGCCAACATTTTTTTGCCATTGAAAATCAATGGGCTGAATGGCGGCACTGCTGCACACACATATATCTGTTATTTTAAGCTTGATGTATTAATAGTATAATGTTTTCATATGGATTTTCGGATTCTGCATGCAATTTTACATTTATTTGGTGAGTTTCATCACTCAAGATGCTTACGAAGTGGTTCAAAACATTATTTTTTTGCCAACAGGTTTTTGCCATTGAAAATCAATGGGCGGCACTGCGTTGTCTACCTCTTGCTCGCATGCCCTCAACCTTGCCCTCCAGTATGGTTTTTTTAAGAGTATCATGTCTTTTAACAATAACATGGCCGAAATATTTCACTTGCCTCCTCTTTATTTCTATGTAGCATCTCAACACTCTTTTTCTCGTTTCAATTGACATCTTTTTATTGGTCAGTATGTACTTCATCTTGCTAAAGGCTACTTTTGCCATGGCGATTCTTGTTCTAATCTCTTCAAGGCTCTCCCATCAGATATTACTGTTCCGAGATAATTGTACCTATTCACTTGTTGAAGAATATTCCCAATTACTTTTACGTACATTTATTTTATATTCAAAATTGTAATAAAGAAGGACTGCTGATGATCTCAGATCCCATCTGTCTGTGTTCCAAGAAGGATACCCTATTCTGAAAGGGTACATTGCTCGGATGCCTTAATGCAGAGAGCTCCAATTGCTACGCTTGGCTTCAAGAGTATAAGAGGTGCAGCAAGAAACTGTGAGTACAACTGTGGTCGATCATGCTGTCTTTCTGTATTTCTTTCTGCAAATATTTTTCATATCGTGGCCAGTCTTCTTCTTCTTCTCGCGGCCATTTTTATATGCTAATTAGATAACGTTGCATACTATCTAAACAGGAATTAACCCATTATGTGCGTGGCATCATTCCGCATAATACAATATATTACGTGCCAGGGTTTAAACATAATATAAAGAATGCACTTGGTAATTAATTAATATAATAACTAATTGGCGGCCATTTTTATATGCTAATTAGATAACGTTGCATACTATCTAAACAGGAATTAACCCATTATGTGCGTAGCATCATTCCGCATAATACAATATATTACGTGCCAGGGTTTAAACATAATATAAAGAATGCACTTGGTAATTAATTAATATAATAACTAATTGGCGGCCATTTTTATATGCTAATTAGATAACGTTGCATACTATCTAAACAGGAATTAACCCATTATGTGCGTAGCATCATTCCGCATAATACAATATATTACGTGCCAGGGTTTAAACATAATATAAAGAATGCACTTGGTAATTAATTAATATAATAACTAATTGGCGGCCATTTTTATATGCTAATTAGATAACGTTGCATACTATCTAAACAGGAATTAACCCATTATGTGCGTAGCATCATTCCGCATAATACAATATATTACGTGCCAGGGTTTAAACATAATATAAAGAATGCACTTGGTAATTAATTAATATAATAACTAATTGGCGGCCATTTTTATATGCTAATTAGATAATGTTACATCATATGTAAAAATAGATGACATGAGCGGTTAGGCTTCGCTACACCGATCGCAATGATGTATGGTTGCTAGGATGTTCGTGTATGGTTGCTAGGATGTTCGTTTAAAAATAAACAAACTACTCTAGTTTTGATAACTTCTGCTATGACCTTGGTTCGGACACGAAAAAAAGATGTGCAGAAGAGATCTTTTGTGTCAATTTCTGCGTTAATGATCTCGACACTCAAAGTTGCATATCTTCGCTTCTAATTGACATACATGCATCATCTTGGTACCATTAGATTCGGTTTCTCAAGGCCTATCTTTTGGTGGTGGTCCCATTAGAAAAAACTCAAATTTAAAAATCTGATGGTTCATGCTACTAATATACAACAATTACTCGGGAAATGAATACATACCTAGAACAAGCTTGAGGAAATTATTTAAAAAAGAACAAAACTATGAGAGACTTGAACGCATGCGGCACGTGAACCGCGTGTACTTGTTCACATGTTGGCGGGTCGCAGCATCTGCTGGGGACGACTTCAATTCTGAGATTGCACTACTGTAACGGGGGTGGCAGGTGACATTTTCATTTTAATGTCAAACATAAATACAAACAAGCCAAATATATTTCACTAAATAATTAGGCAATCAAATAATTACTCATCCCTAGAGCCATGCGACCTTTAGGATTTTAAAGTAATCGAAATATGTAGGCATGTGAGACATGAAAATTATAAACTATAGCCTTAAATTTACAAACTCCAGGATTGCCCAAACTACAACATATCCAGGCGAACCTTCTGGCCTAGAGAGACAACAGTGGAAGATAAACTCTATGGACCGCTGAATGAACTAAAAAAGACTGTTAGATTCATACAAGAGACAACATTGCAGTTATAAACATATTTCAGGCGAACGAAAGAAGAAGAAGAAGAAGAAGAAGAAGAAGAAGAAGAAGAAGAAGAAGAAGAAGAAGAAGAAGAAGAAGAAGAAGAAGAAGATGAAGAAGAAGAAGAAGACAAACTATTACATACAATTTTTTAATGATCTTACAATCTGCAGGGGAAAAAAATGTCTTTCTTTTTCGCATTATTGTTATTATTAGCATTAGTTTTGTTTAGTCGACCAATCAACATCACGGCACACGAGTGTAACCCATGTGTTCCGTTCTACTCCTAACTCAAGCCCGAGTTCGGAGAAACTCAGCTCTGTGCACGAACTCCATAGCACCGGCAGGAACCTTTAACTAGATTTTTAACTAGAATTTTTTCCCGGGCAGCGCCGTTAGGCTACTCATTTTCGATTTCCAACTGCCAAGAGAATTTTTACGTGCGCAACAATACACACGGGCGTCTAATCTCACTATCAAGAGACCAGCGGAAATTCACCATGGCCATTCACCAGGACCAGGTCCACGTGAAAAAATCCCGGCCCTCACCAGGGCTTGAACCCTGGGACCTCCAGCAGTCGAAGCGGACACCACAAATATTATATTAGCATTAGTATTATTTAATCTGATTCCGTTGAATTGAGTTAAGAACCGACATCACTGCACCAGGACGTTCCCATGCGTGCTCCGTCCCCTCTTTCAACAGCCAGCGAAGTATCATACTACTAATCGTTCCCACCGCTATCTGATTAAAAGTTCTCCTGGTTTTCCTTCTCAGTTTTGAGATTCTTCCAGAACCCCTGCCGATCCCCCGCAATCTCATTCTTTCCACATATGGGTTCTCAATCTGATTCCGTAATTCTTATATAACAAATAAAATAAGTAGAAACTGGGTATTAACTTAAAATATAAAATAAAACATCGTTATCATCCTGAAACAACAACGAATGCTGTTCCAGTTGGTTGTGTGCAAACTTAGAGTTTGTGTTACATTTAAAATTACCGAGGGGATACAGATATTTCACATTCGAACAGTACTGGAGACTGTGTTTTAATTGTTTCAGCTTAAGTGTTATTCATGTATTCCCTTCACATGATATATAACTCTGAAGTATGCACCTGATGAGATGCAACGAAATATGGCTGGCAATAAACTGTGCAACATACTGTTTGTGTCTTCTGTGTTTAAATTTACTAAGGGAGTACATTATTTTGAACCACAACTGCATGTTAATTCATAATATTATTGCTCACTGTTTACTACAGTGTCGGAAATATCTACTGCAAAGAAAAACATGAATAGACTAGATGTCTCCAGAGAGATGAGGAAAGTTTAAGTACTAAAACGCATATATAGAAGATAAATATGAAGTGCAATATGAAGTGTTGAGGGTTATCATTCAAAAAAGATAAAATTGTACTCAGTTCATGGAAGATGGTCACTGAACTTTTACAGCGGTATGACTGACAGACCTTCAACACTGTCACAGGTCTCATCAATGTTAACATTTCTCATTACATTTTCTGCAGATGTTGAACAGGTATGTGGAGAAAATGCAACATAGACTTTAGAATGACATAAGAGCTGTGTATTTCAGCTGTCTCGGCTACCCGAACCACTCTAACAAAAGTTTTGGAAAATCGAGATTATTTTAGGACACTTCGGAGAGCGCACAGTATATAATGATGATTGGACGAATCAAATGGTTACTGTGAATCTGCGACCTTGACCAGGCTACAAAAACAAGTCAAAAGGGGTGAACCCAGACAAGAGCACTAAGCAGAAATCTAAAGAAGATTCGTCAACTAACATAGAATTGGTGTCGTTGACCGCTACACGCCGAGGAAGATATTGAAGAGGGGATCTGAGCACTTATGGACTGAATGGTTCGATGTGCAACGAGGATAATCTGTCGACACACTAGCACTATACTACAAGACAATTTCTGTATCTTAGTCTGGCATCATGACAGTTTAGTAGAGAAGGAACCGTGTATTTGGGACACAGCGGTTGGTGTGCCATATCTGTCAAGGTCCTGGACGTGACATAACAGAGGACAGAGGACAGACATAAGGACATGGGGAGAGTACGGGGGTAGTAGAACAATTCAGACGTCAAAGACAGTAAGTTAGAGACAGGACTGTACCAGGAAAGGTTCACCTTGGACAGAATGACGCAGTACGCCTGGCCTCAACAGGCGAGTGCGGGACAGACGTGACAGCACGACTTTCCACGGACTGCACGAGGGTAAAGTACCTCGTGACCACCGGGTGAGTAGGAAAGGGGAGACGAGACTCGGACACGTTTGAGAGAGGATGTGTGACTGTGTGGAGAAACAGAATAGACTTATACTTAGACCTTCAGTGCCATTGAATGTGGCCGCTACGTAACGTGTGTTGGTGTGCGTGGCTAGACATGAGTGCGCATAGCTTTGATAACAGCGCGAGAGTATTGTGAGAGTCAGTACGAGAGCGAGTTGTTCCGCGTTTCCATCCTGTTTCAGGATATTGCGGTCAACACCAGCATCTTTCAGCTGTATGTTGATTCCTAGGCTAGATTACGCTCATCAGCACGCCACGACTTTCTGAGCGACCGGCTCCATACTCTCATAAAAATCATGTCACTGGCGTGACTCGAACCACTTCTAATTCTCGTGCGCTCACGTCAACCACGAGAGTATTCGGGGTTACGGAGAAAGCTGCAAACTCTTCGACCAGGGAGACCGGTGCTTGGAACAATGCATTTCTATATATATGGCTGTTATGTGTAAACATTTTGAACCTCCATCTTTAAAATTAATGAAGGACCAGCAATTTTAAAGATGGAGGTTCAAAATGTTCTTAAGCATATGAAAGCTGGCAAGGCCCCCGGTGCAGATAACATCACAACAGAAATTATTAGAGCTCTAGAAGAATTTGGACTAGAGCAAGTCACTAGACAGCTGAACACATTATATGATACTGGAGATATACCTTCTGAATTATGTAATTCTGTATTTATTGCAATCCCAAAGAAATCAGGAGCCTTAGAATGTGATCAACATAGAACAATTAGTATAATGAGTCACATCACAAAGATTTTGTTACGAATTATCATGCAAAGAGTGAGGAAGAAAATACAACCTGAAATAGGGGAAGAACAATGTGGTTTTGTAGAAGGAAAGGGTACAGTAAATGCTGTGTATATGCTGCGAACAGTTATTGAACGTGCTTTAGAAGTAAACAAGGATATACATCTTTGCTTTATTGACTACACAAAGACTTTTGATAGAGTTAGACATGTCAACATTGTGGATATGCTTGCAGATCTACAAATTTATGGGAAAGACATTAGACTTATAAAAAACATATATTGGAAACAACAAGCTGCCATAAGGATTGATAATGAAGTAGGACAATACCAACCTATTAAGAGAGGTGTTAGACAGGGATGTGTAATGTCTCCAGATCTTTTTTCCCTATACAGTGAAAATATTTTCAGAAATGTAGAAGACCTAAATGGAATCAACATTGGAGGACGAAACATAAATAACATTAGATATGCAGATGATACAGTATTGATTGCAGACAATGCACAGGATCTGCAACAATTAGTAGACGCTGTGGTTGTACACAGTGAGCAGCTGGGGTTGGAATTAAATTGTAGGAAGACACAGGTTATGGTCGTCACTAGGAAGAACAAAGTACCACAATGTAATATACAAGTAAATGGGAATATTCTTCAACAAGTGAATCGGTTCAATTATCTCGGAACAGTCATAACATCTGATGGCAGATGCCTTGAGGAGATTAGAACAAGAGTCGCCATTGCGAAAGTAGCCTTTAGCAAGATGAAAAACATTCTGACCAATAAAATGATGTCAATTGAAACGAGAAAAAGAGTGTTGAGGGGATACATAGAGCCTGTTCTTTTGTATGGATGTGAAACTTGGACAATGTGCAGTCAAGCAGAAAAACATCTGATGGCTGCAGAAATGTGGTTTCTGAGGAAAATGCAAAGAATACCATGGACAGACAGAAAAACCAATGAACAAGTACTACAAGAGACAAATGAAAATCGTAGATTGATTAGAGAAATTAGACGTAGACAGTCAAAATTTTTTGGACATGTTATGAGAAGAAATGGACTGGAGAACTTAGTGACAGCTGGCAAGATCGAAGGGAACAGACCAAGAGGAAGACCGAGAGGAAAATACCTGGATGGCTTGGCCACATGGCATGGACGAGACAGGAACACTGAGCTGATCCACGACTCTGGTGATCGAGTGAAATGGCGAATCATGACCGCCCACGCTTTCCGGCATGGCACATGATTGATTGATATTGTCTCCAGAAGCCACGGAAGGCAGGTGGTGGATGACATTTTGAGGGCAGCCGACATATATTTGTTGGGTATGGTCTCGAGTTTCGCGACGGCAAGCAGAAGATCTCTTTTGAGAGACAATGATTGCGGTCATCCGGCCAGTATGGTCACTGCCATAGAGGAAAGCAACGGCAAACTACCTCTTTGAAATTGCCTAGTTTATTATGATTCGCTTAAAAAATGGCGAGTCATGACCGCCCACGCTTTCCGGCATGGCACATGATTGATTGATTGATATTGTCTCCGTGGCGAACTGGTTACGGAGGCGATTCATAATCCCACATACCCGGGTTCGAAACACAGCGGTACTGGTTTTTTCGAAAAAGGTATAGGTGCCGGTCGTTCAGAAAGCAATGGCAAACTACTGAACGTAAAACGTGCCCGGGAATTACGAAAAGCCAAAATGCTGGGGTTGACTGCTACGTCCTGTGATGGACATGCAACTACAACAAACAAAAACACTTTGATTAATTAAGTTTCTGTATGCTCTCGGCGTTCTGTCATGGCTACCCGTCCAGACATGTTGCGAAGAGCGTTGATGCCATTATTCGTGATGATAGGCGCAGGTACACGTCAACAACTGATCTTGCAGCTGTCAGTTAGCAAGGCAAGTGCGGTCACAAATGTCAAAACTATTGCATATTTAAACATTTTCCCAAGAAGAGTTCCGTGAAGTCTCACAAATGATCATAGATTTCATAGCAACATAATTTGTTCTAAATGTTTCAATGCTGGGGGAGAGAACATTTTATCAAAGGTCGTTACAGGTGACGAAACCTGGGCAAATAATTTTGAGCCTGAAATTAAAATCTAGTCATTGAAATGGCATTATCCACAATCATCAGACGGCAAGAAATTGAAGACCAGCAGGAAAAGTTTTGATCACGGCCTTGTGGGACATTGATGGTGTTATTCTTGTGGTAGTGATGCCATGAGGTGGAACAATCAATTCTCAGTCTGATATCAACACACGTCGCTACTCTCACACGTCGCTACTACTTTAGAGTAGCAGACAACTGTTTTTTTATTTGTTTTATTTTGCGACTGGATTAACTTTCCCTAGTATTACCAGTGTCCCTCGCTATCAGGCGAACCCAGTGGGTTCCAAATGTTGCTGTATGTAGCCGAGGCGCGGTGTTGGGGTAGCGCCCAACATTGCTCAAATACCTCAATGGCTCGTGAATACATAACCTATGCAGCAAAAGTCCAACTCCTGGCCTTCACGTGGCGGACCTGTTTAAACTAACAGGAGAAGGGGCGACGGCGAGTCTCTGGCGCCGGAAAATAACCAGTATGCTCTAGATGTGTATGCACGTACATGCATGCGCAGACAGGTGTGTGCGCGCGTACACATCTACACTCGAGTGAGACCACAGTCTGCTCTAGCAAAGAAAGGTGCTGAAGACGGAGGCAACCAGCCAAGAGCCGCACCACAGAAATCAGGATGCCACGCAATCACGCAAAATGGAATATGTCGACTACTGCTAATCGTTATGGTGCTCACCCTGCTTTGGACCCCCAGGCAGGTGCAGCGCCGGGCCCTATGTCTCGAAAGGGTCCAACCCCAACTACTGGAGGTCCTTCTCAGATGTCCTGTGGAGCCAGGGGACATGAGAATAGGACGACTGGCCATACTAAACGAAGACTTAAAATAATGCACTGGAATGCGGAGGGAGTCAGCAACAAAAAAATAGAATTAGAAAAAATCTTGGACCAAGAAAAAGTAAGCATATGTTGCTTGCAAGAAACTCACCTCAATGAAAATATAGCCTTCAAAATCAGAGGCTACCAGTGTTACCGATCTGACCGAAAGAACAGGCGATAAGGTGGGATACTGACCCTTGTAAGAAATAACATCATGGCTTCCCAAATCAAAGTCTACATGGAAGGGGCTGAGTATCAGACACTTAAACTTAAGACAGGTAATACAGATCTACATCTGATCAATTACTACTGTCCAAGTGACCGCCCACAGGCACTGGACACTCTACCACTAAAAGAAAAAAAAATGATTGTGTGTGGCGATTTCAACAGCCACTCGCAGAGCTGGGGCTATGATCACATGGACCAGAGAGGAGAGAGACTGGAAGACTGGCAGGATGAGAATAGATTCATGTTGATTAACAAGCCGTCCGACCCACATACTTTCTACTCGAGATCATGGCACTCTACAACTACACCTGACCTGGCTTTTCATTCACCAGACCTGGAGTGGAACATTACACGAACTGTTGGGAAACAACTTGGTGGCAGTGACCATCGGCCAGTCTTTCTAACCGTAGAAAATGAGCTTGTAAGTGAAAGCAGCACCCTCTCGAGGTGGAACTACAAGAAAGCAGACTGGGCAATGTACAAGCATCGCACCAGCATACTGGTTAGAAACCTGAACACTGAGAAAGACATAAATAAAGCAGTTGAAGAGTTTGGGAAATGCATACTACAGGCAGCGCGAGAAACAGTACCAAGAGGAGCCCGTAAACAATATAAACCCTACTGGAGTAGTGAACTGGAACAGTTGCATAATGATGTTGAAGTGTGTAGAAAGCAAGCAGAGGCCACACCCAGCCAAGAGCACCACAATAAATTCCAGCATGCAAAAGCCAAATTTCAAAGGGCCAAGCTGCAGGCTAGACGGAAAAGCTGGCAGGAGAAAACGGAGTCTCTGAACTTTGAAAGAGACACAAGGAAATTGTGGAAGCTAATAAAACAGCTTAATGACGAGGGCACAGGGAGAAACTCAAAAATTGCACTACATAAAGATGGAAAAATCTTAACAAGAAAGCAAGCAGCTGACCATTTTGCGGACTCGTTCGCACAAGATAGCAATATCAAAATTAGTCCAGAGAAACAACAAGAGATTCGAGAGAAACGACAACATACAGGACAGAAGGAAATAGTACATGAGGTTCTGGAGGCTCCCATCACAATCAGCGAACTGGAGCTAGCCATATCAAAACTGAAAATGAGAAAGTCACCAGGAGCTGATGGTATCTCCAATGAAATGATCAGGAACCTAGGAACAGAGGCCAAAACAAAGCTGTTGCAGATCTTCAATAACAGCTGGACCTTAGGCAGTGTTCCACAAGCCTGGAGAGAAGCAATCATGATACCCCTCCTAAAATCAGGGAAAGATGGTTCCATTGCCTCTAGCTACAGACCAATTAGCCTCACCAGCTGTCTCTGCAAAACACTGGAGCGCATCATCAATCACAGACTGCAGTGGTACATTGAAAGTAAAAACATCCTTGTGCCACAGCAGGCTGGCTTTAGGCAGTGCTACTCTACGGAAGATCAGACAACCTACCTCTCTCAAGAAATTGAGGATGCATTCCAAGAGAAGAAGCTGGTGCTTGCGGCATGGATAGATCTGAAGAAAGCCTTTGACAAAGTCTGGAAAGAAGGTCTGATGAAGAAACTGAGAAACTGCAAAGTCAATGGAAGAATGTACAAATGGGTGAAAGCATACTTGCACAACAGAAGAGCCCGAGTACAGATAGACGGACTCAAGAGCAAGAAAGTACTACTGCGTCACGGTGTCCCCCAGGGCGGAGTCTTGTCCCCCACACTTTTTCTAATCTTCATCAATGATCTTGTTGCTCACCTACCGCATGGAATTAAAGCGGCAATGTACGCCGATGACCTGGTTCTATGGAGCACAAATGAATATGCATCAGTGGCCACCAGATTGCTACAAAGAGCTGTAGATACATTTGCTGCATGGGCAAATAGATGGTGTGTCAGCATAAACACTGACAAGTGCAGCACCACCCTATTTACCCTCTCTCCAAAACAAAAGGCAGGGATCATCCAGATAAATGGAACACCCCTAAGAGAAGATAAAGAACCAACATACCTTGGAGTAACATTTGATGGCAAGCTGACATGGAGAAAGCACATCAACAAAGCAGTAGCAAAAGCCAGAAGGAAAATAGCCATCCTGAGAAAGCTAAGTGGAACCACATGGGGAGCCAGTACGAAAATACTTAGCAAAGTTTACCAACAGAGCATACGACCACACCTGGAATATGGGTCAACTGCGTGGTGTTCAGCATCAAATACCACACTACAAGAGCTGGACAAGGTGCAAAATCAAGCACTTAGAGTCACCACAGGAGGGATGAGATCAACCCCTATAGTGGAAATGGAGAAGATGGGGAGGACACAGGCACTGAGTGAGCGCAGAGATACGAAAACGCTAATACAAGCAGAAAAGTTCCTCAGCTTGCCAGGCCACCCTATGAAGAACAGATTTGAAAACCTAGCTATGGGGCGGTTGAAAAGAAGTAGTTTTATCCACCAGGCCAAACGACTCTGCAGAGAAACCACTGATCTGCCCACAGTTGGTATCCCCCTAACAACTATTCCAGAGCGAACTCCATGGAAAGATGAGCATAGACTATCGTTACAAATCCAGACAAAAGTGAGAGGAATATTTGACAAGGAAGAACAGAACAGTGTGCAGCGCAGAACAGCCACTCTCAGCTTCCTTGATGAAGAATACCCACAGGACCTCTGGATCCGAGTCTACACAGATGGGTCAGCACAAAATGCTGTTCGAAATGGAGGAGCGGGAGTGTACATAGAATACCCAAATAATACCAGGGACACAGCCAGAGTACCGACAGGAAAGTACTGCCATAACTATGATGCCGAAATTGAGGCAATCAAGATAGCAACAGAGAAATTACTAAATAACAGCAATGGTACACAACCTGTGGTGCTACTAACAGATGCAAAATCAGTACTCGAGGCGCTCCTCTCTGGGAAATTGCCAGTACTAAGGACACTACTTTCTGAACTTAGCAGTCAGCATAAAGTCACCATACAGTGGATACCATCCCACTGTGGAGTACCCGGAAACGACAGAGCTGATCAATTGGCTAAGGAAGGAGCCAAAGAGGAACAGCCTGATGTGCCCGTTACATACCACCAAAAGAAAAGAATGATCAAATCAGTCAGAAAGCCACCAAAACCTGCTCAAGATGACTACCACATTATGGATAGACCAGAACAAGTCATTATTCTGCGCCTCAGAACAGGACACAATAGATTACGCAACCACATGTATACAAAATTCAAGATTGGTGAAACAGCCATGTGCACATGTGGATTGGCGTCGCAGACAGCAGAGCACATACTCCAAGACTGCCCAAAATATAACATATCTAGGCAAACCTTCTGGCCTAGAGAGACGACAGTGGAAGATAAACTCTATGGACCACTGTGTGAACTGAAAAAAACAGTTCAATTCATGCAAGAGACGACATTGCAGATATAGACATATTTCAAGCGAACGAAAGAAGAAGAAGGCGAACCCAGTCCTTCTTCAGAGGTACGTGTAATTTACGTCCCCGAGTCAAGGACAAGATGTCAACATTTTAGTCCAACTGTCCGGTGTAGAGGTTGAACCCGTTACCTCACCATCAGCACACCGGATGTTGACGAATGAGCGCTCTTATCTATTCGGCCATGCTGACCTTCAATGAGAAACATTATATACAACAATAAGAAAGAGACAACAAACGGGTCATGTGATGAGAAGAGAGGCATTGGAGAACATCGCGACAACTGGAAAGATCGAAGGGAAGAGAGGCAGGGCAGACCAAGAGAAATGATGCTGGATGGACTGAGACGGTGGCATGGAGGAATATCATCAGCAGAGTTGATCCAGAAAACAAAAGACCGAGATCTGTGGAAAGTCATGAACGCCAACGCCAGCTGGCAGGGCACTTGATGATGATGATGAACATGGCATCCCGGCTACAGTATCGTCAGCTCAGAATCGAAGCCGTCCAAGACAGATACCTGGTGCCGCCCACATGTAAACAAGAATACTACATAATAAATAATTCATGTGCTGACTCAACTGACTGCCTTCGCGTCTCTCGTCGTCATTAGTGTTTCATGGTTTCCTCTCCATTGTTTTAGGTATGTATTCATGTCCCTAGAAGTTTATATTACTTATATGGTTCACTTAAAATAACATTTATCATCATTCAGTGCCTTGCCGGCTGGCGTGGGCGATCATGCCTCTCCATATATAAAAATTGCAATCTTCTAGTAGTTCACTACTAGTACGTCATATATTGTTATTGTATTATTATAATTAAAATCAATTCGTGTGTTGTGTTGACTCCTTTCCGTGCCATGACACACGTCTGTCAAGAATCTTCTCACTCTGTCTTCCTCTATCTCTCTTTGAGAAAATCTTTCAGGTTATCACATGTTCCAGTTTCTGCCTTCTTATAACATGATCAGAAAAAGAAAAAAAAAAAACGCTGACTGCCTCTCCCTGATGTTTGTGATAAGTTGTCTTTGTGACTCAG
Source organism: Cepaea hortensis (assembly GCA_963921405.1). Classification (NCBI taxonomy): domain Eukaryota; kingdom Metazoa; phylum Mollusca; class Gastropoda; order Stylommatophora; family Helicidae; genus Cepaea; species Cepaea hortensis. The sequence goes on from OY992896.1 coordinate 8,502,986, forward strand.
CTTCCCACACAACGTCCTGATTGCTCATTTTGGCTGTCCAATTAATTTTCAACATTCTTCTATAAAACCACATCTTCAAGGCTTCCATGGATTTTTTCGCCTGTTTACTAATTGTCCAGGACTCGTAGTACCGTATGTTACAACTACTGGTCCTATGTAACATGCCATAATTCTTTTCCTGACTTTCAAGGACAGTGACTTATTGCACAAATTTTCACAAAACATTCTAGATTCAAGATCAAGATCAAGATTCTTCATTTGACAGAATGCAGATTTTGCTTGTCCTATTCTGCTCTTTAAAGTCTTTATCTCAGTGATGCATCTTCCATACAATGTTATATCCATGTGCCTAGATTTCTGCACTTGCCCCAAAATAATGTCCTGTATTTTAATTGCACATATAGGCACAATCTGTTTCTTTGGTATCACCATGTCTTTTTGTTATTCAAACTAAGGCCAATTTTTCACTTTCTACACAAACTATGATGTGGCATTGAGGGAAAATTATGAGAAAGAACTAACTGAAATCTTTGTAACATTACCTATATTAAAAAAGACAGTGGAAGAAGAATGGGAGATGTTCAAATCAAGCATTTTAAATACTGCAAAAATAACATGTGGAACCACGAAAAAACACAAAACACGGATAAAGAAAATAAGACATTGGTGGAACGCAGAAGTAAAGAAAGCCATAAAAGACAAAAAGGAAAAATATAAAAAGTGGTCGAAGAGCAAACAGTAATGCGATTACATAGATTATAGAATAGCGAGAAGACATGTGAATAGTATAGTAAAGAGAGAAAAACAAAAAGGCTGGGAGGAGCATGGAGAAACCTTAAATAAAACCTACAAGGAGGCAACTAGAAACTTCTACAAAAAGATAAGTGCAATGAGAACCAAAGGAGAATCCTTTAACCCAACTGAAATACTTAACAGTGAAAATGGAGAACCAATAAATGAACAACAACAAATCCTAATAAGAAGGAAACAGTACTTCGAACAACTTCTCAACATCCCATCAGATGTCACAGGAATTCAAGAAACTGACACAGGTGCCACCGAAGAACTAAAACCAGACATACTGATAGATGAAATTATAGAAATCAGAAGCTGAATTACAAGACCACATGAATAATCTAAATGAAATGTGTAGGGAACATAATATGAAAATTAGCACAAATAAAACAGAGGTAATGACTGTAACTAAAGAAGAAAAAGCAACAACGATTCACCTAAACGAACATCCCTTGAAACAAGTAAAGAGTTTCAAGTACCTAGGAAGTATAATATCAAATGGCAAATCAGAAGATGAGATCGAAAATAGATGCAATAAGGCAAACTAACTCATTGGACAAATGGCACCAACACTAAAGAACAAACATGTATCAATAACTACTAAGAAAGCACTTTACAACACAATCTTCCTACTAACTCTATGTTACCAATGCCAAACCAGGACAATGACAGAAAAAGAGAAAAGAAACATCACAACAACAGAAATTAGATTCCTGAGAAGAATACCTCAATGTATCAAGAAGAGATAAGATCAGAAATGAAGAAATCAGGACAAAAGATGGGGTTATAGCAGCACTAGATTTTATTAGAAAGCAGCAAGTCAAATGTATTTGGCCATGCAAGTAGGTTACCAACTAACAGTATACCACAACAAGCAATGATGTACAGACCAGAGGGAAGCAGAGGAAGAGGCCGACCATGTAAACAATGGACACAGGGAATAACAGAGTCCAAAGGAATATCGATACATGAAACCCATAAGTGGGCATTCTCCCGCTGTTTATACTTCACCTCGACACCACAAGGTATGAGATGAGATGAGACAAACACTAACTATCATTTCCTGTAGATCCTTCTGACTAGTTGCTATCAAGACGGTGTCGTCAGCATAATGTTAGTTATTTATATTGTGTCCACCAACCAGAATCCCTGACATACTTATTGTAGATCTCGTTTTATATTCACTGTACAATAAGAACAAATCAGGAGACAATACACAAACCTGTCTGGCAGCCTTCTTCATACACTGAATTGTTCCTACAAGGTTGTTGATTATTATGGCTGCTGTTTGCTGCCAATGTATGTTCTTTATTATTTGCAGATCTTTGCCGTCCATGTTGAGCTGCTCTAGTAATTTTATTATTTCTTCATGCTTCACATTGTCCAGTGCTTTTGTGTAGTCTATGAAGCACAAGTACAGATCTGTTTTTACTTCTATAGCTCTTTCTAATAGTGTCCTGAGAATATATATGCGTTGTTTGTGCCCTTTACCTCCACAAATTCACACCTTTCATCACTAATTTTCTGGTTTAATCTTGTTTTTTATTCTTTTCATAATTATTCTGAATAATAGCTTTGTAATGTGATTCATAAGACTTACTATGTGATGCTCTTCACATTCTAAAGCACCTGGTTTCTTTGGCAGAGCTATAAAGATGGATTTTAATAGGTCACTAGGTAGACCAAGAAGACAGTGGAGAGATAATATATATACAGACCTACAAGCACTTGGAATCAACAACTGGCAAGAGAAGGTCAACCAGAGAGATGAATGGAGACAGATTGTATCTGCAGCAAAGAACCTCAATGGCTCGGAACGCTGAAGAAGAAGAAGAAGAAGAAGAAGAAGAAGAAGAAGAAGAAGAAGAAGAAGAAGAAGACTAGGAATGTACCCACTAGTGCAGATGTCATTTAGGCGTTTTGTCAATATTTAGATTCCAAAATCACCTAGAGCCTCAATTCCCTCCATTGTAATGTTGTCTGAACATCCGGGTGCCCATCCTTTCTTCATGCGATGTAGAGCATGTTCAACTTCCACTGCAAGTATTGGTGGACCTTCACCATTGTTTTGAATATTTATATCCAGTTTCCTATCATCATACAGCTCTTCTAGATATTCCATTCATCTATTTACTATATCATCTTGTCCCATCAATATTGCACCATCCTTCGATTTTTTTAAACATCTAGTGGTATTTTGTGTTTTCCTACCTGTTATTGTATTTATTCGATGATACATGACGTAAGTCTTTTCCATAGTTTGTCCCAGTTTCCATGCACTGTTGATTCAGCCATACTTCTTTAGCCTTCATTTATTATATTTCATATATTCATTTATATTATATTACTTCATTTATTTACTATTTGTTTATGTATTCGACTATATTCTTCTTTATCTTGCTTCTTTATCGAGGATGTTGTTTAAATCAGTTATTACCTATTACCATTTCATGGTATTCTGCCAATACTATAAATCTGTCACTCTCTCACTCCTCTTACCTAGGCCATACCCACCAATCACACCACACACCTTTTTGTTGCCTACTATGGCATTGAAATCCCAGAGTAACAACACAGTCATTTTAAACTTTTTACACTGGTCCACGGCCATGTCTAATTCGTTATAAAATATATCTATATCTTCTTCTTTGCAGTCTGCAGTTGGTGTATATACTTGTATTATGTTAATATCCAGAGGTTTGCCATGTAGTTTCACTAATACTCTATCTGAGATTATCCAAAATCCTTTAATTGACTTAGCACACAGTAGATCAAAAATTATGCCAACTTGCCAACTCCCCTTTTGTACTCCTTCCCTCCTGAGTAAGTAATGCTATACTTATCTAATTATCCCCCCCCCCCCCCCCCCCTCCTTCCTCGCTCCTGGCCTTCGCATTTCTCTAATCCATAATATATTTATCTTCATTCTTTCCATCTTTTTCTTGATATTATCTAATTTTTGATTCTGGCTAAGTGTTCTGTTATTCCATGTGCCAACGTTTAGAGTATGTTTAACATTTACTTTGCATACAGTTGCCTGATTGTCATTGGACATCACCTGTAGCACATGATGCTCCCTACCGGATGAAGAGACTCCCCTGGAATCCTCATTAATGTCATTATCTTGATCAATATTATTTCCAAGCATGATTATCTTGGGAAAATACAGCTAACCCCTAGACAAAAATCTAGAGGCCACTCCACCATCCGCCACCCAGTGGATGCGCCTAGTAGTAGGACAGGTTCCTACCCCAGATAACTTTAAACAATATGAAAAAGCTTTAAAAATGTTAATCATCATAATGTGCCATACCGACAAGCGTGAGAGGTCATGTGATCTCGTCTTGATTTTTTTTTTTTTTGGTGTGTGCATATCCTACTTACAGGACATCACTGTCAACACCAGTCTGTTGTATTCTGTGGCATTTTCCTCAGAAGCCATAACACAAATCATACCCAAACAAATGCAAAAGAGAATGATCAACTCTGTCAATTTCTATTTTTGGGATCATTTAGTTTTCAACAGAGCCATTGCGGCAATTTTTGCATTTGATGTCTATGAGGGCTTCTAGAATAAAAAAGAGACAGTCGCGGTAGCTCTTGACCTGGAGGATGCGTATAACAGGGTCAGGTATGATTGGTTGATATACACAGTGTTGGACATAGAGGTCTGCCCTTGGCTTGTCAAATGAGGCAGTCCTTTATGAGCATAAAATTGCACAGCCCATGGGTTCCTGGACTTCTGACCCCAGTAATATTACACCTGGGCTGCCGCAGGGATCTGCCTTGTCCCCAGTGGTCTTTAATGTCTTCACCAGCAAAGTCCCCGCTATTGAGACACCAGGTATTGGTAGAATCATGAGATTTGCAGATGATGTGCTGGTATACAGACAGGGAAGAGATAGGGAAAGTGGCTGCAGGCTTACAGATGGCAGTAAACAGGGTGGTGGAGTGGTCCAGGGACGCAGGGGCCGTTATACACCCAGACAAGGCATTAGTTGTGTGGTGCTCTCTGGATAACCAGATCGTCAAGGCAGATGTCCCAGGTATTATGTTGAAAGGATGTCCTCTTAGTCGAGAGAGTAAATTGAAGTACTTGTGTATCACCTTTGACAAGCGTTTGTCTTCTAAGGATCATGTGGAGGCTTTGGTGGTGAAGGCTAGTAAGGGGCTAATGCATTGAGGGCAATGGCAGCAATTGGGGTGAAACAGAGGATGCTTTAGAGGCTCTTTCAGCAGTTAATAATTTCTGTCATTGAGTATGGTTTGAGGCTGCTGAACGCATACAGAATGCTGCCATGCGGGTGATCCTGGGGTGTACAAAGGACACACCAATTATATGTATGAGGCATATCCTGGCACTACCAGCAGTGGCGGATAGGCATAGGGTTTTTCAAGCCAAATGGTACCTAAGAGTTGCTGCTGATAGGGATCACCCGCTGCACGCAGCCATTGGTATGGTCAGGGGTCATAGACTAAGATGAGGCAGGTCCTGGATGGCACAGGCAGAAATACCTATACATCAAGTGTGTGATCTAGAGACCATCAATCATGAAAAAGAGTGGGCTAAAGTACTGGAAGACATGTCGGACTGGCACATGTAATAGTAACACTGCGTTGTGTGTGCAGAGAATGGGTGTCAGGACGCACAGAGTTTGAGGTACAACAACTGATCCAGAGTAGCACACATCAAGGTGACATAGTGATCTTCACCTAGGGGTCAATGGTGAGAAACAGACGTAGTGGTTGGGATTTCATTGAAAAGGCTAATGAATGATTCTTGAAAAAGGAGAGTCTGGCATATGAAACCACAATATCCAGCATGAGAATGAAGGTGGAAGCAGTTACAGCAGCATTCCGTTGGTTAGAGGAGACCACTGCAACACACATTGTGTTAATTACAGACTCAAGGAGTATGCTTTGTAAGGTGGAGAAAGGAATGTTTCGCGTGGAATGGCTCACCTCGCTTCAGAGGTCACAAAGTGTGAAAATTGTATGGATTTTTTGCCCTGGCCATGAGGGAGTGCTGGGGAATGAACAGGCTGATAGGCTGGCAGGGAATGCAACTCTTGGTGGTAGATTACCTATGGACAAGGGAGAGGTGGTCGTGTGCCTATTGGACCAGGTGGAGGAACAGATTGAGAACCTGTATGTTGACTGAATGAGATTTTGGGGAATTGGCAGGGTCTCTGGAAGAAAAAACTCAAAACTGAGAGGGAAGGCCAGGAGAACTTTCAATCAGATAGCGGTGAGTACAATTAGTAGTGTGACTCTTCGCTGGCTGTTGAACAAGGGGACGGAGCTCGTATGGGAATGTCCTGAGTGCAGTGATGTTGGTTCTCAGCTCAATTCAACTCAACTATAGCAGAAACAAGCAGAAATTAGTGCAAAAATAATTAAAATGCCAGTCAGTGTGAGCCCTAAAAGACCCAACCGAACCCAAAGGGCAGAGAGGGAAAATGTAACCAGTCTTGTTTAGGACTAATTCGATTGAGAACAAACCAAGGCAAAAATATCAAAACATGGAGCTCTGTAACCATTGCTACAGAAGCAGGTTGAACGATGCTGAATCCCCTGAAAAAAATTGCAGACCAATGCAATAAATAGGAGATCACTTGAAAATGTGATATTGTTTCAATATATAAAGTTAAGGGGTATTTGAACTCAAAACATTTTGAAACTACGCGAGGTATATACTTAAAAATGAACGTGTGCCATCATTTATGATTGTAAATGATTTTTTCCCAAAGGACAATATATCGCCATAGTAGGGTAATCATGTTATGTGATTTGTTTCGCTGTCTGGACATTCTTTCCAGACTTTGTCAAAGGCTTTCATTAGATCTATCCATGCTGCAAGCACCAGCGTCTTTTCTTGGAATGCATCCTTAATTTCTTGAGAGAGGTAGGTTGTCTGATCTTCAATAGAGTAGCACTGCCTAAAGCCAGCCTGCTGTGGCACAAGGATGTTTTCATTTTCAATGTACCACTGCAGGCTGTGATTGATGATGCGCTCCATTTTTTTCCAGAGACAGCTGGTGAGGCTAATTGGTCTGTAGCTGGAAGCATTGAAACTGTCTTTCCCTGATTTTAGGAGAGGTATCATGATTGCTTCTCTCCAGGCTTGTGGAACACTGCCTAAGGTCCAGCTATTATTGAAGATCTGTAACAGCTTTGCTTTGGCCACTGTTCCTAGGTTCCTGAAGTGAGGAGCAAGGTGAAAGATTTCACCAAGATATAAAAACAATGGACGAGAGATTTCAGGGACTTTAAGATGCCCACATGATGGCAGATTACTGTTGGACCCTTAAGCATGACAGTCTGGGCATATCTCATTCCAGGAAGTCCTTGAAAAGAAAATGTATGTATTTGGACCATAAAGTCAAAAAAAGTTAGTTGCATATCCTTTACAGGACGTCTCAGTCAACACCAGCATTTTTCGCTGTTGTGATCTTTTGGCAAGTGTATGTTCAGTAGTTTGCCATTGATTTCTGAATGTAAAGAACCAATGCGAGACGGTTTGCTGCCAAATCGTCTGCAGCTGTGTTTCGAATGCGGGATTACAAACTGCATCCGTAACCCCTTGGCCACAGAGCCTGTGTTTGGACTGTACCCATAACCCCTTGGCCACAGAGCCTGTGTTTGGACTGTACCCATAACCCCTTGGCCACAGAGCCTGTGTTTGGACTGTAGATTTTAAAACTACTGGTTGCTTGCTTGCGCTCTCTTGCATTGAACTCAAGAGTAGTCCACACACACTATTTTTTTAGTATTGATGAACTGAATTTTGCGTGTGGGTTTGCTTTCCCTATTAACAGTGTTCCTTGCCAACAGGTGAACCCCTCGACTTCAGAGGTACTTGTAATTTACGTCCTTAAGCCAAGGACGACAGGTCAACATTTTAGTCCAGCTGTCCGGTGTAGGGGATGAACAAACTGCTAGTGATAAAGTGTTACTACATTGTTAGTGTTTTATATGAAGGTAATAAATGCACAGTAGTTACATATAATATGAATGCAGATTACAGTCAAAATGGGTTCCAAATGTTGCTGTATGTAGCCGAGGCGCGGTGTTGGGGTGAACGCCCAACATTGCTCAAATACCTCAATGGCTCGTGAATACATAACCTATGCAGCAAAAGTCCAACTCCTGGCCTTCACGTGGCGGGCCTGTTTAAACTAACAGGAGAAGGGGCGACGGCGAGTCTCTGGCGCCGGAAAATAACCAGTATGCTCTAGATGTGTATGCACGTACATGCATGCGCAGACAGGCGTGTGCGCGCGTACACATCTACACTCGAGTGAGACCACAGTCTGCTCTAGCAAAGAAAGGTGCTGAAGACGGAGGCAACCAGCCAAGAGGCGCACCACAGAAATCAGGATGCCACGCAATCACGCAAAATGGAATATGTCGACTACTGCTAATCGTTATGGTGCTTGCCCTGCTTTGGACCCCCAGGCAGGTGCAGTGCCGGGCCCTATGTCTCGAAAGGGTCCAACCCCAACTACTGGAGGTCCTTTTCAGATGTCCTGTGGAGCCAGGGGACATGAGAATAGGACGACTGGCCATACTAAACGAAGACTTAAAATAATGCACTGGAATGCGGAGGGAGTCAGCAACAAAAAAATAGAATTAGAAAAAATCTTGGACCAAGAAAAAGTAAGCATATGTTGCTTGCAAGAAGCTCACCTCAATGAAAATATAGCCTTCAAAATCAGAGGCTACCAGTGTTACCGATCTGACCGAAAGGACAGGCGAAAAGGTGGGATACTGACCCTTGTAAGAAATAACATCATGGCTTCCCAAATCAAAGTCTACATGGAAGGGGCTGAGTATCAGACACTTAAACTTAAGACAGGTAATACAGATCTACATCTGATCAATTACTACTGTCCAAGTGACCGCCCACAGGCACTGGACACTCTACCACTAAAAGAAAAAATGATTGTGTGTGGCGATTTCAACAGCCACTCGCAGAGCTGGGGCTATGATCACATGGACCAGAGAGGAGAGAGACTGGAAGACTGGCAGGATGAGAATAGATTCATGTTGATTAACAAGCCGTCCGACCCACATACTTTCTACTCGAGATCATGGCACTCTACAACTACACCTGACCTGGCTTTTCATTCACCAGACCTGGAGTGGAACATTACACGAATTGTTGGGAAACAACTTGGTGGCAGTGACCATCGGCCAGTCTTTCTAACCGTAGAAAATGAGCTTGTAAGTGAAAGCAGCACCCTCTCGAGGTGGAACTACAAGAAAGCAGACTGGGCAATGTACAAGCATCGCACCAGCATACTGGTTAGAAACCTGAACACTGAGAAAGACATAAATAAAGCAGTTGAAGAGTTTGGGAAATGCATACTACAGGCAGTGCGAGAAACAGTACCAAGAGGAGCCCGTAAACAATATAAACCCTACTGGAGTAGTGAACTGGAACAGTTGCATAATGATGTTGAAGTGTGTAGAAAGCAAGCAGAGGCCACACCCAGCCAAGAGCACCACAATAAATTCCAGCATGCAAAAGCCAAATTTCAAAGGGCCAAGCTGCAGGCTAGACGGAAAAGCTGGCAGGAGAAAACGGAGTCTCTGAACTTTGAAAGAGACACAAGGAAATTGTGGAAGCTAATAAAACAGCTTAATGATGAGGGCACAGGGAGAAACTCAAAAATTGCACTACATAAAGATGGAAAAATCTTAACAAGAAAGCAAGCAGCTGACCATTTTGCGGACTCGTTCGCACAAGATAGCAATATCAAAATTAGTCCAGAGAAACAACAAGAGATTCGAGAGAAACGACAACATACAGGACAGAAGGAAATAGTACTTGAGGTTCTGGAGGCACCCATCACAATCAGCGAACTGGAGCTAGCCATATCAAAACTGAAAATGAGAAAGTCACCAGGAGCTGATGGTATCTCCAATGAAATGATCAGGAACCTAGGAACAGAGGCCAAAACAAAGCTGTTGCAGATCTTCAATAACAGCTGGACCTTAGGCAGTGTTCCACAAGCCTGGAGAGAAGCAATCATGATACCCCTCCTAAAATCAGGGAAAGATGGTTCCATTGCCTCTAGCTACAGACCAATTAGCCTCACCAGCTGTCTCTGCAAAACACTGGAGCGCATCATCAATCACAGACTGCAGTGGTACATTGAAAGTAAAAACATCCTTGTGCCACAGCAGGCTGGCTTTAGGCAGTGCTACTCTACGGAAGATCAGACAACCTACCTCTCTCAAGAAATTGAGGATGCATTCCAAGAGAAGAAGCTGGTGCTTGCGGCATGGATAGATCTGAAGAAAGCCTTTGACAAAGTCTGGAAAAAAGGTCTGATGAAGAAACTGAGAAACTGCAAAGTCAATGGAAGAATGTACAAATGGGTGAAAGCATACTTGCACAACAGAAGAGCCCGAGTACAGATAGACGGACTCAAGAGCAAGAAAGTACTACTGCGTCACGGTGTCCCCCAGGGCGGAGTCTTGTCCCCCAAACTTTTTCTAATCTTCATCAATGATCTTGTTGCTCATCTACCGCATGGAATTAAAGCGGCAATGTACGCCGATGACCTGGTTCTATGGAGCACAAATGAATATGCATCAGTGGCCACCAGATTGCTACAAAGAGCTGTAGATACATTTGCTGCATGGGCAAATAGATGGTGTGTCAGCATAAACACTGACAAGTGCAGCACCACCCTATTTACCCTCTCTCCAAAACAAAAGGCAGGGATCATCCAGATAAATGGAACACCCCTAAGAGAAGATAAAGAACCAACATACCTTGGAGTAACATTTGATGGCAAGCTGACATGGAGAAAGCACATCAACAAAGCAGTAGCAAAAGCCAGAAGGAAAATAGCCATCCTGAGAAAGCTAAGTGGAACCACATGGGGAGCCAGTACGAAAATACTTAGCAAAGTTTACCAACAGAGCATACGACCACACCTGGAATATGGGTCAACTGCGTGGTGTTCAGCATCAAATACCACACTACAAGAGCTGGACAAGGTGCAAAATCAAGCACTTAGAGTCACCACAGGAGGGATGAGATCAACCCCTATAGTGGAAATGGAGAAGATGGGGAGGACACAGGCACTGAGTGAGCGCAGAGATACGAAAACGCTAATACAAGCAGAAAAGTTCCTCAGCTTGCCAGGCCACCCTATGAAGAACAGATTTGAAGACCTAGCTATGGGGCGGTTGAAAAGAAGTAGTTTTATCCACCAGGCCAAACGACTCTGCAGAGAAACCACTGATCTGCCCACAGTTGGTATCCCCCTAACAACTATTCCAGAGCGAACTCCATGGAAAGATGAGCATAGACTATCGTTACAAATCCAGACAAAAGTGAGAGGAATATTTGACAAGGAAGAACAGAACAGTGTGCAGCGCAGAACAGCCACTCTCAGCTTCCTTGATGAAGAATACCCACAGGACCTCTGGATCCGAGTCTACACAGATGGGTCAGCACAAAATGCTGTTCGAAATGGAGGAGCGGGAGTGTACATAGAATACCCAAATAATACTAGGGACACAGCCAGAGTACCGACAGGAAAGTACTGCCATAACTATGATGCCGAAATTGAGGCAATCAAGATAGCAACAGAGAAATTACTAAATAACAGCAATGGTACACAACCTGTGGTGCTACTAACAGATGCAAAATCAGTACTCGAGGCGCTCCTCTCAGGGAAATTGCCAGTACTAAGGACACTACTTTCTGAACTTAGCAGTCAGCATAAAGTCACCATACAGTGGATACCATCCCACTGTGGAGTACCCGGAAACGACAGAGCTGATCAATTGGCTAAGGAAGGAGCCAAAGAGGAACAGCCTGATGTGCCCGTTACATACCACCAAAAGAAAAGAATGATCAAATCAGTCAGAAAGCCACCAAAACCTGCTCAAGATGACTACCACATTATGGACAGACCAGAACAAGTCATTATTCTGCGCCCCAGAACAGGACACAATAGATTACGCAACCACATGTATACAAAATTCAAGATTGGTGAAACAGCCATGTGCACATGTGGATTGGCGTCGCAGACAGCAGAGCACATACTCCAAGACTGCCCAAAATATAACATATCTAGGCAAACCTTCTGGCCTAGAGAGACGACAGTGGAAGATAAACTCTATGGACCACTGTGTGAACTGAAAAATACAGTTCAATTCATGCAAGAGACGACATTGCAGATATAGACATATTTCAAGCGAACGAAAGAAGAAGAAGAACAGTCAAAATGCCACTGATGGCATCTAAACCTAGGCTTGTATATAGCAGCTGCCCTGCTAAGAAAGTCATTCTTAGGCATCTCAAAAACTAGACTGATAGAGAAAATCTGGAATCAGCAACACAAACTTACCCAAGAACAGCTATAAAATTCAAGGCACCAAAATATGTGTAAGCAGTGTTATACCTGCACCCCAGCACCAATCAGCTTCTATTGATTACACTTCCATCCTCACTCCGCACACCCCACCACTGGACACAACCTAAAAAGAAACAATCAATAAAGATCCTGAAAAGAAAAATAGACAAATAAAAGGTTCCAGTTTGTGACGTCATTGTTTTTACTCGGGACCAGACAACAACTATTGATTACACCTCCACATCTGCCCAACCTAGCGACTATTGATTACACTTCCAACCCCCGCTCCCCACCACTGGATATGACCAAAGAAGAAAACAATCAATAAAGCGCAGGAAAAGAAAAATCTATAAATCGGCAGTTCCAGTTTGTGACATCATCGTTTCAGGATTACTAGTCTTATTTAACGAAAATCAATTGATAATTTGGCGGCTCTGAACCGCAAATATGTGTCAAAATATGCCTATTATACTATTAATAACTCTTACTTAGTGTATGAAGTGTTCAAATTATTGATCCGTTGGTCTTAGAGACAGCTATAGCAAAGATATGATATAGTAAATTCTTGAAAATATGTTAACATTGTCTTCGAAATAATTGACATGTAACATTTTGTTTTATTTCAGATTATTTTCTTTACAAATAGTAAAGGTTTCCAGTACATATATATACATAGACGAAATGCCAGGTGTTGCGGGTGACATAGTTTCGCTTGTTGCGGCAGTGCGAGGTGGCAACCAAAAAACTATTGAGCAGATTCTACAGGCGGGCATTGACATTAATGAACCCCAGAGTTCAGGAGCGACTCCCATTGTTGAATCCAAAAATGGAGCAGTTGCCCAGTTTCTGATTTCCCGTGGAGCTGATGTGAATCACGTAACACATAGTACACAGAGAACTCCTTTGATGTATGTTCTAGAAAAGTTGTCAGAATACCCATATATGTATAATAGTGATAACCGCCTAACAGAGGTTATCTTGGTGTTACTAGAAAATGGTGCTTGTGTTAATGCAAGAACCAGTAATGGTAGAACACCGCTTATGCTGGCAGCGGCAGTTCGTGGACAGGTGGACATTCTACAGATGTTATTGGTCCATGGGGCAGATTGCACTGACAGAGACAAGAACGGAAACACAGCTCTTATACATGCGACTATCTCTGAATGCTCGGACAACGCTGACTTCTTGATTCAGTTCATGAAAAACAACACGGACCTGCTTAATGTGCAAAACAATCGAGGGCTAACAGCTTTGATGTATGACTTGGTTCATCGTGGTTGGGATATTGCGTCAGAGTTGATAGACAGCGGCGCGGATGTCAACATCATGGATGTGAATGGAAACACTGCATTGTTTCTCGCAATATCTTCTTCCTTACCAGAGAGTGTCCTGGAAAATCTGATCAGAGCTGGATGCAATGTCAACCACCAGAACAATGCAGGTTTATCGCCCCTGATGCTAGCAATTAAGCGGTGCAATTATGAAGGTACAGTTCCTTTACTCCTTGATTCAGGGGCAGACGTGAATGCAGTAAACCATAAAGATACTTCAAAAACGGCGCTTACATATTTAAAAGACAATCTTGACACGGAAGCTATTCCTTGTTTAGAAGCACTTCTAGATAGAGGAGCAAATGCTGCGTACCTAAGTCTGTGCTTTCTGTTTACTGTTATATCAATGTATCCTTATACGCTGATTCCCAAGTTGATTAGGTGTGGTTTAGTGCCCTTTGATTACAACTTTGGTGAAATGCCAACTAAGCTTAAAGACAGAGTCCCCACACTGACCTCGGTGTCACCCATGTGTCTGGCCCTGCTGACCAGAAATGCCAAACTGGCACGTTACTTTTGGGAGAATCTATTTGTGACAAACTTGGATTTGTCTCTAGCTTCAAATAATGATGTCAGACAATTCCTTCAAGAAGCTGAGTATGAAGAATGTCTCAGTTTTCTTGACGAGATAGGCTCACAGCCGATGTCGCTCTTCAGGATGTGTTTTGTAGCAGTGTCATCTGCCGTTGGGGCATCTCCAGGACGTGAGGCAAGAGTCCACGTGCTGCCTCTACCCAGTTTACTGAAGGAAAGGCTGTTGTTTAAATCAGAAGTTGTAAATCTGGCCCAGCCACAAGGCAGAGATGACGACACCATCATACCTTTAAGTGTCCTTCATTTGGATCCGGTTTATGATGATTTTCTATTGGACAATGACTCGGACACCGAAGAAGACTATTCTGGAGAAGAGTATTATTCAGACGAATAAGAAAAATAAGAATTCAAAACAATGTATTTTCTTGGTGAATTTAAACGCAGACGCTATGTATAAAATATTGCACGATTTCTTGCCTGGCGTAATTCGCTGCATCTCGCCAGGTGCATACTGCAGATGTTTATATTGTGAACTAAACCCACAAGAATATTTCATTGACTATTGACCATGAACTTAATGACACCTTACCGTTCTTGGACATTCTAATCTGACATCGACAGGATGGCACCATCCAAAGAGCAGTCTATCGAAAAAGAACAATGGCGGATCATTACCTGAATTGCAATAGCTCTGCACTCATCCAATATAAGCATGGGTTGGTTCGGACCCTATTTAATCGAGCTAGGAAGATTTATTCCGATGTCACACTAAAGGAAGAACTAGACACCCTTCACCAGACTCTGAAATCTAATGGATATGTAACCGGTTTCATCAAGAGTCACAGCCAGTCACCCACAAGAGCCACGTCACTGCACATTTGACTTTGCCATGTGTGCTCAGTCTTCCGATGCAGTAGTCAGCCCAGAGTATGGATGCTCCCTGTCCCCATAAGGAGTTGGTTGTTACATAACATCACCTGACCTCTAAGACGTCATCAGCATGCTTGGCCTTATTCCCTCCAGGTCGTGTTGTCGGACTAGCCTCAGTCTTGTCAGTAACCGTCAGTCAAGTGGACAGTGCATTGATTATATCATCCATGTCCATGCTTCTTCCTATTTGTGTTAGTGCATATATACAGACTTTCATGATTGCTACATTAGTGTTTCATGTAGCATTAATTTTCCTTAATGTTCCCATAGTTCTCAATATATACATTTTCATGACTGCTAAACTAATTCTGTAAGTAAGTAGCAATTATTTTTCTTGAAGTGGCTGTCATTCCCCATATATTCAATTTTGTTATTAATTACTACAATACTTTTCCATGACGTTTTCATCATTCTGGGTATAAACATGTTAATGACTGCGACAGTAAATATGTAGCAATAATTTTACTTGACTTTGTCATATTTCTCCATATACACATTTTTTTTTTATTATGGAGGAAAGATATTCAAAGTCTGTGAGATTGTTAATTTCTTCATCTCTGATTTGTAATTTTTGATTGATGTGTAATTTTGTCTGTGGACATTATAACTACTTAAGTTCAGAAAACGAGTGTGGTCTTCACCGTATCCTTTGACAGATAGGTTTAACTATTCTAATCATTTTACGTCATCTAAGAGGAGAACCGTTCTGTCTGTGTATCTCAGTCGTGGAAGTGGATGTCCACCATTTATAATGGCATCACAACTGTCACAGATCTCATCAATTTTAACATTTTTCAATACATTTTCTGTATAGATGTTGAACAGGTATGTGGAGTGAATGCAACCCTGACTTTGGAATGACATAAAAGCCATGTATTTCACTTGATCAGAACTTTAGAGTCACAACTACTCGAGCCACTCTGCCGAAATGTTGTAAATTCGGGGCTATTTCAGGCCACACCAAGGGACACACAGTATGTAATTATAGTGAATGCTCTCATAGAAGCAGGATGATATTATTAATCAAATGTTCACTGTGAATCTGCAACCTTGACCAGACTGCAAGAACATCAAGTTAAAAGGGGTGAACGCAGAAAATGGCGCAATGTTGGGAGATGAAGAATTGTCAACTAACACAGCATTGGTGTCATCGACCGCTACATGCTGAGGGAGATACTGAGGAGGGGATCGGAGCACTTATGGACTGAATGGTTCAATGTGCAGCAAGTAATCTGTCGACACACTATTACAGTGGTTCTCAACCTTTTTTTGGCCCTTGGCCCCCTTCACTATATTTTCAGAACGTCTTTCCCCCCTTTTGTATGTCCTACCTATAAATCCCCCCTCCCACCTCACCCTACCCCTACACATTATACATAAAAATGGAAGCTAAATTTAAAAACACATACTAGAACAAGTCTAGATGTCTACATAAAACGTGATTTGCGGGTCTACTTACGTTATAAAATGAATTTCAGAAGGGCAAGAAGTACAGAAACGTAAAGTATGGTGGTAAAAATCAATATAACGTAACGGGGTTCTTGTATTACCGCAATCTTGAAATAATCTTAACACCCCCCCCCCTTCCTGGAAACCCTAAAATTCCCCCCTGGGGGAGGGGGGGGGGAGAAATTCCCCACTGATTGAGAACCACTGCACTAGTACTATACTACAAGTTAATTTGTGTATCTTAGTCTGGCCTCATGGCAGTTTAGTAGAGAAGGAACGGTGTGTCTGTGACACAATGGTTGGTATGCCTTATCATTCTAGCCCATTCCATGTTTATTTTTTCTCGCTCACTCGCTTTGAACTCAATCGTAGTCCGTGCACACTACTTCTAGTAGTGCTGGACTGAATGTTGCATGTGGATTAACTTTTACCTATTAACAGTGTCTCTTGTCATCAGGCGAACCCACTCCGACTTCAGAGATACTTGTAATTAACGTCCCTAAGTCAAAGACGATAGGTCAACATTTTAGTCCAACTGTCCGGTGTAGGGGTTGAACCCCCATTACCCCGGCATCAACACACCAGATATGTAAGAACACACATTCTTATCCAATCGACCATGCTCACCTACATTTTCTTAATTTAGGAACAAGATCTGAGGAGCCACTTGAATACTTTCTCCATTTATTAAAACACATGATGATGATGATGATGATGGTGATCATGTCAGCTCTTACAGGGCGTCAGGGCTTCTCCCTGTTGGGTATAGTTTAAGTTTTGATAAACTTTGAATAATGAAGACACAAACAATATATAGCACAATTTATTGCGTGGCATATTTTGTTTATCTTGCCAGGTGCTTGCTATAAAACATAATGTTCAACATATAATGAAGTTGCGTGAGGAATCCTTTCAGCCGAAATAAACAAAACACATTGTTACATGTGTCAGTGTCATCACCGTAGTTTTCAAGATAAATTGTGCAATACACTGCAGACCTGATAAGGCGAACTCACCTGATACCCAATAAATAGTTCTTCTTATTAGAAATTCCTCTTATAAGAGTTCAAGCATATAGTAATGCATTTATGAATGTACAATACAATATTGTTCTTCACAACAGAAATAAGCCACATCCGAGATCGCCTTAGGTGGTTTGCACTGAAAATTATTTGTGTCTCCATTATTCAAATTAATAACATTAAAATATTCCATTAAATGTTCATAGGTTGTCTTAATTTAAGGGTCATCCTTTTCCCAGCATTTATTTTTGACTATATCAGCATTGCCCATACTTCTTCCTGTTTGTGTTCATGCATGTAAACAGACTTTCATGATTGTCACATTAGTGTTTCATGTAGCATTAATTTTCCTTCATGTTCCTATAGTTCTCCCTATGAACATTTTCATGACTGCTAAACTAATTCTGTACGTAGCAATTATTTTCCTTTGCAGTGATGTCAATCCCCTTATATTGTATTTCACAATTACTACAATAATGCATTTATAAATACTTTTACTTGACTTTTTCATCATTCTGGATATAAATATTTTTACGACCGCTACAGAAATGTCTGTAGCAATAATTTTACTTGACATGGTCAATTTTCTCCATATACAATGTTTTTAAAACTTATGTTGAACAGGTATGTGGAGAGAATGCAATCATGACTTTGGCATTTGATCAGAACTTTAGAATCTCAATTACTCGAGCCACTCTATCCAAAATTGTGTAAATTTGGGGTTATTTTAGGCCACACTGAGCAGTGCACGGTACATAGCGAGTACCCTCGGAGAAGCAGGGTGATTAGATAAATCAAATGATCACTGTGAATGTGAAACCTTCACCAGACTGCACAAGCATCAAATCAAAAGGGGTGAACAAGCGCGCTATGCGCGGCGATAAAGAAGATTTGTCAACTAACGTAGAATTGTTCTCGTTGACCTACATGCTGAGGGAGATATTGAAGAGGGGATTGGAACACTTATGGACTGAATGGTTCGATGTGCAGCGAGGATAATCCATACAGGTGTCGGTCTACCTAGATCAGCTGAACAGAGCTGCAGTTAAACAGCAGGGTAGTTGAACACATACCTAATTGGATTGACAAGATACTACACACAGTCAATGGGAGCCTAGCAAAGCCGACACACCACAAACTTCCTGCATCTTCAATTGCATGGCACATTTTGGAAACCGGCCATGTGATTGATAGAGACAGTGTGTTTCGCGGGTTGTTTAATACACAAAATAGTTGCTTGTTAAAGTTTGCAGAAGCCATATGATTAATCTACATAGGCCACTTTTGTGCAAGCAGAAAGACATGATAGTCAGTTTAAAATTACTGCGGTAGACAATTGACATTAATGTGTGAACATGTATATATTTCAGCTTGAAGGATTTATCTAGTTATTTTACTTTATGTTGTGAGAATTCTGCAGTATGTACCTGATGAGATGCAGCGAAATATGCCAGGCAATAAATCGTGGAATCTATTGTTTGTGTCTTCGTTATTCAATTTCACTATGGGAAAACATTGTTTTGAATTTCCATAGTTCTCAATATGCACATTTTAATTACTGCTAAACTAATTCTGTATGTAGCAATTATGTCCCTTGCAGTGGCTGTCATTCCCCATATATTAAATTTCAAGACTGCTACAATAATGCATTTATAAATACTTGTCCTTGACATTTATATCATTCTGGATATAAACAGTAATGAATGCTACAGTAATGAATGTAGCAATAATTTTACTTGAAGTGGTCATCTTTCTCAATATACACATTTTTTAAAGAATTATGTTAAACAGGTATGGTGAGAAAATCCAGCCCTGACTTTGGAATGAAATAAGAGCCGTGGAGATGAGTTCACTTAATCAGAACTTTAGAGTCTCAACTACTCGAGCCACTGTAACTGAAATGTAGATGCGTGGTTATTTTAGGCCAGACCGAGTGACGCACAATACGTAGTTATAGTGAATGCTCACAGAGAAGCAGGATGATTGGACGAATAAATGTTCACTGTGAATGTGCAACCTTGACCACACTGCAAGAACTTCAAGTCAAGAGGGGTGAACCCCCCCCCCCAAAAAAAGCGCAGTGTTGAGGGATGAAGAAGAGTTGTCAACTAACACAGCATTGGTGTTGTTAACTGCTACATGCTGAGGGAAATTGTGAGGAAGGGATCGGAGCACCTATGGACTGAATGGTTTGAAGTGCAGCGAGGATAATCTGTCGACACACTAGCATTATGCTACAAGTCAATTTGTGTATAATAGTCTGGCCTCATGGCAGTTTAGTAGAGAAGGAAAGGTGTGTTTGTAACACAGCAGTTGGTGTGCCTTATCATTCTAGCACATTTCATATGTGTTTTTTTATTTTATATAAGGAATAAGATCGGTGGAACCACTTGAACACTTTCTCCGTTTATTAAAACACATGATGATGATGGTGATGATGTCAACTCTTACAGGAAGTTAGGATTTCTCCGTGTTGGGTGCAGTGTAAATTTTCGTAGACTCAGAATTTATGGGTCATCATATTTCCCAGCATAAATGAAAACGAGGTTTCAGTGGTTGTCAGGGGACATAATATAATCATAACACAATGGAACTAATGGTTTGCAGCAGTTACTGGCCATGAACACTTGCAGACAGACGCAGATGCTTGGAGACCGTCATTTACAATTGTGATTCTGTCTGTGTTAACAAAATAGATGGCTTGTACACGAGTCTCCTTATTATTTGTTTACAATATAGATGCTTGTACACGAGTCTCTTTGTTATGTTAACAAAATGATTAACTTGTACACGAGTCTCCTTGTTATGTTAACAAAATGGTTGGCTTGTACGGGAGTCTCCTTGTTATGTTAACAAAATGGTAACTTCAAGAAACAAATGAAAACTGTCAACTTATTCCAGAAATTAGGCGTGTAGACAGTGAAGATTTTGTGTACACAGTATGGGGAGAAATACACTGAAAAACTTAGCGACCATTAGTAAAATTGATGGTGAAAGAGGAAGAGTGATAGATATATATCTGGAGGAATGGCTGCATGGCATAGCCGAGACAAGAACACAGAGCTGATCCACGACTCTGGTGATCGTGAGTGCGCGCACACACACACACTCTCGTAAATCTTACGTGCTCTTCGTGTTTTTGAAACTGTTTTAATTTCCACAGCTTTACTTCAGTTACACCCATTTCATGTATGTGTCTCTAAGGTTGTTCTTGATACCACCACTCTACTGTTTTAATTTCCACAGCTTTACTTCAGTTACACCCATTTCATGTATGTGTCTCTAAGGTTGTTCTTGATACCACCACTCTACTGTTGTAATTTCCACAGCTTTACTTCAGTTACACCCATTTCATGTATGTATATCTAAGGTTGTTCTTGATACCACCACTCTACTGTTGTAATTTCCACAGCTTTACTTCAGTTACCCCCATTTCATGTATGTGTCTCTAAGATTGTTCTTGATACCACCTCTCTACTGTTTACATGATCTTCCCCTTGCTCTGTAGTCATTATATTTCTTTAATGCAGTTGTTGTGGCAGATTGTACCAGGGCGTTCTTGTGAAGTGACCAAACCATTTAATCTGCTTCACGTTTATGAACTGTATGACCTAGCCTTCTAATTTCTTCATTCCTAATTCTATCTGTCACTCCGGCAGCTTTTCTAAGGCATCTCATGTGTTATTATTTTGTGCTCACTAGTTGCAGTAAGTGTCCATGTTTGACATTGATAGTATAATGTTGGCAAAAATATTGTTCTTATGAGATTTGCTTTAGTACTTATAAGTCTCTTTCTATGTGTCAGAAGCAATGCTAGTTGTCTCAGTACCCGATTTGTCTTTGTATAACGTGTGTAGATTTTTCTATCCAAACTACCATTTGAAGTGAAAATTGGCCCCAGATATTTAAATCCACTTTCTTTTAATTCCTAGTGGGAGACAGAAGGACACATATTTATGTACATTTATGTACGTTAAGGTTTGTCACATATCTTTTACAGGACGTCGCAGTCAACCGCAGCAATTTTGGCTGTTTGTGATTTCTTGGCAAGTTTACGTTCAGTAGTTTGCTATTGCTTTCTGAATGGCAGACACTCATACCATTGTATGAAAACTAATGCAACACGGTCTGCTGCTAAATCACCCTCAGTTGTTTCGAACGTGGTTTGCAGGATTACAAATTGCGTCTGTCTGTAACCTCTTCGCCACAACGCCGACTTTTTTAAATGAATGTAACAACCGCCTTCGTGCTGAAGTGTTTAGAAATACAATTTGCAATTCCGCATATCGCGTTCGAAACAGAAGACCGCCTTGCGTTGGTTTCCATATAATGGTATGAGTGCCAGTCGCTCAGAAAGCAATGGCAAACTACTGAACATGCCCAGGAATCATAAACAACCAAAAGAAATAATTTACTGTGCTAAACAAAAGGCGCATGTGAACACACTATAATAATTGTCTTTGGCGAACGTGTTCATGTGCTCACAACCTTTGAGGAAAAATTGAACTCCGTAAAGAGTTGACTATTAATCTTTGCTTGTATTGTACACTGTAAGACTTGTTTATTGAACTTTGCTGTAATTTACATTGTTTAAGTGCTGTATGTCAAACGTTGAACGTAATGTGCATAGTTTAAGAGCTATTCATTAAAGTTTGCTGGTAATTCCCATAAAGTTGTTTATTAATCTTTGCTAGTAATTTACATAGTTCAGTAGCTGGTCATTAATCTTTGCTAGTAATTTACATAGTTCAAGAGCTGGTCATTAATCTTTGCTAATATTTTACATTGTTCAGGAGCTGGTCATTAATCTTTATTAGTATTTTACATTGTTCAGGAGCTGGTCATTAATCTTTGTTAGTAATTTACATTGTTCAAGAGCTGGTCATTAATCTTTGCTAGTAATTTACATTGTTCAGGAGTTGGTCATTAATCTTTGTTATTAACCACACACACACTAACACAAAAGACAGAATTGTCAAATATGTCACAACAAAGTCGTTATCATTTTTTACTCTATTGTCTCAAAGTATTTACATTTCATACAATTATGAACGAATCAACAGTATTTTAGTAAACCTGCATTTCAAGTGCCACCAATACATTCACGAAACGGTTAATAGATCATTTGTTCGCTTGACATATGTCTATAACTGCAGTGTTGTCTTTTGTATGAATTTAAACTGTCTTTTTTTTAGTTCACTCAGTGGTCCATAGAGTTTATCTTCCACTGTTGTCTCTCTAGGCCAGAAGGTTTGCCTAGATATGTTATATTTTGGGCAGTCTTGGAGTATGTGCTCTGTTGTCTGCAGCGCCAATCCACATGTGCACATAGCTGAGTCACCAATCTTGAACTTTGTACACTTGTGGTTGTGTAATCTATTGTGTCCTGTTCTGAGGCGCAGAATAATGACTCTTTCTGGTATGTCCATAACGTGGTAGTTGACTAGTTTCAACATAATGTGCTGTTAGACAGGAGAGCTAAACAATTCAATGATTTATCTAGTTTCAACATAAAGTGCTACTAGACAAAAGGAGAACTAAACAATTCAATAATTTACCCAATTTCAACATAATGTGCTGATAGAAAAAAAAAGAACTAAACAATCCAATTATTTCTATATTGCCACAAATCTTCTGTTAGATAAAAGGAAAACTAAATAATTCAATAATGTATCTATCTTCACATAATGGGCTGCTAGACAAAAGGAGAACTAAACAATTCAATGATTGATATATATATTGCCACATAATTTGCTGACAGAAACTAAGCTTCCACATAATGTGCTGCTAGTTAGAGGGAGAACTAAACAATTCAATGAATGCCTTTGTCTTGACATAATTATCTTAGAGAACTAAACAATCCAATAGTTAACTTTGTCTTCACATACTCACGTAAGAAAACTAAACAATGTAATGCTTAATTTTCCGCATAGATCTTCAGTTAGAAGGGAGAATGCTGTTTAATTCTTAATAATTCTACCAAGCAAATCATGAAACACTACATCTGTTTGGCAGGATTCTGTTTATTCACCCAGCTGATACATTCTGCAGTTTAGATGGCACTGTGTAATAGAATAAGAATAAAAGTCCCATAAAGCTAACAGAATGTGGAACAAACTGTTCCAAAGCTTACATAGTGTAAAATTAACTGTCCTCCAAAGTTCACATAATGTAAAACTATCCTGCAAGGTTCACATAATGTAAAACTGTCCCCCAAAGCTACCATGTTGTAAACACTTACTGTCCTTCAAGGTTCACATAATGTAAATAACATGTTGTATAACAATGTGAGACTACACTAATCCTAAAATTTATGTTTAGATACCACATAATGTATAATTTCAGGCTCTGATTTAAGTAACAGATACCATTTGATGTCAATTCAAACTTCACTGCCCGTTAAGACTTCACACATATGACAAATGACATGTGACGTAATGATGTAAGACTGTGCCGTCTTTTAAGTCTCACATGTAGATGATGCCTGGTTTAATAATGTCAGGGTCAAAATTCACATTAAAATGGCAGATGAGATATGTAATATATCAGCCTACACATTCCTTCACAAACTTCACTTACGTGACATAATATTTTATGTAACAACGTGAGACACCACTCTCCTTCGGTCTGTTGTAAATTTCATTCTCAGTCAAAATTAAGTGTGCATTTGTTCCTCGTCCAGTCACATTTAATCTCAATCAATCAATCAATCAATCATGTGCCATGCCGGAAAGCGTGGGCGGTCACGACTCGCCATTTCACTCGATCACCAGTGTCGTGGATCAGCTCAGTGTTCCTGTCTCGTCTACATTTCATCTACAATGTTTTTAATCCAGCGCTATTAAGGTTCAAAGAACGAAAGTCCCGGTTGCAGGTTATTGTTTGGCATAGCTTGCAGAACTTCATCCAGCAGCTGAAGTGGGCGATGAAGCTGAATTTCTATCCAACATGTGGGTTTCTTTTATGCTCTTTCTGGGGTAATCTGGCCCCCATCCCTTGACGAAGCTGAGACGAAGGAGACAAAGACGTCGCAGGTCGTCCACGCCAATCCCTGCCGCTGCTGAAAGACTGGCTCCGACAGCCGAGAAGCCAACGATCCTTCCAGCCACCGCTGCTGCTTGTGCTGCGGCTGTGGCAGCTTGTTCCTGCATCTGATGGTGGCATTGTCTTATATGAAATACGTCAATGCAAGCAGTGGGATAAATCTTATGCACAGCATCACCTGGTGCTCTCCCAGCCTCTGTCCAGGTAGTAGCTCGGTTCGAAGAAACTATGGTCACTGACACAGCGTATCCAGACATCGCCTTCTCCCCGGTAGTCTAACTGCACCCCCTTCCCTATATGCAACCTTGCTCTTTCACTCGCTTCGGTTCTGTGGACATTGAACAGCTGGCCAAGGCAAAATCTATCAATACTTGAGGGATCTGTGTAGCCATCTACGGTCACTGTTTTCACATTATATGGAACTTGGAATGTTTCCCCGTCTTGCTGATCTAGTTCAGAATATGTCCGTGTGCAATAATATTCTGGTGGAGGTTGATAAGTACAGCATGCGATGCTATATCTGCCTGCATCTGACCTCCATTCCAGAAAGTCATAATTTATGAGTGGCGTGTTACCATCAACCCAGGTAGCCCCTGAAGCCTGTGGATAATGCCTTAAATTTGCTTGGTTCTGAACAGGTCATGCATAGGTCTCTGCTGCCGTACTTGCGTGCGTGTGGTCGAGTGGATGACTGGTTGCCGAAAGAACTCCTAAAGGGCTAGAATGCGAACTCATGCCACTTGTACGGGACAAATCTAGCCTGAGAAGGACTTGCTGTTCATGAGAAACTGGCTGATTGATTGGGGAGTTAAGAGGGTGGTTGGGTGTGACAGCACCCCCCCCCCTCACCGCCACTGTCCGAGCACCCCAGAGGGGCCCCCATAGGACTTCCCCCAACTATGCTTACATTAACAGCAGGCATCTGCTGTGAGTCGGCCCCAGCTGAGACAGTGCTGGCAGCAGCAGAAGGGGAAGGGTGTGAGGGAGGGAGAACTGTGGATGCTGCTGCCCTGGAGCCTGGCAAATGCAAAAATTAGTCAGACGGTGGGTGCTGGACAAGCTGTGTCTCACCAGCCAATTGAGCATGGTATGTGATGGACATTGATGCACTGCTGCTGTAATCATCCTTCACAATACGGCCTGGAGGGCTGATAAATCTGCCTCCTGGAGGGCTGAGAGAGGCCTGATAAATCAATCCCTGGAGAAACAACCCTTTCATAATGGTAGGGATTGAAGTAAACGCTGTCCTGTTTTAAGTCAAATGCAAACTGACAAAACTTGACAGCTTCAGCTCATTTTTATGAAGATCTGGCCATCGCCAGATTCTAGCATAGATCACATGTGGAAAACCTTTTCTTCCTGCAACCTGTAAATGGCCATCAAGTGTTTGTTGTATGGTAACACATTTTGATGGGTGAGCACCATTTGTGGTTATGGCTGTGATCAGACTGTCAAGCTCATTCCGCTTCTCCTTCAGCTTCTTCACCAGACTCTCTATGGCTCTCTTGGTGAAGCTTTCACTTTCACGACCCTGTCGATGGCACATCTGGCTATGAACAATGCTTAAACAAGCATCTGCTGATGTTATCGCCTGTACTGCCATGGCAACAATAAACCAAGACCAGAAGTAGAATACTGTAGCTGCTTCTTATGCTCAACTCTTTGTCCTCTTTACAATCTCAGGCTCACTTGGCGTTTCTGAAAATAATAATATCATTGTAAATGTGATATTATAATCTTCGCACACTTCCACAATAAACCAAAATAGACATTGTGCATCTCTTAATTTGTTCATTTACATTCCAAGATTAACTGCCATACAACAAAACAGCTTCTTTACAGCATTTCAGCACTCTTTTGTACATTCAGGGAGTGACATTGCATAAGATTTCATTTTGGGGATTCATTTGCATAACATAAACAACATCAAAATCCAGAGAAACAAGAGATTCGGGAGAAATGGCAACATGCAGGACATAATGAAACAGTACACGAGGCGCTGGAGGCACCTATCATAGTCAGCAAACTGGAGCTAACCATATCAAAACTGAAAATGAGAAAATCACCAGGAACCGACACGGTATATCAAATGAAGTGATCAGGAACAGAGGCCAAATCAAAGCTGTTGCAGATCTTCAATAACAGCTGGACCTTGGGCAGAGTTCCACAAGCCTGGAGAGAAGCAATCATGATACCCCTCCTAAAATCAGGGAAAGATGGTTCCATTGCCTCTAGCTACAGACCAATTAGCCTCGCCAGCTGTCTCTGCAAAACACTGGAGCGCATCATCAATCACAGACTGCAGTGGTACATTGAAAGTAAAAACATCCTTGTGCCACAGCAGGCTGGCTTTAGGCAGTGCTACTCTACGGAAGATCAGACAACCTACCTCTCTCAAGAAATTGAGGATGCATTCCAAGAGAAGAAGCTGGTGCTTGCGGCATGGATAGATCTGAAGAAAGCCTTTGACAAAGTCTGGAAAGAGGGTCTGATGAAGAAACTGAGAAACTTGCTGTGACAGGTACAAACATTTGCTCACACTCCTCTCCTGTGACAGTTTGATAATCCAGCACAGGTCACAAACAGGGTGGCTCATCTCACTGGTTTCTCCAAAGGTTCTCTCTAAGGGTTGCTGCAGTTTTACCCCTCAGTCTGGCGAAGAGGTGGCCATCCTGTAGAACACGCTTCAGGGTTTACTTGAATGTTGCACATTTGCAAGTAAGACCCGTTCGTTGGGGGTGTGCTCTGAGCCCACAACGTCTACGCATTTCTCTCAAGGTTACTTCTATTTTAACCACAACAAAAGACAGACTTGTCCAATATATCACCACAAAGTCGTTATCAGTTTTATTTTTCTTTATTTGTCTTAAAGTATTTACACATTTCTCATACAATTATGAACCAAACAACAGTATTTTAGTAAACTTGCATTTAAAGTGCCACCAGTACATTTACAAAACCATCAATAGATAAAACATCTTTGTACGCCCAAGGTCAGTATGAATATATCCAAGGAAAGTGGCAGTCAGCTTGGACTTGTCTTCAAATGGAGCGGGAGTAAGCCAAAACAGTTCAGATAAAACATTGCTGGTAATGTTAAACAACCATACCACATCACAGTTAACATAAATTAATCAGCTGATAACTTCATGAGTTAGTTAAATTACACTAATACATTCACCAGGAATACAAGTTATCAGAAGTGATATGATTTAATTTTTTTTTAAACTGACACTGAACAGGACAGAGCTGTTGAGACACACAACAACAACCAAAGTAAACCTATTGCAGCTCATTCACATTTTTAAACATTTGCTGCAGGTATCCATCGTCCATTGAACTCAAGCGTAGTAGATACACTTTCTTCTACTGCTAGTGCACTGGGCTGATATTTGCGTGTGGATTAGCTTTCCCAGGTCAGTGTCCCTCGCCATCAGGCGAACCCACTCGGACTCCTGAGGTAATTGTAGTTTGTTTCCAAGCCAATGGCGAGAACATTTAAGTCCAACTGACCTGTGTAGGAGTTGAATCCACTATCTCGACATAAACACACCAGCTGTTTAAAAATTAGCGTTCTTATCCATTCGGCCACGCTAGCTCCCACTAAGACAATTATAAATTCCAGATATGCACAAACAGGCATGTTATATATCAGCGAAGACATCAGGCATGCTATATATCAGCGAAGATATCGCGCATGTTATATACCAAATATGAGACCAGTACGTGCTGTACACAGAAGTGATTCATCAAATATGGGACCTGTACAAAGTGCATACAGAAGTAAAAACAGTCCAGTTTGGCTTTCTTTCTTCCCTCGTCTCTCTTACCTTCACATATCACGGGCAGTTGGGTTTTCCTCCAAAGTGTGTTCAACCACCCACATACATCCCCTGGTCAGAGAGTGTTAAGTCATAATGTCACTCGTCCTTGAGAAGTGATACATCAAATATGAGATCAGCACATGCTGTACATAGAAGTGATTCATCAAATATGGACCAGTACATAGTGTATACAGAAGCAATACATAAAATATGGGAGCAGTACGTGCTGTACACAGAAGTGATACATCAAATTTGTGAGCAGTAGGTGCTGTACACAGAAGTGATACATCAAATATGTGACCAGTACGTGCTGTACACAGAATCGATACATCAAATATGTCACCAGTACCAGCTGTACACAAAAGTGATACATCAAATATGTGACCAGTATGTGCTGTACCCAGAAGTGATACATAAAATATGTGACCAGTGTGTGCTGTACACAAAAGTGATACATCAAATATGGGACCTGTACGTAGTGTATACAGAAGTGAAAACACTGTCTAGTCTGGCTTTCTTTCTTCCCTTGTCTCTTTTATCTTCACACATCACAGGCCGGTGGGTTTTCCTCCAAAGCGTCTTCACATGCCTACATTCATTCCCTGGTTCTTATCCATTTGGCCACGCTAGCTCCCACTAAGACAATTATAAATTCCAGATATGCACAAACAGGCATGTTATATATCAGTGAAGACATCAGACATGCTATATATCTGTGAAGACATCAGACATGCTATACATCAGCGAAGACATCAGGCATGCTATATATCAGCAAAGACATCAGGCATGCTATATATCAGCAAAGACATCAGGCAAGCTATATATCTGTGAAGACATCAGACATGCTATATATCAGTGAAGACATCAGGCAAGCTATATATCAGTGAAGACATCAGACATGCTATATATCAGCGAAGACATCAGGCATGCTATATATCAGCAAAGACATCAGACATGCTATATATCTGTGAAAACATCAGACATGCTATATATCTGTGAAGACATCAGGCAAGCTATATATCAGTGAAGACATCAGACATGCTATATATCTGTGAAAACATCAGACATGCTATATATCTGTGAAGACATCAGGCATGCTATATATCAGTGAAGACATCAGATTTTGTAAAAAAAAAAAATGACATCTACAAAATTACTGGCCAGCAGTATATTTCCACATAACTGTGCTGTACACAGAAGTGATACATCAAATATATGAGCAGTACTTGCTGTACACAGAAGTGATACATCAAATATGCGACCAGTACATATTGTAACCAGAAGTGACACATAAAATATGTGACAAGCATGTGCTGTACACAGAAGTGATACATCAAATATGCGAC
Source organism: Cepaea hortensis (assembly GCA_963921405.1). Lineage (NCBI taxonomy): Eukaryota > Metazoa > Mollusca > Gastropoda > Stylommatophora > Helicidae > Cepaea > Cepaea hortensis. Next base: position 8,532,642 of record OY992896.1, read on the forward strand.
CATTATGTGCTGTACACAGAAGTGATTCATCAAATATGGGACCTGTATGATGTGTGTACAGCAGAGACACATCACATATGTGACCAGTACGTACTGTACACAGAAGTGATACATCAAATATGCGACCATTACGTGCTGTACACAAAAGAGATACATCAAATATGGGTCCAGTACGTGTTATACACAGAAGTGATTCATCAAATATGGTACCTGTACGTAGTGTATACGGAAGTGAAAACACTGTCCAGTCTGGCTTTCTTTCTTCCCTCGTCTCTTTTACCTCCACACATCACAGGCCACTGGGTTTTCCTCCAAGGCATGTTCACACGCCCACATTCATTCCCTGGGCAGAGAGTGTTAAGTCGTACTGTCACTCGTCCTTGAGAAGTGATACATCAAATATGAGACCAGTACATGCTGTACATAGAAGTGATTCATCAAATATGGGACCAGTACATAGTGTATACAGAAGTGATAATAAAATGTTCGAGCAGTATGTGCTGTACACAGAAGTGAAACATCAAATATGTGACCACTATGTGCTGTATACAAAAGTGATTCATCAAATACTGGACCAGTACGTAGCGTGTACAGCAGAGATACATCACATATGCGACAAGTACATGCTGGACAGAATTGATACATGAAATATGGGACCAGGCAAAAGTGATACATCAAATATGCGACCAGTATGTGTTGTACATAAAAGTGATACATCAAATATATTACCAGTACCAGTGGTACACAAAAGTGATACATCAAATATGTGACCAGTAATTGTTGTACACATAAATGTTACATGAAATAAGTGACCAGTACATGCTGTACACAGAATTGACACATCAAATATGCGACCATTACGTGCTGTACACAAATGAGATACATCAAATATAGGTCCAGTACGTGCTGTACACAGAAGTGATTCATAAAATATGGGACCTGTACACAGTGTATACAGAAGTGAAAACACTGTCCAGTCTGGCTTTCTTTCTCCCCTCGTCTCTTTTACCTTCACACATCACGGGCCATTGGGTTTTCTGCCAAGGCATCAAACGCCCACATTCATTCCCTGGACAGAGAGCGTTAAGTCGTACTGTCCTTTAGAAGTGATACATCAAATATGAGACCAGTAAATGCTGTACACAGAAGTGATTCATCAAATATGGGACCAGTACAGAGTGTATACAGAAGTGATACATAAAATATGCGAGCAGTATGTGCTGTACGCAGAAGTGATAATTCAAATGTGCGACCAGTACGTGTTGTACACAGAAGTGACACATCAAATATGCGACAAGTATGTGCTGTAAACATAAATGTTACATGAAATAAGCGACAGCATCATCATCATCATCAACAGCAGCATCGTCATCAGCTGAAGGTCCCCGATCGGGTGATTCACCACAGGGCTATGTCGACGGAGTGAACATCCGCTGGCTGCGACACCAATCAATACCTGCACATGGCTGATCCATCAACCCTGCATACGGAAAGTAGTGTCCTTAGTACAGGCAATGTCCCACAAGGAGCGCCTCGAGCACTGATTTTTCCATTTGCCAATAGCAACTAATGATACAACTGAGACACGAGTGTAATGACCCAATAGGTTAAAAGACAGTGGTAATGGAAGAAACCATCGTGGAAACTAACACACAAAATACCCCAGAGGGGGAAAGAAATTCGTTCTGGTGCATGTGTGGTCGGCGAGTGCCGCGACTAGAAATTGTCTTCTTCTGTCAACTGGTAGTTATATACACAATCATTGGCATATCACTATTTAATCTGTCTCGAACCAGCGTCGATGCGGTCGAGGGCAAGTTGTGGATCGCTCTTCTAAGCAGCTGTCTGGGTTACATGCTACCAAACCCTAAAATATGAACTTCTACCTGACATTACCGAGTAATACTTCGCCGAAAATATTTCCCAACAACTCACCAGGTCACTATTTCGTCAAGTTACCGCAGACTATAGAAGTGAGTCAATATTTTGAAGTGGGTCTGGCCGAAATTCAATTCCCCAACTACTACTGCAATGTGTTAGAGAACGAAGTATGGCTAAGATACATCCCACCCAATGGTAGAGTGATAAGAAAGGTGTGTCCCGCAGGCCTGTACAATTCACCAGATGCATTTATAGCTGCACTGAATCACCTAATGAAAGATCGGAAGGTCGACGATCAACTCTGTGTTTTATTCCATTTCGACAATGCATCAGAGAAAGTCATCGTGAAAATACTCGAACCCGGGGCCACTATTACATTTAGTGAGAAGTTACAAGAGATACTAGATACAATTGAAGGTGAAGGGGCGATAGACCTGAATAACGACCTGCGAAATATCTACGTATACTGCGATCTCATTGCGACAAGACCAGTTGGAGACGTCATGGTCCCACTACTAAGGGCGGTTCCTATCATGAAGCAGCGATCAACCTCAGTGTTTCGCGCCTACGACAAACCTCACTACATACCGCTGAATCGTTACTCCTTTGACACGGTGGAAATACTTCTAACCACTGAGACGGGTACAAAGGTCGCATTCACTACCGGGACTTCAGTGCTGAAGTTACATTTTCGAGTTCGGAAGAGATCAGACCTAGAATAATGGTGAAATACGGGGTGGTACATCGAAAACCCCTGGCTGTCCGAAGACAGGATGTGCCCGACACTCAGATGATTGAGGCCTCGGGTATCTACAAGACTCAGATATCAACCCACCAACCAGGAGACCAGTTTTATGATTACATGCTAAGTGAGATGTACATACCATTCTACCAACCGAAAAAACCAACCTACTCAGACAATGAGTTATTCTTGAAAAATGTACTGAAATACTGTAAAATGTACTTGAAATACTGTAAAATAAAACAGGCATATATTATAATTACGTCTTGGTTGTTGAATTTTTGCTAGTGTTTTACGGTGTACATAGTTGTCGTGTGATGAGAGAATGATACATATTGGTGACAAATTCAAGAAATATTTCAACAAAACTAAGGAACGAGTTAACCAAAGTAGAAAAAACTGTCGACCAAAGTCTGAAAGTAGCTCAATCAAAATTATGAAAAGTAGGAAACTTTGCACACGTAAGAAAATCTATTACCCAAAAGGAAAAAAAAAAAATATATATTTGGCCACATTTCAATCAAATTTATGAAAAGTAGGAAAACTTGTTAACCAAATGACAAAAATCTTGGTCAAGTAAGAAAATTTGTTAACCAAATGTGTAAAGGTTAGCCGAATTTCAAACCAAACTTATAAAAAATCGCAGTCAAACATATGAACAAGTAGGAAAATTTGTTAACCAAACGTGAAAAGTTTGACCAACTGTCACCCAAACTTGTGAAAAGTGGGAAATTTTGTTGTCCAGGTGTGAAAAGTTTGACCACATTTCACCCGAACTTATGAAAAGTAGGAAACTTTGTTAACAAAATGGCAAATATCTTGGCCAAGTAAGAAAATGTGTTAACCAAAATGTGAAAAGGTTAACCAAATTTCAAACCAAACTTATAAAAATATCAGTCAAACATATGAAAAGTAGGAAAATTTGTCAATCAAAGTGAAAAATTTTGGTCACATTTCAACCAAACTTATAAAAATTTCAGTCAAACTTATGAAAAGTAGGAACAATTGTTAACCAAATGCGAAAAAGTTAGCCAAATGTCAAACCAAACTTATAAACATCTCAGTAAAACACATGAAAAGTAGGAAAATTTGTTAACCATACATGAAAAGTTTGGTCAACTGTCACCCAAACTCATGAAAAGTGGGAAATGTTGTTGTCCAACGGTGAAAACTTTGACCACATTTCACCCAGACTTATGAAAAGTAGGAAACTTTGTTAACCAAATGGCAAAAATCTTGGCCAAGTAATAAAATTGTGAAATAAAAAAACTTTTCACATCTGGACAACAAAATTTCCCACTTTTCACAAGTTTGGGTGACAGTTGGTCAAACTGTTCACGTTTGGTTAACAAATTTTCCTACTTTTTCATATGTTTGACTGCGATTTTTTATAAGTTTGGTTTGAAATTCGGCTAACCTTTTCACATTTGGTTAACAAATTTTCTTACTTGACCAAGATTTTTGTCATTTGGTTAACAAGTTTTCCTACTTTTCATAAATTTGATTGAAATGTGGCCAAATATTTTTTTTTTTTTTCCTTTTGGGTAATAGATTTTCTTACGTGTGCAAAGTTTCCTACTTTTCATAATTTTGATTGAGCTATTTTCAGACTATGGTCGACAGTTTTTTCTACTTTGGTTAACTCGTTCCTTAGTTTTGTTGAAATATTTCTGGAATTTGTCACCAATATGTATCATTCTCTCATCACACGACAACTATGTACACCGTAAAACACTAGCAAAAATTCAACAACCAAGACGTAATTATAATATATGCCTGTTTTATTTTACAGTATTTCAAGTACATTTTACAGTATTTCAGTACATTTTTCAAGAATAAAAAAAAAATGTATAATGTCATTATACGAAATGGATGATGTGATATGCTGTGGTATACATAGTATCATCACACCGTTTTATTTTCACATACTAAGCTATACACATTGTCTGTTGTTTCTGGATTTCTACACGCCATTGTCTGAGTAGGTTGGTTTTTTCGGTTGGTAGAATGGTATGTACATCTCACTTAGCATGTAATCATAAAACTGGTCTCCTGGTTGGTGGGTTGATATCTGAGTCTTGTAGATACCCGAGGCCTCAATCATCTGAGTGTCGGGCACATCCTGTCTTCGGACAGCCTGGGGTTTTCGATGTACCACCCCGTATTTCACCATTATTCTAGGTCTGATCTCTTCCGAACTCGAAAATGTAACTTCAGCACTGAAGTCCCGGTAGTGAATGCGACCTTTGTACCCGTCTCAGTGGTTAGAAGTATTTCCACCGTGTCAAAGGAGTAACGATTCAGCGGTATGTAGTGAGGTTTGTCGTAGGCGCGAAACACTGAGGTTGATCGCTGCTTCATGATAGGAACCGCCCTTAGTAGTGGGACCATGACGTCTCCAACTGGTCTTGTCGCAATGAGATCGCAGTATACGTAGATATTTCGCAGGTCGTTATTCAGGTCTATCGACCCTTCACCTTCAATTGTATCTAGTATCTCTTGTAACTTCTCACTAAATGTAATAGTGGCCCCGGGTTCGAGTATTTTCACGATGACTTTCTTTGATGCATTGTCGAAATGGAATAGAACATAGAGTTGATCGTCGACCTTCCGATCTTTCATTAGGTGATTCAGTGCAGCTATAAATGCATCTGGTGAATTGTACAGGCCTGCGGGACACACCTTTCTTATCACTCTACCATTGGGTGGGATGTATCTTAGCCATACTTCGTTCTCTAACACATTGCAGTAGTAGTTGGGGAATTGAATTTCGGCCAGACCCACTTCAAAATATTGACTCACTTCTATAGTCTGCGGTAACTTGACGAAATAGTGACCTGGTGAGTTCTTGGGAAATATTTTCGGCGAAGTATTACTCGGTAATGTCAGGTAGAAGTTCATATTTTAGGGTTTGGTAGCATGTAACCCAGACAGCTGCTTAGAAGAGCGATCCACAACTTGCCCTCGACCACATCGACGCTGGTTCGAGACAGATTAAATAGTGATATGCCAATGATTGTGTATATAACGACCAGTTGACAGAAGAAGACAATTTCTAGTCGCGGCACTCGCCGACCACACATGCACCAGAACGAATTTCTTTCCCCCTCTGGGGTATTTTGTGTGTTAGTTTCCACGATGGTTTCTTCCATTACCACTGTCTTTTAACCTATTGGGTCATTACACTCGTGTCTCAGTTGTATCATTAGTTGCTATTGGCAAATGGAAAAATCAGTGCTCGAGGCGCTCCTTGTGGGACATTGCCGGTACTAAGGACACTACTTTCCGTATGCAGGGTTGATGGATCAGCCATGTGCAGGTATTGATTGGTGTCGCAGCCAGCGGATGTTCACTCCGTCGACATAGCCCTGTGGTGAATCACCCGATCGGGGACCTTCAGCTGATGACAAACAAATCAGACTCTTCATCTTCACCAACACGATACACAGCATTAAACACAAAACTCTCATACAAGACAGGAAACAAGGCGGGATTTCACTACAGGACATCCAGACAAAAATACTGTCACTTAGAATCAGTCACATAGGTAAAATCATCAGACACCCAGAACAGAACAGACTAGCACTATACTACATAGGCCACAACATCAAACATCTCACACCTCTTAACAATGCAACTGCACACTACCAGGGAAGACTGCCAACATTCTACCAGACATGCATACAGGCAATAAAAGGACATGAACAGTTAATACAGCAAACAACACACACAATATACAAACATTTAGTTAGAGAACAAGCACCATCACTAAGACTTAGGATTAAAAGAGGACACAAATACTTCATGACTGACTTCACATGCACCTTTTCAAACCTACACAACAAACACATAACACCAAAAGCTAGGGAGATCACATATAGACTGTTATACAGTATGACCCCCACAACACAGGTAGAAGCATAAATATCCAAACAATGTCAATTATGTAGAAACAACACACAAGAGACAGAGGAACACATTTATTATACATGTCCAACAATTACTGCCACACGCGCAACACTCAAACACCTCATACAAACACACACAGGCAAACAAACCAACATATATAAAGCAATTTTTCTCAATACTATACCAATGACATCTAAGGACATACATACAAAACTACTTGTAGCACTTTCTTACTACAGACAACTTATATGGACCTGCAGAAATTTTGCCAGATACAAACACCACACATATAACACACATTTAGTTTCCTTTATGTACACGCACAAAATATCACAACTCTTTCCAGAGTTGGTATAAATGGTATACCAACTCTGGTAATTTTGGTAATTTTTTTGGTAATTTTGGTATACATGAGTGAGAGAAAGAAAGAAGAAACTGTGAGTGAATGATTAAAAATATCACATATGGTCAAAAGACCAATGGAAAATCCCTTATGTAAAGAATAGTGGAAGTATAAATGCTTGTTTTATTTGTTTCAAAATGACGGTTTCACCCTTATAGATAAGGGGGAAAAGGAAAAAAGAGAAAAGAAAACTTAACTCCTCCCATTCCAATGTACTAATTATGAAATGTTTGATTCAAATGAACTTGTTTGTGCTAAACTACCACCACAACTAAGATTATCATTTTAGTAAAGAAAATCACATATCTATTATATTATTATTATTATTATTATTAGTATTGTTTTCATTATTATTATTATTATCATTACCATTATAATTTTATTTTTTTACTATCATTACCCTACCCTTTTTATCCTTAGTATCATTAATTTAAATAAGTATTAATGATATCACCATTATTATTTTACAACTTCATCCCCCATGTCTCCCCCACCCCTTTGTTTAAGGTTTGTTGCTTTTGCTACTACCCCCACTAGTTTGTTTCAAACATTTGACCTGCCTGTACCATCATTAGAGTGGTCATGGGGACTTTGGTGACTGAAGCCAATTGGTGGGAGGGTAACGAGGGAACAACATGTAAAGACTTTTCCCCTATCCTTGCAGTCAATACTTACCTCTTTATCCTTAGTATCATTGATTTTACAAGTATTATTGATATCATCACTATTATTTTACAACTTCATCTCCCCTGCACCCCCTGTTGCTTATGGTTTGTTACCCTTGCTGCTACCCCAACTGGTTGGTTCAAACACTTTCCCTGCCTGTACCATCATTAAGTATTGGCATGAGGGCTTTGGTGGGGTGAAACCAGTTGAGGAGAGTATAGCGAAGGGGGGGGGGGGGGGGGGAACATGTAAAGATTCCCACTTTTCCTTGTATTCAGTATTTACCTTATTATCCTTAGTATCATTAATGTTATAAGTATTAGTGATATCATCATTATTACTTTACAACTTCATCTCCCCTAGTGCCCCCTTTTGCTTATGGGTTGTTGCCTTTGCTACCACCCCCACTGGTGAGTTCAAACATCTGTCCTGCCTGTACCATCATTAAGGGTGGTCAGAGGGGCATTGGTGTGAAAGCGATTGGTGGGAGTGTGGCAAAGTAAACAAAAATGTAAAGATTTCCCTTTCTCTTTGTCACCCCTTTTGAATCATGTGAAGGAGAGTTGAAGGAATAAATACAAAATCACATATGGTTACCAGATCAATGATACTGAAATAAATTTGTGCAAATACAAGTGATTGAGGAAATGAGGGAAAAAAAAAAAAAAAAAAAAAAACTCCCCGTACTACAACTATTATTAAAAACTATAGTTGGCTTGTGTATGTACACTGCTATGCAATGTTTAACACCTTTCCAAAGAAAATCATCCTAGCAAATGGAAACCACAATTTGCAAAAAGTTTATCATTTTCATAACCATTATTACCATCGCTAGTTTTTATATTGGCTGTTATTACCCTCAGTATGTCTCTTCTTGTCATTATTATTATTGTCATCACTAGTAATAAACAAAATCCCTTTCCCATGTGCCCCCCATCCCCTTGCTCATGGTTTGTTGCTGCCTTTGCTGATACCCACACCGGTTTGGTTCAAATATCTATCCTGCCTTTACCATCATTGCCCAGAGAGGAGTGGTAGGGCATGGGTGGAGTGGAACCAAATTGGTGAGAGGGTGGCAAGGGAAACAAAATGTAAAGATTGTAAAAATTTGTGCTAATATTGATGCTTGTTTACTTTCTACAATAAGTTAAAAAAAAAAAAAAAAAGAGGAAGGGAAAAAATGAATAAACCCTTACAAATAAGACCAAAAGAAAAAAAAAATAAACAAGGAGAAAAAGATAACCAACTCCTTTTACTTCTGCTATTATTGAACATTGCATGTTGCAAGTATATGTAAAAATAAAAAAAATAAGCAAGGAGAAAAAAAAGATAACCAACTCCTTTTTACACCTACTATATTATTAAACAGTGCAGGATGCAATTGTTATTGTATGCACCAGCCATATTTTAACACTATTTCTAAGAAAATCATTTTAGCAAATGGAATCACATGTTTGGAAAATGTGATCATTATCAAAACAAATCCTACCATTGTGTTTATTAATAGTTATTAGCATTGCTGTCATCACCCTTAGTAGTTTTTTTATTCCTTGTCATTATTATTATAAGATGTATTTCATGTAAACACCATTCCTAAGGTAATCAAGTTAGCACATAAAATAACATGTTAAAACTATTATTTATTATCATTGAGTCTATCACTAGTCTCAGCACTGTTATTGATATTCCTTGTCACTATGATATTTATTTATGTATTTGGTTGTTACTTTGCATTATTATCATGTAATCACTATTAATATATATGGCTTTGTAAACGCGTATACTATCACATCCCCCTTTCCCACCCTTTTGATACTGTGATTGTTGTCTCTGCTGCCACCCTCACCGTTTTGTTTCAGTTCTGCACCGCCATGTTTATCATCACCGAGGGTGATGGTACTTGGTAGGAGTTTTTGGAGCTGACAGGAGAGCGGGGAGGCAGGGGAAAAAATAACAGCCCGCTACCAGCACGCTTTTGATTTAAAATATTTCCTTACAACAATATCAATGGAGAAATGTTTAAATGTATAAAATATTTGCAATTTTTGCGCATATGTCACCTACACGCCCACATGCAACGCTCTGTAAAAACACGCACACAAATACTGAACACACAGTACGCATGTAACAACACAAACAATACAAATGCAACAACTACCCCTCCTGCATTGTAAACTAGGATACTCCTTGACAACTCCCCCCCCCCCTCCCCCCCCACCTTCTCGATACTGTTGGTTTTGATGCTGCTGCTGCCTTCACCGGTCGGTTCTAACAAGTTTTACTGCCATTTTCCTTATTACCAAGTGGTGATGATGGTATTGGTGGGGTTGGAGCTGACAGGTGAAAGGGTGGCAGAGGGAAAATAACGGTATACTACCGTCTTGTTGTTGTTTGTACTCGTTTTTCGTTACCCCCCATTTCAAATGTAAAAAGGTTGAAACAAATGTTGTAAAAACTTGCGCATATGTCACCTACACTTCCACATGCAACGCTCTGTAACAACACGAACAATACAAATGCAAATGTTTCTTAACACTCAATAAAAGTTTAAAAAAAAAAAAAAAAAACTCGGGTTCGCTCGAGAGATGGACTAAGTCATTCTCTGTCATATTGACTTCCGTCTTCTTCATCGAAGGGGATTGATATGACTGGAGGTCGCGCACACCGCACCTCCCACACCCACACCCATACACACACACACACACACTGGGACTCGAACCCAGCGACTATTTGGTCTACTTATATAAGTATTCCACATGACCGGGGCTTGTCTCGTTGTTCGCCCCGCCCACCCCACCACCGCCGCCCCGCCCCGCCCCTAGACTGGAAGTGGTCACCAGGACAACCAGACCCAAGAAATTTCCCGCCAATTTTTTGAAAATGTGGTCGTAAAATATGACGTTTTGCTTGCGGTTGTAGACTTTTTATATAGTAAAATATTGTGGTTGCCAACCACAAATCCTACTCCATTTGCGTGTTCCTTACTACTTACATACAGGACGGTGCAGCGACTAGCCTTCACCAGCAAACACATTCACGAAACACGACATATAGTACAGGAGAATATCCTCCGGTGACTATATTAAGGCATAAGGATGGGATGAGAAGGATAAAAATATGCAAAAAATTGAGAGCAATAAAGAGACAATGAAAATATGAAAAAATTTTGCTACTTAACTCAGAGTTCGGGGCTCTCACTACCAGAGCCGCAATTTTTTTTTATAAAAACCAACGCAAAGCGGTCTGCTGCCAAATCGCCCGCAGCAATGTTCGGAACTCTGTAAATTATTTGTGACAATTGGTTCTTACATCTTCTTCTTCTTCATCGTTCCGAGCCATTGAGGTTCTTTGCTGCAGATACAATTCGTCTCCATTAGTCTCTCTGGTTGACCTTCTCTTGCCAGGTTCTTACATACATATTTAAAAAGCGGCAGCTGTGGTGAAGGGGTTACGGGCGCAGTTCGTAATCCCCCATACCGCGTTCGAAACACAGCTGCGGGCGATTTGGAAGCAGACCGCCTTGCGTTGGTTTCCATACAATTGTATGAGTGCCAGTCGTTCAGAAAACAATGGCAAACTACTGAATGTAAACTTGCCAAGAAATCACAAACAGTAAAAAAAGAAAAGATGCTGGGGTTGACTGCGACGCCTTTCTTCTTCGTGTACGTAATGATAGTCATAATATCTCAGTGTATCTTTTATTCGACGTCAAGGGTAGTCGAGGCTCCACCACCCTTGACGACGAATTAAAGATACATGCTGTAGAGGAGACATCAACTACCTGCGTGTAGCACAAGCACTGTGATTATTTTCAAACATTGATACTCGCATATACACAGAACAAGTATTCCACAGCACGGGATGTGTGACACCAATCATAGACCCCGAACTAGTAGCTCAATGGTTCTCTAACTGGTGAAATTCTTGCTTCGGACTGAGACCAACAGCAGGAAATCCCCCAACTCAGACTAAAGGGTCAGGGGTTCATTGGCCAAGCAGGTAATGAGAGAATTACATTCAAAATTATTCATTGGCTTAGTAGTATATAGGGGATTAGAAAGAGTACACTTCCCCACAGACCCCGCGGTGGGGCCGAATCGCCCCCTAAGGGGGTCAAATAAGGGTCCGAACCGATGCGCGCCCCCCTAAGGGTCCGACCCCCCTAAGGGCTCGAACAGAGGGTCCGAACCAACCCCCTAAGGGGTCGAACAGAGGGTCCGAACCGACCCCAGCAAGAGAGGCTCGGTCTGACTCGATACCCAGACATATTATTTTGGAATTAAAGCTGTATGAGATATAGGGGTACGCACCATGAACACGTGTCGGTGGCTACTGTTGGGGACGACGCGCCAGTGTGAGAGGCGGTGTAGGGGGGAATTCTGTCGGAAGCATAACGCGCATCTCAAGAAGGGGGGATTCACAGTCGCCTGTACGAGCTGCGGCATCGGGGTGAAAACCACCTTAGCCCTGTGCCGGCCGTGCGGAGCCAACATTAAATACCACAAACTGCGATACCAACAGGAGGGTCCGTTTCTCTGTGAATGGAGGCGCCTGAAAAGAATAAATATTTAAATTCCCGCAAAAGAAATTTTCATTTAGAGAGAAGTGGAGTGTTACCGGTACGAGTCCAGCAGTAATCATGGGCACCGTAAATCAGTTGAAAAATCAAGCTCGCCAGTATGGGATGCCATACAGTCACCGCAGCAAGGTCGTCCTTGCCCGGGAGATAGCTCAGGCGAGAGACGCAGTCCGCGCCACCCGACTCGAGCGGGCCGCCACCACCGGGCGGTATCCAGTTCTTCGGGGGTTAGTCCAGGACGCAGCGCAGCACTCACGGGAGGCTGCGCGGTTGGAAGACGAGGTCACCGCCGCCCTGCGAGCGCGTAAATACGCCGCCAGGGCCCGAGCGCACCCGTTACAACGCTTCGCTGTGTTGGACGCCAATTCAAAAAGGCGCCACTGGCGCTATCTACACCCGGAGCCACTAGCTCGACTCATCACCCAGCGCGGTCCCCAACTCCTAGAGGAGGTAACCCCCAAGGATAGGGAAGAGCGGGGGAGGCGAACAATCACATGGAAGCTCTTCCGAGGGCTAGACGGTCCGATCGTAGAGAGGCTCCTGCCCCACCTCGAGGCATTGAGGTCAGCCTTCTATCTGCGGTACGCCTACACTTACCGAATCCGAAACATCGAAAACGGAGACGTCATATTGTACCACAAAACCCTACGCGGGTCCCGCGATTTGATGCAAGACACTGCAACAGCCACAGAGTGGTTGACAGATCGTGATGAGAGCCGCTTTGACACCAGCCAAATCGACCGCCCCAGCACCAAGTGGGTCTTTGTAAGTTGGGTGCAAGTCGAAGTGAAGGCGATCCTCACTCCCCAGGTTCTGTTAGGGGAAGGGCGACTGCCGGACTGGCTGCGGTACAAGCAGGGGCTGTACGCGTTGGACACATACGACGACAACCTCTGTCTGTTCCGATGTCTAGCTGTCCACAACGGCGCGAGGCCACAACGTTGCACCGCCGAAGCCAGGAAGCTGGCGCGAAAGGTGTGTGGCACCGACACCCCAGACAAGCCAGGCCTGGATTCGTTAAAATTGTTTGAGGAGAAGTTAAAATTAGGGATCCGCGTCTACGAGCCAACCGAAGAGGGGGTATGGCGGTTGGTAAGGCGGCCTGCGAACTACGATCGCGTCGGCACCAAGCCGATGACGATCGGGGTTTATGAAAATCACGCCTTCCTGATAACTGACCTGCCAAAGCTAGCGAAGCTCTTTCAGTGCCAGCATTGCAATCAGCGCTTCACCCAGGCCTGTCATCTCCAGCGCCACGCTGACCACTGCATCAGAGGGGAAACCAAGATTCTCTGTCCAGGGAAGGAGGTGGAGCGGCCGCAGTCGGCATACGAGAAAGTTTTCTACCCCCAAAGCAACGCCAGCCGCAGCTCCATCCTATGTTTAGAGCACATGGCCGAACAATTAGGGCGCCACATCCACCACGCATACTGCGGGCACGGGGGAGAGCGGTGGATCGTTGACGGTTTGGTGGATGGTTACGACCCCACCACCCATACGGTGTACCAATATCACGGCTGCTACTGGCATGGGTGTCCCACCCACAGTGACGCCCCCAACGCCGACGCGCTGTATCAGAAAACCCTCCGCCGCGGAGAGAAAATACAGGCCTCTGGCTACAATCTGGTGGTAGTGTGGGAGTGTGAGCGACCGCCTCTGTCTCGCGCCCCAATGCCTCAGGTGCAGACGGTGGTCTACCCTCATGCGATCTTTTATGACTTCGAGGCCTGGCACGACAAAGCTCAAGCCCAGCGCCCCACCCCTGACCTCACCTATGAGAGCCATCAGATTGCGATATCTGTTTCGGTGGGGGACACCGTAGAGGAGCAGCCGACCCACCTGAGCAACGCAGACCCAAAAGCCTTGATAGCCGAATTCATGGCAGACCTGCGTCGGCGAGCAACCGCGATACGAGCCGAGATGGAAGCGCGTTACCTCCCGGAAGACCTGGATAAGCTGCAGCCACAACTGCAGAAGAAAATGCGTGAGTGGTGTGGGCAAGTCCCTGTGTTGGGCTTCAACTCAGGTCGGTACGACCTAAACCTAATCAAGGAACACTTCGTAGCGGAGCTAGCAGGCACCTGCCGGAAGATCAATGTGGCCGCCCAAGGGACAAAGACAATGTTCCTCGGCACACCCGAGTTCTAGTTCCTTGATATTCTCAACTACCTGGCCCCCGGCACCACGTACGGTGGCAGTGCCTAAAAGTTGCTAGTGCGACAGTTGCAGGTGCTAAGCACATACCGAACTTATGGTAGAGTTCACATGTAACTGTGTTTAGCGCATGCCCTAGAAACGGGTCGGCCTCCAGGTCTGTCACCAAAGCTTGATTATCAGCAATGGGGAGGAACATACTTGCCACTTGTGCGTACATCTGTAGCATAGCTGTGCCTAGGGTCTTTGTTATTGCAGCTCCAAGCCTCGCCTCATGCCTCGCATATAGCTTCTCAATTTCTTGATCAGGCAAGGCCTCAACCTGTTCCATTGTAAGTTTGGAGTACTTACCGCCTATGTACTGCCCGGCACGTCCCCCAGCCGCAAGTGCTGCCAGCCTTTCACGATGCAACGCATGTCCGGACTGTGGCGTTGTGGTAGGTGGTGATGCATGTCCGGACTGTGGTGTTGTTGTAGGTTCCGGAGCAGACTCTACCGGCTTTGCCTCTTCACGTAACAGCTGGTCGAGTATGGTGTCACAATCCATCACAGCGTTTGCAAATACCCAACGTCTAACTCTAATATAGGAATGCACAGCCCATCCAAGCACACAGCATGTGCATATCAGTTGTAATACAACTAAGGCTGTTACGGAGTAACAAAGCACTGCTTCATACATGCTTAGCTGATGCTTAACATATGCTTAGCTGATGCTTAACATATGCTTAGCTGATGCTTACCATATGCTTAGTATCTAACAAACCTCACCAGCTTTGAGCACTTTATAAGAAAATGGGAACTTGGTCCTCAGTACCAGCTTTGAGAACTCATTGGCTTCGAGTTGCTTTCGCACCCCATTACGTTCCTCCCTAGAGTGGATGATGTAGTTCTCATCCAGGCAGTCTTCAAAGCTATCCTTATCCTTGGAATGGAAGAGCGCCACCCATTGTGTCTGCGCTCTGAGGCCTTTCGCAACGGCGTTGTACTTCTGGGTTTGAACCCACAGACTTTGCTGGGCATGTCGCCCGCTAAAAGCTAGATAAGTCAACATAGTCCGCTTCTGCGCAATAGCGTCCTCTGCGCTGCAGTCATCAATGATGTATAACGTTGGTGTCCCCTGAAACATTTTATAGAAGGCCTCTAGCCATTTGAGCAGCCGATCACCGGGGTCAAATATGAAGACCTCGCGATCTGACCACACCCACGGCCGGGCCCGGTATGTTTCATTGTATCGTACCGAAGGGCAAGCAATTACAATATGCTCGAAAACACCCCTGTACGGGTCTTCCAGGAGGTCGAGAATGAATTCTGTTTTACCACACGATGTGGGGCCTGTGATGATGGCCGAGTGTGGCTTAAGTGGGAACTCCATTAATAAACAGCACTAACGAAGCTCCCGGTGTCGATGTTCAGCTGTCCGTCCATAACCAAATAAACGTAGCAGTACAGGGGCCCCGCCGGTTCGGCCTCTTTCGTGATCTGGAGAGTGATGCCCTCAGAGCCGTTCTCTACACGCCGGCCGCTGCCGTGAAGATGGTCATCGTCGGAGGTCCGGAAGTCCAGCCACAAGCAGAATTTTGACGTCAAGTACTCGCCTAGACTAACATCGAACAATCCTAGCTCTTTGGCGACTGCGCTTGTCTCAGGGTGCCTTTTGAGGCCACCAGCGAAGAATTTCCTCGCTTCGTCCCAGAGCTGGTGTGGTGCTAAGCCGTGCGCAAATAGCTGATTGGCTTGTCCTTCTACGATGACTTCAACTTTGGTGATCTGTGGGTTGTAAAACCACTCTGGTTGGCGTGCAAAATCCTTTTGGTTGGCGGGGTCTTCCCATAATAGGAGAATGCCTTTCAAAGACTTACAGGGTGTGTTCAGATTGATGTTCCATATCGAGTCCTCCTTTTTCTGAGGGATCCGTCTATGTCGTAGGACCCGCTCGTATAACACCACCATACGGCTCTCATACATGCTCCGAATTAGCCGGGCCAACGTGGGTTCAGTGACTACTTCGTACTCGAGACAGATGTTTTCTAGGGAGTATGAGGAGTTGCCGGCATCTTTACCAGTTGCGCGAATCACACGGGAAGCGTCGTTAAAGGTCAACTCAATCTCCAGCCGATCACTAAGAGCAGATTGGTAGAAGGGCGCATCCGTTTCAAGCAGCTCAAAGTCTAGTGGTATGTAGTACCTGTTTTTGAAGGCCTTCGCGATGGCCACGTCTCTCGCATTGGCGAGGGGCAGAACAACAGCATCCGCTGCACCAACACGCGCCTTGTTCACATTCATGCCGGTACTTGTATCGAGGCCTTGATACACAGCGCTCGCCCGCTCCGATTGGCTCTTCCAAAGATCCAGATAGACGTTGTAGACGTCACTGTCCACAAGAGAGAAGACTTCATTGCCCGATAGCCTGACGGTCAGCTTTTGAACCAGTGCTCGGCCGAGGTTCTGGACCACGGTCCGGTTGACATCAGGGGAGCTGAGGTCGACATTGAATGCCAGCCGCACCGACCCAGGCACGATAACATCGTGTGCACCGAGATTGGGAAAACGAACTAGTAACTGCTGCTTCGGACCGATCGTAGAAGGATTGTTGGTCACGATTATCGTTTGCCGCAATCCTTTCACACCGAGCGGCTCCCGGAGACGGCGGTAAGGGTTAAGCTTACGACCATATGCACTTGAAGACATGGCTAGTTGTTTGTTGCTTTGTAGCAATATCTAATATGGATAGAGTTGAGCTGACCGATTTTGGTGGTGAAGAGGGGAGGCCTGAAACGGGCGAGGAAGAGGAGACAGGCTTCATCGACGACGATTTTGATGTCGATAATCCCCGCATTGTTAATACCGAGTGGCCGTCACAGGGGGAGACGTCACAGGGGGAGACGTCACAGGGGGAGCGCAACTTATTCATAGAACTAGAAAACAGCGCTATTAACGACTATTTTAAAAGGGTGGAGAAGATGTGGGGTATCAAACCTATAACTGGTATAGATTATACAAAAATTCGTTTGGGTCGCCGGAATGCTCTCTATGTTAACCACCAAAGGATTACACAGTATGATAATGGCATGCCGTTAGCTGTGAATAACCTCAGAGTGAGTACCAGAGAGGTATTGGGGTTTGTGGACAAAATACCACCAAAGGTTGTCACCATCCTTGAGGAGACTGCTAGTGATCTGGCGGAGGAAGAAGCTGCTCTAAGTGGTGCAGATATTCAGGCTGTCCCACAAATAGCTTCAAATGTTGGCAACATCTTAGAACGGGCTATGTCGAGTCCAGAAGTGCAGCGGGTTTTAGAAACCTCACACGTAGACCAATACCTGGGAGAGAAAGGCTTACCTCCAGTGAGAGAACTCCGGGGGCGCATGGCGCTTGACAAAGCGGTGACGACGATTAAAGGTAAACTCACAAACTATCTGGTTATTCTCGACCAGCAAGATAAAGAGATCGCCATAAGGCGGCGGAAAATGTTGATAGCACCCAATGAGGAGAGTAGGGACTTTCAAGAGCAAAAGATTGCCGATATTGAAGAAGCTAAGAAGAGGCTTTTAATAGAGGTCGCTGAGTTACACGAAGACTTACGCACCCAATTCAGTCGGATCCGTGAAACCATTCATCGGGTGGTCAATGAAGACACCACACTGGGTGCGAGGCTGCGGACTCTGTTCCGAGAGCAGGGTATCACCATAGCGAGCATTCTCACAGCGATCGGCCTCTTAATTTTATTAATAAAAAAAATTAATAATTACTGGTGGTGGTGGTGGTCCTACCCCACCGCCTGGCCCGCCACCTATCCCACCACCTGGCCCGCCACCTGGCCCTGGGGCTAAGGAATGGATTCGGCAGAAACTGAAAGACCTAGCGAGCCTTCTAGCCAGGCTAGCTGGTAAGGCTGCGGAGGCACTCCCAGGAATCATAGGCGGTATTATCTCCTGGCTTCTTAACTTCTTGAGTAAGGGTGTGGGATGGCTGGCTGGAAATCTCTGGGCATTAGTGGTTGCACTCGGTGGCTTGCTGCTGCTGGCTATCAGAGAGCGGCTAATTGCGGTGAACAAACCATAGGACCACTAGACCGACTGCGACACCCCCAGCAATGAGTGCTATCTTTTCATTTTGATGCTGCAGCCCAGCTGCCTTATCAGCTATGCTAGTGGTCGGCAGCGCTGGCTGAGCAATGCTGGGCAGCTCTACCGTCGGCTGTGCAATGGTGGGCAGCTTAGGGGCATTAATGGTTGTATTCAGGCCACGCTTTAGGCCTGGCTCTGCGATGATGATCATGTTGTTATATCCAGCTATCTGGCCAATGCGGAGCAGCATGTCGCTGGGGGCCATATACAACCCCGTTCCAAAGACATAATTAACTTCTGAGCTCGCGTTTTGTAGCACATCCTGATATCTTTTGATGGCCGCCGCGAGATCGACGGGCGCAGAGATGGCGTCTTCTACTAATACCAGGAATTGCTTCTGGGCATCAAACGCCGTTCCAGTTCCCAGAATTCGTGTTCTAGTCTGAGCCTGGGCCCCTAAGATGGCCCACACATAGGTTCGAATGCTGTCATTTATTCGCTCAACACCGGGGCGTGTGAAGCCCTGTGACTTGTTAAGAATGAAAGCCTGCCAGCCAGAATCAGCGTGAATATCGTCTTGTGAGATATAATCTATGTGTAGTATGTCATTTGTGGTTTGTTGTGTGAATGAATGGCGCTTTGGGTCATATACACCATCATGTCCATCAGGCAGGACGCGATAACCAGTGTTCGTCCAGTAAATGTATACACTCCCCAACCCGTTATTCCTCCCGAGCCGTCTCCAGTTATCATTCTGGGGAATTCCAAATTCCGCGCATATACGCTGATAGGCTCTTACATCGTAGGGATTTTCAAAGGCGTTCCAACCCTGGTCTTGTGGTAGAGCCACACGCATCTCCTTGAGGATTCGGCGAATCTGGTAGTAGACATGGAATATGAACACGGCTCGCGTTAGTGGGTCAGGGCCGGCCAGATGCTCCTGCGCGGACACCCCACACCCCGCCGTGGCACACCATACTGCGAAGTTGAGTTGGTTTTGCCAGAATTGCATCGGATTGCTGTACCAGGCTTGCACGATCTGGTCTGACTCCACGTATGGCAACCGGTATTTTTCAAACATGTTGGGGAACTGTGTCGGAAAGGCTCCTTGGAGGTTGACCTGTATGTCCACCTTTGTGAGATCCTTTATTTGTGCAAACGGGTATACCCCACCCGTCGGGTATTTGGTGTCCTTATTGAACTCGTAAGCAGTCATTATTATTAGCTGTGCTAATATGTTTTTCACACTTAGCAACGTCCAACATGGGGAACCCATCCCCCTCAACCCGGTCCTAGACAATCGCGATGGTGACCTAGAGGTGGCTATCGTGGAATTGTTGTTCTACCCCGCGTGGGTTAATATTTCCGAGAAGCTGAAAAACAATTGGTTCAAACTTGATGATGAAGTTGTTACTATCCCCGACGGGTATTATGATGTCTGTGCTCTTAACAAACAATTCTTTGAGCCACGGAAGCTCTCTCTTTCTCTCAACCCTGCAACAGGCCTTGTAAGTCTCAGTGGTATAAAATCTGGGGTGGCCTTAGGGTTCGGAGGGCTAGGTGGCGTTCTTGGGTTCGGCATAGACTACAGAAGTGAGCGGTTCAATGAGGTGTTTACATTCCATGCGGAGAAGTTTCCTAAACTTATCATATATAAGGAGTTGTACATTCATCTCGAGGGTCTATCATCATATGAAAACCGTCATAATTCTCTTCCCTCCACACTCCTCCGGGCTGTACCCGTTAAAAAAGAGGAATGTAATCAAGGGAGACATGAGATTTTCTCTGTGCCTCATTATAAAAGGCTAGAAACTGGAACGGTAGGGGGTATAAGACTTTCGGTCCGAGATGAAAAGGGTAACGACGTGCCACTGGCATATCTAAGCTGCGTACTTCACATCAGACATGGTTGCTCCGTCGGGTATTTACCACCCTTATGAACTCGTAAATTATCATTATTAGACGTGATAAAATGTACATCACATTAACCAACATTCAGCATGGGGAACCCATCCCCCTCAACCCGGTCATAGAGAACCGCGATGGTGGCCTTGAGGTAGCTATTGTGGAATTATTGTTCTATCCAGCGTGGGTTAATATTACCACGAAGCTACAAATCAATTGGTTCATATATGGTGGCGAGCGTGTTACTATCCCCTCCGGGTATTATGATGTCTGCACCCTCAACAACCAATTCTTTGAGCCACGGAAGCTCTCCCTTACTCTTAACCCTGCAAGTGGCCATCTAAGACTCGGTGGTGTAAAAAAGGGGATGCCTATACAGTTTGGAAGGCTAAGTGAGACTCTTGGGTTCGGCTTGAACTATAGAGATGATGCGTCACAATATGCCGAGAATTCAGTCGCGGCGCCAAACTTTCCTAATCTTAACATATATAAGGAGTTGTACTTTCATCTCGAGGGTCTATCATCATATGAGAACCGTCATAATTCGCTTCCCTCCACACTCCTCAGGGCTGTGCCTGTTAAAAATGTGGAATGTAATCAAGGGAGACACGAGGTTTTCTCTGTGCCTCGTTATAAGAAGTTGGAGACAGGAATTCTAAACGATATTAGACTTTCAGTCTGTGATGAACAAGGCAAAGCCGTGCCGCTGGCATGTCTAAGTTGTGAACTCCACATCAGAAAACACAATGGCTGATTCAGAAGGTCCAGGAAGGCATCGCCCAAGAGCATGCTCTACCCTAACCTTTGCTGATTTGGCCGACACTATTGGGTGGCGGGAGCCGGGTCATAACTACAAGATCTATGGCCTCCAGCTCACTCCCCAGGGGGTCTATGCTCGTGCCGCCATAGACCATCCCGACGACGATGACTGGGATCTGCAGCTTGAGCTTCGCACGGGATATACTCACCTCGAGCCCAATGGGATACTTATCAGCTTAACCAACATGGGCAAGGTGTTTGTGAGTTATCAGGCCTGCAGGACAGTCACACGCCCCAACAAGTCTCCTGTTGTGACCTACCAGTCATTTTTGAAAATGCAGTGCGCCAGGGCTCTCTTCTATGCCGTATCGGTGACTGAGGCTAAAGTCCAGGGGACTAAATATTGTCTGAAGGCTGTTACAGAGTGTAAAGCTGACCTTGATATGCTAGGTAAGCCTCCTAAGGAGTCAACCATCTATCTCGAGTTAGCTATTGGGGCTGTGGCGCAGATTGAGTTTGCCCCAGTCCTTCCTGGGGTCTCTATTAAATGGAGTGCGTCATCACTCCCCAGGCATGTTGCTCTCGTCATTACTTCCGCGGCCGACGGGACGTGGGCGGCCCGGGCAACAGAGACGGACATTATAGTAGAGCTCGGTGAGGTTGCGGTGGATGAGATCATTTTTAATACCGTTACTGCTTTTGTCCGGCTTTTGTTCACTACAGGGTCGATTAGCACCGTTCGCATTGAACATTTAATATCTCAGTTGAAGAAGTAGGTTTGACGCGCAAAGAATAATGTCGCTCTATCCTACAATCGATACTAGTGACGGCGGTGCCTATCGTATTCAAGAGCTTACCCGTCTTCGGAAGTCTCTGGAAGATGAAAGGGACAAACGGGCTGCACTGTATAAAAAATATTGGCGTGCCGTTAATGCATTAGACGCTGTGGACAGCGCGATGCTGGCGGCTAGCGTTGGTATGGGGGTGGGGGGTGTTGGGCTTCTTACCACCATTATCGCTGCCCCTATAGTTGTCGGGCTTGAGATAGCTGCCCTAGCTTGTGGAATCATGTCCGCTGGGAGCAAGCTAGCGTCCCGCAAACTAACAGCAAAAGCTAAGAAGCATGATGAAATTTGCACTCTGGCGACGGCTAAGCTTTTTAGTATAGCCGACCTTGTTTCAAAAGCTTTGGATGATGGGAGAATTACAGACGTGGAGTATAAAATAATTACAGCTGAAGAAAATAAATTTCACCAGTTGAAAAAAGATATTCGGAGCAAGGCGCCGGCGGATCTAGACGAAGAGACAAAAAAGTCTCTCATTCTGAAAGGGCGAGACCAGGCACGGGCAGAATTCGTCAAAGCTATAGGATCGAAATAACCTGTATACGCGATCAGGACAGTTTGGAACCACCCCCCTACTCCACTGAATGATCCGCCAGTGGATAATGCGCGGAAGGATATACTCCTCAGATAAACAAGGTGTGTATGAACATTTTTTCTCCCCCGCGTGACACGGTTGCTCGCAATGGTGGTTGGTCGACGAAATTTGCGCTAAGCCACACCTATAGGCCCTCTGGGCTATATTGAGGATCTAAGTTCACCCCTTTATAGAGTAGCAGTTTGATTCCAGTCGTCTTTTCAAACTTCCAAACCATCCTATGAAGCGCGTCTAGTGTGCAACGCTCACACATCTCATATGGTTTCCTAACACCCCTCTCACAGAATATACACTCTTCTATCACCTCGCCCCGCTTTGCCTCATGCCAAGAACAATAAAGGCCGATGGCTGGGCGGCCGCAATGAAGTTCTGTGCCGAGCTTCGGCCACTCACATCCATAGGTCTCCATCTGTATGTGCCCAATAAGTCAGCCTCTAATTCGACGCGCCCTAATATTTTCAGATATAGCACCATAACGAAAAAAAAGCCGCCTAAACCATCACGCGAATTTAAAAAAAAAGAATTTTAAAAAATGCAAAAGTCGGCTTTGTGATTCGTTCCCCCACCCCTCTCAGAGGATGACAACAACCCGGGTTTTTATGCACACAACTTGCCATCCTCCGAGAGATGTGAGGTGTGTTGGTTAAACCACATGTATAGAGATTAGGCGACCCCCTTGTTGGTTGCTAATCGAAACGAATTTACTAGCGAACCTAGAAGGTGCCCCCATCCGCACTACGGCAGCCTAGAATATTGAATGGAAACCCGGGTTTGAGCATGCAAACCATTCAATTTCTAGACCTGCTGAGTGTGATGTGGTTTAACCAACTTGACCACGCCACCGACAGAGGTAACAGCAACATTTTGTGGTTATATGTCACTATTAAAATATGTAGTATACATTTGTATATAATTTTGTACATACATTTGTATATAATTTTTTTGTACATACAATGTTTTTTTTTTTTTCAATGTATGTTATAAAAAAAGCAAAGAAATTAATAAAAGCTTATAAAAGCAAGATTTTATATATCACTGGCTCAGCGCGCATTGATTAACTTCCACGTCACTTGTTGGCGGGGGAAATAAGCGTGCTGTGTGTAGCACATTCTGTTAACGAACGTGTGGTGGTAAAAAAATAGCCCGCCGTTTTTTTTTTTTTTTGAGCTTTGTGACTGCAGGCGTAAAATATATCACACCGGCTTGTGTTGGGAGATATTACAGCTTTTCCAAAATATGTCTGAGTAATATATCGTGGCGAGCGGCTCGGTCGCCATGCGTGCGCTCCGGGATACAGAGGACGGCCCGGTCGGGCGGTCGCGCCCCGGGGCCCTGGGGGGTGGGGCCCCCGGGGGTTGGGTCCCTAGGGGGCTTTCTTTTGGCGCTCCTGTAGTGCCCCGACCCTTTTGGCCCTAGGGGGCTTTCTTTTGGCGCTCCTGTAGTGCCCCGACCCTTTTGGCCCCAAACCCCCAATTGACATCTGGGCGGCCGCAGTGAAGTTCTGTGTCGAGCTTCGGCCACTCACATCCATAGGTCTCCATCTGTATGTGCCCAATGAGTCAACCTCTAATTCGACGCGCTGCCCGGCGCCCCCTAATATTTCTGGGAGGGGGTCTTGGCTGTTGCAATTTGTGTTGGTGGTGCTCGGTGAGAGAGCGTGCCCGCTCGCCGAGTGCTCCCGTGCGTATTCGCGTAGCGGTGCCCATCGTGATATGGCTGGTTGGTAAGGCTCTAATTGTGTACCGCAGTATAGTCACCCTCTATAACAAAATATGGTTGCCCACTGTTGCCCTGCCGAAAATTACGCTATAGTCAGACGACCTCTTGCTGGGGTCGGTTCGGACCCTCTGTTCGAGCCCTTAGGGGGGTCGGACCCTTAGGGGGGCGCGCATCGGTTCGGACCCTTATTTGACCCCCTTAGGGGGCGATTCGGCCCCACCGCGGGGTCTGTGGGGAAGTGTACTCTTTCTAATCCCCTATATACTACTGGCTTAGTCTTACATCACAGCTCTGAGTGCTCTCGAAGCTTATATAAACGCACAGTGAAGGTTCTCAACAGACGACGTTTCCGTTCAACGGAGAACGACCCAGACAGATGGGTAAAACCCGGTGCAATGACGTCGATAATCTAGCTATTCATCGTTTAACTACACTAAGAGATCAGGATCAGTAGCAAGAGGTTGGTAAAGTGACAGACTAGTGGACAACATCAAGAGATGCAAGCTTATATGAACGCACAATGAAGATGCTCAGCAGACGGTGTTGGAGACTTATTGCTGTCGACCTTCAATGCGGAGATGGCAGCCGCGGTAGGGTAGTGGCTAGACGCTCGCTCCGGTGGTCTTGGGTTCCATCCTCATCGAGGTGGAATCGAATGTTTAAACGTGGCCAGGTGGACACAACCTAAAGTGGGTACCAAGAGATGGCTTAGAAAGTAAAAGCTGGTGGCGTGAAACTGACCACGTCACTCACAACTGACCACATCACTCACAACTGACCACATCACTCACAACTGACCACATCACTTACAACTGACCACATCACTTACAACTGACCATATCACTTACAACTGACCACATCACTTACAACTGACCACATCACTTACAACTGACCATATCATTCACAACTGACCACATCACTCACAACTGACCACATCACTCACAACTGACCACATTACTTACAACTGACCATATCATTCACAACTGACCACATCACTCACAACTGACCACATCACTCACAACTGACCACATCACTTACAACTGACCACATTCCTCACAACTGACCATATCAATAATATCATTCACAACTGACCACATCACTCACAACTGACCACATCACCCACAACTGACCATATCATTCACAACTGACCACATCACTCACAACTGACCATATCATTCACAACTGACCACATCACTTACAACTGACCACAGAACTTACAACTGACAACAGAACTCACAAATGACCACAGAACTCACAACTGACCACAGAACTCACAACTGACCACATCACTCACAGCTGACCACATCACTCACAACTGACCACATCAATCACGAGTGTGGCTTGATCTATACACATATGGGTCAAACACCATATGTCCAATGCCCGGGAAGGCCAACCCGGCAAAAAATGCCCGCTAAAGTCGGATGTGTTGGCCTTAGGGCTCATAACCTAACACACCGCAATTGCGTCTGGAAAAAAAACACTCCGGATGAAAGAAGAAGAAGAAGAAGAAGAAGAAGAAGAAGAAGAAGAAGAAGAAGAAGAAGAAGAAGAAGAAGAAGAAGAAGAAGAAATGTCAAATGTGACATAAGCTGTGCAACATGGGTAATTTACTCTACTCTACTCAACTCTAATCTACTCTGCTCTGCTCTGCTCTACTCTGCTCTACTCTACTCTACTCTACTCTACTTTGCTCTGCCCCGCTCCACTCTACTCCACTCCACTCTACTCCATTACACTCCACTCCATACCATCCCGTTTTACTTTACTGTACATTAGCATTACTTTACGGTACTTTAATGCAGAGATGGCAGTTGATGATAATGAGTTGATGTAAAGTTTTCCTCGCCTATATGCTCGGATTCGAATCAGGTGACTTGTGAGGCGTGCACCGTAATATATCAGCTGATTTGTTGAGTCTTCCCGCCACATGCACATCTCGTTT
The DNA here is from genome assembly GCA_963921405.1 of Cepaea hortensis. Taxonomy (NCBI): domain Eukaryota; kingdom Metazoa; phylum Mollusca; class Gastropoda; order Stylommatophora; family Helicidae; genus Cepaea; species Cepaea hortensis. Next base: position 8,558,811 of record OY992896.1, read on the forward strand.
GGACAACAGATCGTGGCCCGCCTACCCGCTTGGGAATCACCTAAACAGGCAGATATCTCAAGGTGACATAACGTCTCGTGCTTACTTAAAAGCAGACCGTGGTGTGTGTTCTGACTGACCTTGTCGGGTCATTCATGCGCGTGACACACTTTCTAGTCGCCTATACCCAGATTAATGACACAGACACTAAGGGAAGTTTGAATATTGAGCACACCCACTACTGACACCGCTGAGTGTATTCCAGTACGATGAGATGAGAGGCATGGATAAGAACATGTGTTCTTAAACATCCGGTGTGCTGATGCCGAGGTAAGCGGTTCAGCCCATAAACGGGACAGCTGGACTAAAATGTTAAGCTTTCGTCCTTGACTTGGGGGCGTTAATTAGTAATTACAAGTACCTCTGAAGTCGGACACTGTTAATAGGGAAAGTTAACCCACACGCAAAATTCAGTCCGTCACTACTATAGATAGTGTGTATGGACTACTCTTGAGTTCAAAGCGAGCGAGCGCAAAAAAAAAAAAAAAAAATCGAGATCTTCGGAGAGACATAAACGCATACGCTAGCACATGGTGATGATCATATCAAGTCACACAACATGTCTCCCCATACAACATTCCACAAATTTGGGACTTTATTGTATATCATATCAAGTCAGACACAACAGGTCTCGCCATACAACACTCCACACATTTGGGACTTGTAGTGTATATCATATCAAGTCAGACACAACAGGTCTGGTCATACAACACTCCACACATTTTGGACTTGTAGTGTATATCATATCAAGTCAGACACAACAGGTCTCGCCATACAACACTCCACACATTTGGGACTTGTAGTGTGTATCATATCAAGTCAGACACAACAGGTCTGGTCATACAACACTCCACACATTTTGGACTTGTAGTGTATATCATATCAAGTCAGACACAACAGGTCTGGTCATACAACATTCCACACATTTGGGACTTGTAGTGTGTATCATATCAAGTCAGACACAACAGGTCTGGTCATACAACATTCCACACATTTGGGACTTGTATATCATATCAAGTCAGACACAACAGGTGTCCCCATACAACATTCCACAAATGTGGGGCTTGTATGTCATATCCAGTCACGCAACAGGTGTCCCCGTACAACATTCCACACATTTCCGGTTGAGGGCAGATCGGGATTTCCCGTGGACTGGCTCGGCAGACGACAACAAGAAGCGGCATTTTCTCCATTTATTTGTCCTATTCTCGAATTTTAGGCAACAATTCTCAAACAGGTAGGCAGTTTTACACCAAGATACATGTTTATGTGGCTGTATTTCCCCGAAATATCGATATGTAATGGAGTCTTGTCCTTGGCGAAGTAGTGCATCCGTTTGCCCCGTGCTCCGAAAGTTGTGGGTTCGATTCCGGGCTACGCTACGTCTTTCGACAGGCGCCCTGCGGAAAGTGACCGAGCCATATGAATTTATGATATATAAAAAATAAAACCCTGTGCAATGAAGTCGATCATCTCGACCTTTAAGACTTGTTTTTATCGATATAAATAAGAGTAAAGTAGTTTGGTCAAGTTACAGATGTCTCTGTTTTAACTGTTTACGTTTTACTTAGTTTTTTTAGTAACACAGCACATAATTAATTAATTCAATACATTATTTATTGTGTTGGAATGGAGAAATACACGACAACACACTGAAAAGTTAATATAAATAATGAATAATAATATTGATTTTAATTAAGGTAGTCATATAAGTTTAACTTTAACGGCACTCTTCCCATTGACGGGTCTAAATAGTTCCGCAGTGAATAAGTCAGGGGTTAAGGGTTAGGGTTAGTGTTAAACTAACACTGACCTTAACCCTAACTTATTCACTGCGGAACTATTTAGACCCGTCAATCGGAAGAGTGCCAGTTTAACAGTATAGCATAGTCATAGAATGATTCATCTCATCTCAATTCTCATCGTCATCAGCTTCCTCTTGTAGTACCTGGTGGTGCCCGGGTGAAGCATAAACAATCAAACAGCGGGAGAGTGCCCGTGTATGGGATATATAGAATGATTATAATTATCAGCATATATAATTATAAATGAGTAATAAATATGTCAACAGCAAACGTAATACAGACGTTATTTCATCTAAAAGTCGCTACCAACTCGTCTATCGGTGTTGTCATCCACGAGCGACAAACACAAAATTTACGCCACTGCCACCACACTCACACTGCTTGAATAAATTCTGTCACTTTCAAATTAATAACCTATTTCTGGCCGACTTGGTCACAGGATTGGATTATTAATCTGAGCCAGGTGGTGGACCCTAATATAACTTCTATTCTGAGGTTGAATGGGGTAGGGGGTAATGAAATGGTAGAATGGAATGGAAAGGACAAACAAGAGTTCAGCAGGTCAACTCAAGGAAACTGCAAGGGTCAGGATAAGGAGAGAAAGTACCTGTAAGGTTTTAGTAGGCAGTTAGGTGGAACTAGAGTTGATGTGGTCACTTTGGTTTGCAGATTACTACCACATTGTCCACGAGGTAAGGACCAGACAGATTTTAAGAGAGGCAAGTTTCTGTCGATGTACAAACCTGTAGTTTACTAGAATACAGTTTTCATAGACTTCGGTCATCATCGGTTTTGGTCTTCGTCGATTTTTTCCACAAAAAATTTGTCTCAGTTTTCATCGATTACCTCAGATTTCGTCGGCTTGCCCATCTTACCTCGCTGGTAATTTTGCGAAAACAAAGGGACCCACACATTCTCCACCTCAATTTGGCATTGTTTGTCGTTGTGTGAGCATCACCTTGCACGCCTAGTCAAACTATTCCATTGCTTTCCAGTGTTTTTTCATTCATATGGAAATAATTGCTTCGGTTTTCGTCGGTTTCACATTTCACCAATTGTTTTCAGATTGATTATTGACAAAAACCAAGGTATCACTGTATTAATATGTGTGTGGCACCTTTTATTATAGTATAGCTAGTCCATGCCGTGTGGCTTTATTGATTACATCTGCCTTTCCTGTGTTCTGATACTGAAGTGCTCCTCAATGCTATGATATCAAACATTCCAGCATCTCCTTCCACTTCCCGCTTGTCTTCCCTTTCAACATTCCCAGTACCATGAAAGTACTCCAGCTTTCCCCTTCTCATTGACATGCACAAGGAATGCAGATGTGTCTTCTTCTTATCCTGATTGTCTTCTTCTTAAGCAGATAATCATCTTTGTGAGTTAACTTCTTTCAAGATATCTTCATAATGCTTTTTATCCATCCACTGTATTCTCACCTCTTCAGCTTCTTTGAGTGAGTAGATTTTGATAATTTGATCATAGCTTCTATTAGTTTAGTAGCTGACATGATATATATATATATATATATATATTGTAATAATTTACTTTTGGCACAGGGTAGTTACTTAGTACATAGATTTATAACTGATCATGGTAAATCATCTACACCGGTAATTTGGACTAAAATGTTGACTTCTCGTCTTTGACTTGAGGATGTAAATTACAAGTCCTTCAGAAGCCAGAATGGGTTCACCTGATGGCAAGGGACACTGGTAATAGGGAAAGCTAATCCACATGCAAAAATCAGTCAAGTGTACTAGAAGTAGTAGCTTGTGTATGGACTATGCTTGAGATCAAAGCGATAGAGCAAAAAATGTATATTGTAGTTGTGTAATCAAATAATCATGATATAATAACATTAATACATACATTACCACATAATCTAGTGCATGGATGTATGACATTGAAAACTTTTTACTTCCAGCTCTAGCGTGAACCTCTTTATCAAAGAGGTTAATCTATGACAATATTTGGACACCTGCATCTACTGCGAGGCATTCCACTGAGGGCTGTAACTGTATACATTAGCAACACAATGCTGTCTGCAAGTTCTAGCTCCGCCAACCTTCTGATCCTGCACCACAACCACACCAAGGCTGTGGACGCCAGCAGGAAGGTGTTGGTGGGTGTGTGCCAGATGAATGCAACTTCCAACAAAGCCGACAACCTGCAGGCCATTCTAGATCTAGTGGCTTCAGCAGCTGGTCGAGGAGCTCAGGTATGAACATGAAGGATGGGGAGGAGTAGATGAAGAGGATGAAAAGACAGGAAAAAGTGGGAGGAGGAGACAAAGAATAGGATTATGAGGGGAGGGAGAAGAAAAGTAGAAGTAGGAGGAGGAGAAAAAGAAGATGAGGAATAGATTTTCTTCGTCTTATGTGATCGTTTGCTATGCGTGGTGCATAGCATCCATTATAGCATATAGATGTCTGCTGTCTGGCCCCGTACATCTTGGGACAACATCTTCCAACAGGAGTAGGAGATGAAGAAGGAGGTAGAAGAGAAAAAAAAATAAAGTAAGGAACATGAAGATAAGAAGAAGAGGCAGGAAGATGAAAAAATGGTAAAAGTGAAGTAATGGAGAAGGAGGAGAATAAGAAGCGTCGTTTTGCATTTTTGCTCAGTACAAAATTAGGTTGATATAAACTGAACTCTAATCTCTTGTGGAATCTTTGGGCAAGAATTATATCTACTGATGTTTTTCATGAGTTTCTTTATGCTCATTTATTGAAGTTATACATTTGTTCCTGTTATTTTCATGAGTTTCCTCAAGCTCACTTACTAAAGTTATTATTTTAGTTCTATTTTTCATGAGTTTCTTTAAGTTATTTGTTTCTATTATTTGTCATGAGTTTCCTCAAGCTCACTTATTACGGTTATTTGTTTATTCCTACTACTTATTATGAGTTTCTTTAAGCTCATTTATTAAGTTATACATTTGTTCCTATTGTTTGTCATGTATTTTTACAAGCTCACTTACCAAAGTTATTCGTTTATTCTTACTATTTATAATTTATCACACACTGGTATTTCATATTTCTATCATTTGTGTTATTAATCTCATGTGTATCACTTGCTGACATTTCATTTCTATCATTTGTGTGATTAATCTCATGTGTATCACCTGCTGGTATTTCATTTCTATCGTTTGTGTGATTAATCTCATGTGTATCACTTGCTGGTATTTGATTTCTATCATGTGTGTGATTAATCTCATATATATCACTCGCTGGTATTTCAGATGGTGTTTCTACCAGAGGCCTGTGATTACATCGGAGAATCCAAGAACCAGTCTGTGGAATGCTCAGAACCTCTGGATGCCAACTTCATACACCAGTGCCAGAAAGCTGCCATCCGAAATAAAGTGTGGTTGTCTGTTGGAGGATTTCATCAGAAGGTATTTGTGGGTGGATCTGTTGTTCCATCTAAAGTAAAGAACTTGAAATTTTCTGGATTGGTTATGACAAGGCTTGTTTCTTTGGATATTCTGTGTAATTATTAAATGGCAGGGGTGAGAGCACACATCCTTGTCTCATTTATGGGTTGACTGCAAACATATCTGATATACCTACTTGTTTTCTTACTGCACTTTGGCTCGAGTGATACAGTTTCATGTAAACAGCATAAATAGGTACTCCATGGGAACAGCCATGCCTGATAGGAACGCAGAACTGATCCAAGAGTGGTGTCAGTTATCATCAGTTATCAGTTGGGGTATCTTCGTTGCACTCTGGACATGTCCATAGGTGCTCAGATCCTCCCCCCAGCATATTCATCAGCGTCCGGTGGCTAATAGTGCCAGTTCTGTGTTGGTTGACGAGGCGCTTTGTTTTCCCGATGTACCTCTCGCGTCTGGCTGTGCCGATTCTTACTCCCAGGTCTTTCATCCTGGACAGCGATGTGGAATCACTGACGTCAAAGTCCTCTGTTCTCGCCATATCTTTAAGGACGTTAATAACATCGGCACGATCCATGGGCTGGCCATCTACAGGGGGTGCAGAGCCAGCCAGTTTGTCAGCTCGTTCATTTCCCTCGACTCCCGCATGTCCCGGGACGAAGATGAAGGTGACTTTACGGACAACAGACTTCCGCAGCGATTCAGTCCACTGTCTACGTACAGATCCAGCTTCGACCTTCTGAATCATGCTCATTGAATCACTTAGTACACACACGTTGGTATAATGCTGTGATTCCAGCCATATGAAAGCCTGTGTAACTGCCATCACCTCCATCGTCATGCTGCTCGTGGTCATAGAGCGGGCACCACTGGATTCTTGAACGGTTCGGCCTGCCGAACGGGCTGTAAATGCCCACGCACTTCTCTGCTGCTTTACAACAGATCCATCTGTATAGATGAGCACTTCGGGGCTATCTGAGTGTTCATAGATGAGCACGTTAACCTCTGCATTGACAGCGGCAGGGTTCTGCTCTCTGCACCGTCTGTCGAGTGTGATAATGCAGGAGAAAGTGCACTTAAAAACTTGAGGCACCGGCATCCATTCCTTGCCGGGGTTGATACTGGTAAGACTGCAGACCTGTCTGACGACATCTTCCGCCCGACCCATCCATGATTTGCCCCTCTTTAGCCTGTCACCCTTTTCTCTGAATATAGCGTCATGCAGAGGGTGCTGCTCATCTGCACTTATTTTTAAGTATGAACGAGCTCTCCAGATCTTGATCCTGTGTTCCATTGTCGGGAAGTCAAGGAGGTATCTCATTGCTACACAGCTGGTGTCTCTCGTGCAGCCCAAAATGATGCGCATGGCTTCGTTTTGTACCTTTCCAAGTCTTCCAATCTGTGTAGGGCTGACAGTGAGGATGGCCAGGGCATACTTGATGCGTGAAAGCACCAGTCCTTGGAACAGAAGTATTAGCAGTCTTTGCTCGATATTGGCAGTCGCCATGACTCTCATTGCTGACAAACCTTTTCGAGCCTTCGTTATGACATAATCGACATGATCTCTGAAGGACAGGCTGCGATCAAGCCTCACGCCAAGATATGTCATTGACTGGGTTCTATTCAAGCTGCTCCCATCCATTCTTACTGCCGGCAGGTCTGTTTTCACAATATGGTTGTTTAGTGAGAACCATGTAACCGTTGCCTTTGCAGGGTTGACAAGGGCATCGGCATCAGCACACCATGAGGAAATTCGATCTAGTTCGCCCTGCATATCATTGGCAACCGCCTGTCTATCTCGACCCTGTCGATACACGAGGATGTCGTCAACGAATGACAGAGTCCTACCCCTCCCGTCCAACTGTTGTTCAGTGATCGGCACCGTATACACGTTGAATAGTACTGGTGACAGTGGTGAACCCTGCGGCAATCCTGGACATATCGTTATCGGCTCAGAAGACCAACTCCCGCATCTTAGCACCACCTTCCTTTGGAGCAGAACTGCAGCTATCCATCGTACGAGGTGAGGGTGCACTTTCAGCCTGAGGAGGGTTTGCATCAAGTGCTCGAAAGATACTCTGTTATATGCGTCCTCTAAGTCTATGGCGGCCGCACATGTCTCTTCTCTGACCTGAAATCCTTCGTAAACATCTTGAGCAAGGACCGCCACATTCAGCCATGACTCTTTGTTGCGTCTGTATCCTCCAAGTGTGGGCGGGAAGCAGCCGAGCTGTTCCAAGTCACAAGCAAGTCTGTGTGCTACAATTTTCTCCAGTAGCTTGCCAACAGTATTCTGCATCGTAATGATTCTGTAGCCGCTTATCTTGGAATGGTCTTTGTTCGGTTTTGGCAGCGGCAGCAAGTAGCTGTGTAGCCATTCTTCTTTGACCTGACCCCTCTGGATACTGGTGTTGAATTCTCTGGCCAGTTCTTCCAAGATCCAAGAGTGGTGATCATGTGGAATGAATGACCAAAACCACCTATGTTTATCGACATAACATGTGAAGACACTGAGTCATTTATACAGAGACTGGATAGGGAACACATTAAGGCAACCAGTCAGTAGCATAACTAGATAGTCCTTCTAGAATCCACAAAGCAAAAGAACAGATTAGAATTAGAGGCGCAAAGAGTAAACTAGAAAAGACATGCAAAGAACTACAAGTGATAGAAAGGACTGGAGAGCTGGGTGAGATAGTTCAGGACCTCTGTCCTAAGAGAGAACACAAATCAAAGGAAGCATACTCTGAGATTCAGCACACAAAGCAGTTTTGCTTATCCATCTTTAATTTTTCTGTTTCTTTATCATCAGTATTATGTGCCATGTCAGTAAGCACAGGAGAACATGGACCACGATCTCACACAGTCACCAGTCTCGAATCAGCTCTGTGTTATGCTATTTGGCCAAGTTAACCAGATGTTCATTTTTTTTCTTTTCTTCCCCATGCTAATTTCTTATCATGTTTGCTAGCTGTCACTACATTTTCAAGATCATTTATCCTCATAACATGCCCAGAAATTTTAACTGTCTACAGCTAATATCTCTAATAATTTCATTTGTTCCTGAAAGGATTGCCTCATTTGTGTTTCTGTCTATCCATAGTGAAAATTAGTTATGTCCTTTTTTTATATACAGGACATCACAATCATCCTCAGCATCTATTAACTGTTTGGAATTTTCTAGGCAATATTACGTTTAGTACTTGACCATTGCATTCTGACCGGCCCACACTCTTACCATTGTGAAAACCAACGCAAAGCTATCTGCTCCCAAATCGCCTGTGGCTGACATCATACCCGTTATGTCAGAATTGTGAAACCAAGTTCACCTAAGCCACAGATACTGCCACATCCTTGGTATTCTGTGCATTTTTCACAGAAATAATTTTTCCACTACCATTAGATGTTTCTCAGATTGTCGGCTTATTGTAATATTTTTTTCTCTCACAGGCACCAGATAAAGAAAAGTCCAAACTTCTCAACACACATGTCATCATTGACGTAGATGGGAATGTGGTGGCCACCTACGACAAGGCTCATCTGTTTGATCTGGACATACCTGGCAAAGTGCATCTCTGTGAGAGTGATTATGTGCTCCCAGGGAAGAAAATTGTTCCTCCGGTTCAGACTCCAGTCGGCAGAATTGGCTTGTTAACTGTATCCTTTGTACACTTTTTTTTTGGGGGGGGGGGTATTTCTTTAATAGTAGCTTCGGAAGTCGGCATGGCTGCGAGGATAAGAGAGTGTGTTCTTAAACATCCGGTGTGCTGATGCCGAGGTAGCAGTTCAACCCCTACACCAGTCCGTTAGACTAAAATGTTGACTTTTTGTCCTTGACTTGGGGGGGGGGGGGGGGTGTAAATAACAAGTACCTCAGAAGTTGGAGTGGGTTCACCTGATGTCGAGGGACGCTGGTAATAGGGAAAAGCTAATCCATATGCAAAAACCAGCCCAGTGCACTAGAAGTAGTAGCACATGTGTGGACTACGCTTGAGTTCAAAACTAGCATAAAAGAAAACAACAACAATAGTAGCTTCTAGCTGGCCTGTTTATTAGAGGGTAGATATGTTCAACTGTGTGACCTAAGGACAGCCAAATTAGAGGGTAGATATGTTCAACTGTGTGACCTAAGGACAGCCAAATTAGAGGGTAGATATGTTCAACTGTGTGACCTAAGGACAGCCAAATTAGAGGGTAGATATTTTCAACTGTGTGACCTAAGGACAGCCAGATTACATTTTGTAGGCTTCGCTGGCGCTGTGGCGAAGGTGTTGCAAACCTGATTCGCAATCCCACATACCATGTTTGAAACTCAGCTGCAGGCGATTTGGAAGCAGACTGCCTTGGTATGATTTTCATACAATGGTATTAGCGTTGGTCATTCTGAAAGCAATGGTAAGCTACTGAACATAAACTTGCCACATAAATCACAAAGAGTCAAAAATGCTAGGGTTGACTGCGACGTCCTGTAAAGGGCAAGAAACTAACTAGGTAGCTCCAGGTATAGATTTTACAACTCCCCTCTTCTTCCTCCTCTCCTTTCCTAATTCATCGTATGGTGATAACACCATAATATGTCATACACATGAGAACCACCAAACAACAACAAAACATAAACATATAGGAGGCCCAGAGACTGCAGTCTCCAAAGCACTTGTGGTAGTCCATTACAGGATCTTTGTAGTTGGTTTGAAAGCAGATCAAGGAATTGCTTCAACACACCAAGTCACCACATACGTACCCAGTCCTGCATAAAGTTGGGGAATAAAATATGAGGAAGGAGTTGGTCACACATGTACATATACAAACACGCACATGCTTTCACACACAAAACTCTCTCTCTCTCTCTCTCTCTCTCTCTCTCTCTCTCTCTCTCTCTCTCTCTCTCTCTCCTCCTCTCTCTCTCTCTCTCTCTCTCTCTCTCTCTCTCTCTCTCTCTCTCTCTCTCTCTCTCTCTCTCTCAGATAGAGAAAGAAATATGCATACAGTATACAGACAGATGCCCATGTCTGACAAGGTGAGGCTCCATAGCTCAGCTGGTTAGTAACGTCTGCCTAGTAAGCAGAAGGTCGAGGCTTCGATTTGAACATAACTTTGGGGGGCTGAGTGGTCTCAAGGTATGGTGTCCACCTCGAGTGCTGGAGGTCCTGGGTTGGTGAAGACCAGGATCAGAGACAGTACAGTTAATCTTTTAATGAAATGCCCCAACCCAAAGCTTGATAACACAAAACAAATAGATTGGCAACAATACACTCTGTGGCAAAGTGGTCAAGCCGTTTGACTTGTGCTCCGAAGGTTGTGGGTTCGATTCCGGGCCGCGTCCTTCGGTTTACGAGTTAAATGTTTCGGAGACTCCTGTGGGTCGTCGCTAAAAGCTACGGAGTTCGTGCTTTGTGCGATGCTTTCCGTGCTGCGGAAAGAGACCGAGCCATATGGGATAAAACCCGGTGCAATGATGTCGACTTTTAAGCGACTTTTTAAAGCGACATACACATATACTTTCCTTCTTGATCTCCAGTTGCATAACTCAAAACAAGTAGATTAGCAAGAATACACACACATATACTTTCCTTCTTGATCTCCAGTTGCAGCACACTACAAACCTACAGAACACCTGTCTATGTTTGCTAACTCTTCCTATCCAAAAGAAGTTTGTGGAGTTGAGTTACTAACCCTTAACTGTAGCAGTGTTACGATGTGAGGTTCCCTGAGATATCTCTAGCCCTGGTCCAGCAGGGGGCCCAGATCCTCACGTACCCCTCAGCCTTCACTCAGACAACAGGCATGGCTCACTGGGAGGTAGGTATCTCATAACTGTCCATTGTCCACTTGACTCTCTGTGGCTAGTTTTAGTCAGGGGAGGTCAACATAACTAAATGGATAAGAATTTGGGTTCTTAATCATCCGGTGTGCTGATGTTGAGGTATGGGGTTCAACCCCTATACCAGACAGTTGGACTAGAATGTTGACTTCTCATCCTCGATTTGGGGACGTAAATTACAAGTCAGAGCGGGTTTGCCTGATGGCAAGGGACACTGGTAATAGAGAAAGCTAATCCACATGCAAAATTCAGTCCAATGCTTCTAGAAGTAGTTTGTATGGACTACGCTTGAGTTCAAAGCGAGCAAGCGCCCACAAAAAGTGACTTTGTTGTGCTGGAGTGGCGTTTACTGTTGTGTCTGTTTTTTAAATAAATTATTATTATTAAAGTGTCTGGAATGCTATTTAGTTTGCTTTTTAGAAGTTTAATGTTTTTATGGAGGAGTGTGTTTACTTCAGTTGATGTCTGCTGTTTATAAGCTGTTTAATGTTATTATGATATTTGGAGTGCTCTTTGTAAAGGTGCCATGATGTCATGTCACGTTAATTCACAGGAATCTGTCTAGTTTTCTTCTGTGTTCTGCATGAGTGATTCTGTCATACCATTTGTCTTATTGTGTGCAAGCAGCAGCTAATTTATGTTTATAGTTTGTTAGTAACTGTTTTAGTCATTCACATGGTGTTTTAAAATCCAAACAGCAGAACATATTTTATGTTATAGGGTTAAATAATTTTAATGATTTAGGTTATAAAACACAGTCATTGTTGATTTTTCAACACCTAATCAAATGCAGTCATGGCTAGAACAAAGGAAAAAGTGTTTTGTGTGCTGTATTTAATGAACAATAAATGATTGCTCAAATATATTGAGATGTTAGCATTCAGGCGGTTTCAGCCGATTTTGTGCAAACAGAAAGAGCTTGTTCTGAATGTGGAATTATCTTTGGTAATACCTGAGACTTTGTGTTTTAATTGCTTCAGCTTAAGGATTATTAATTTATTCACTTCAGATGATATATATCTCTGCAGTATGCACCTGATAAGGTGCAGTTCAACATGCCAGGCAATAAATCGTGCAACATGTTGTTTGTGGCTTTTGTGTTTAAATTACTAGGTTTAATTTCCTTTTGACTTCCCTAAATTTTCTGTTACTTTTGTCTTTAGTAATCATATTTTAAAGACAGTAAAACACAGAAAATTTAAATATTTTGGTCACTTAAAACATCATGAAAGGTTGGATAGAACAGTTATGGAGGGGTATATGCCTGGGAAGAGAGGAAGAGGAAGGCCAAACAGAAGATGGGTGCAAGATGTGACAGATGATCTCCAGATGGGTGTATCGAACACGGGCCATTTTGCTTATGACCGAGAAGTTTTCCGGACGGTTGTTATCGAAGCGAAGTTCTGCAAAGGACATGTACATAAATTAATCATATTTTATGACCTCTATCTGTTTCCCCATTTTTGTCTACATTGCTATCTAGACAGGTATAGGATTCCACCAATGAAGTAAGGTTTCACCAAGGGAAATGGGGTTATCATTTTCTTGATTTTATCTTTGTCTTTCCTCTATGCATGTTTAGACCATCCAAGTTAACTAACTATAGCTGTGTTCTTGAATTCACAGAGCCTGCTTCGTGCCCGTGCTATTGAGACCCAGTGCTATGTGATTGCAGCTGCTCAGACGGGCAAACATAATCCCAAGAGATCTTCGTATGGTCACGCAATGGTATTGTTTTTGGTCATCATTTCATGTGGTCATATGATGTTTCATATTGTCATGTCATGAGATGTCATACACATGGCATTTCATATGGTTATATCATGACATTTCACATGGTCATATGACAATTCATATAGTCACATTATAACAGTTTATATGGTCATATTATGACAATTCATATGATGACATTGCATATGGTCACATTATGACAGTTTATATGGTCATATTATGACAATTCATACAGTCACATCATGACATTTCATGTGGTTGTATCATGACATTTCATACGGTCATGTGATGATTTTTTGTAGTTTGGTTTTGGTCAGGGGTTCCTTTCATTGCACATGGATATTTTGATAAGTTCTGCAGTCTCCTCCCATCGTTCACACAGGGAGAATCTCAGCACATTGCATGAACTCCTTGGTCACTGGTCGCTTGTAATTTATAAGGCCGACTGATTGAAATCTGTTCACATTGATGAATAGAAGGAATATCACTGGAGGAAAAGAAAAGAAGTAAAAGTGTTTCAAAATCTGGGATTTTAGAACACAATACTGAATGAGGTCAAGGTCTGCTGGTTAATGAACTTTGACTCCCAGCATGATTTAGTTGTGTTATATGGGGATTTCCTGTCTGTCATTCTCCGACTTAGATTTGTGGAAATAACTGAAATCTTGAGACAAAAATGTGGTGGTTTCGCCTTGTTATTCACACACACACACGGGTGTATTTTACCTCTGCCTTTGACAGTCATTCCCGACTGTCGGGACAAGTGGGTTCCCTGCTCTGCTCAGCTGCAGTTGTCCATATATCTAATTGAATACTTGGTCCCCAGCGCTGTGTTTGCCACACTGTGGTGTGTTCCCATCCTCTACTGCTTGGAGGTGCAGTTGGGATTTTTTTGTTTAGAGTTATGGGGCCATGATGGTATTTCCCAAAACTCGACAGTATTTGTAGAGGAGTCATGGAGGAGTATCATCAACAGAGTTGATCCAGAACACCGAGGGCTGAGGTCTGTGGAGAAACATGAATGCCTACGCCAGTTGGCAGGGCATGTGATGATGTTATTTGAAGAGGATGCTTGTGACTCTAGTCTGCCTACAGCTTCATTTTTCTGTTGTCTGGTGTGTCTACTGATATCAGTCTTTGTCCACTTGTTTTCTGTAAGAGTCAACTAGTTCCTAAAATCTTCCCGTATATTGTTTCCAGTATTCTTCATATATGTTTGTAAATTATTCTTGCAATCTTTACAATACAGGTTGTTGATCCATGGGGTGCAATTATAGCTCAGTGCAGCGAAGGGACAGGGGTGTGTGTGGCAGAACTGGATTTAGATTACCTGGAGAGAGTGCGGTCGGAGATGCCGGTCCGGTTACATCGGCGTACAGACCTTTATGGGCGAATAGCTGCCTCGGAATCTCAGACTTCTACAGGTATGTACATATAGGCACAAGAGCTGTGGCAGAAGTTACAATGTCCGCCTCATTCTTACAAGGTATTGAGTCAGATCCTTGGATAGGGCTGGAAGTTTTCCAAGGACCATTGGTAACTAATATCACAAATTCCCCCTGATCTCTTGGGTAGTGTGATTGGATACTTCCCTTCTCAGATATGGTCGAAAAACAGGAGGTCCCTGTGCAAGTTGTGCACCTTAAACATCCCACAGCGTTTGGAAATCGCCATGAGTAGGCCTAAGACTACTGCCCTGGCAAAATTAATGAGATAAGCAGGCCTACACAGGGGTAGATAGAGTCCATGACCTTGGATGGAATCTGTCTAGAAGAAGCAAACATGGCAGAAATGTATGCTGAAGTCGGACACACTGACCTTGGAGGTGCATAAGTTGCAAGAGTCAGGTCTTAGTCAGATATGACTGAGCTACCGTATGACAGTAGACGGTACTACCTGCTTTCTGTCAGCGCCGAATGTTGGGCGGCGCTTACCAAACCCGACACCCCACATTGTGCCAACGGCTTCGGGCGGAAGAGCGCAATTGGGAGGGTACTAGCCTTATCCTGGTGCGAGGAAATGCAACCCAAAGACAAAATAAGTCATGGCAGGGCAGACCAGGCCCTAAGCCTTGGTTGGCAGCTAGTCTAGGATCGAAGCTCCGACAGGCGGACAGTTAGAGCATTGCTTTGCTGATCTGGCAGCTTCTGCAGCTTGTCTTGTTCCAGATGTATAGGTGTTAACTTTCCTCTGGAGTGAACTAGGCAGGCCGAGAGAGGGATCATGCTGCATGGGCAACACATGATTTCTTTATTTTAGCCCAGGCTTTGTGCTATGGAGAGGCAATAACTCCATCCCTGGTCTTAACCGGTCTCGGAATCAAAGCGAGAGGCAACTGTTACGGGTTATAAGTCCTTGTCAGTTGGCGTAGACATGGGGCGCCACGCGTTGCCTCTGACGGTGGGAGACACCTACAGGTGTCACTGATCAGCTACCGCCCGCCTCAAGCTGGGCAGCCCCCGGTCAATTGGGTGCTGATCCGCCACAGCCTGCCTGCTTCAATGGGTGCTTGGGGCTAGGACAAAATCTGAATCGCAGGCTGTAAAACCAATGCACCAGGTACTAATAAAAAGAATAATAGAAACCTCAAGCTACGGCTTGCAACCTGGAACGTGAGAACCATGTGTCCAGGATTTTCCACTGACTTGACAAATATTGACGATGTGAGAAAAACGGCTGTGATTGATGCTGAACTCAATCGTCTTAACATTGATATTGCTGGCCTGCAGGAGACTCGCCTCGCTGAGGAAGGGTCACTCAGGGAAAACAATTACACCTTTTTTTGGAAGGGAAGAGGGCAGGCAGAAAAAAGGCAACACGGTGTGGGCTTTGCAGTGAAGAATTCGCTACTGGGAATGATTGATATCCCAGCTGGAGGTAATGAAAGATTATTATCACTGCGCTTGGCAACCTCTTGTGGATTTGCCACCATTCTCACTGCATATGCACCGACACTCACTTCCTCTGATGATGTGAAAGATACGTTCTATGAGCAGCTAGACTCTGCGATCAAGGCAGTTCCAAAATCCGACTACATGTATATGCTCGGTGATTTCAATGCTCGTGTGGGCAAGGACTCGAGTTCATGGCCAGTGTGCCTTGGAAAATACAACATCGGTCGCATGAATGATAATGGGCAAAGGCTGCTGGAGCATTGCACTAGAAATGACCTATGTATTACAAACTCCTTTTTTAAAACAAAAGAGATGCATAAGGTCACATGGAAACATCCAAGATCTGGCCATTGGCATCAGCTGGACTTCATTATCACACGGAGACAACATCTGAACCATACATCATTAACTCGAAGTTACCACAGTGCTGACTGTGATACAGATCATTCTTTGGTTGTTGCAAGGGTTAGACTGAGACCAAAGAGAATCTACACAGCTAAACACAAGTCTAGCCCCAGGATTCATATTATTAACACTCACGATCCTGGAAAGTGCTTTGAATTTCAACAGCAACTTGAGGACGCTTTCAATGATACATCAGAAAATTGTATAGTAAATGATAAATGGAGTAAACTTAAGGAAACTATTTATAAAACAGCGGTAGGGGTTTACGGCACTGTGGATCATAAGAGGCAGGACTGGTTTGCGGCAAACAGCCAGATACTGCAGCCCTTGATTGATAAAAAGAAGATAGCTCTCTTAAGAAACAAGGAAAGACCAACTCGTAACTCGCTGAAGCAAGCGAGGAAGGATGTACAAAAGGCTGCCAGGCAGTGTGCGAATGACTATTGGATCAAGTTATGTGAGTCCATTCAAATCGCAAGTGATAAGGGAAACATCAGAAGCATGTATGAAGGGATAAAGAAAGCCTGTGGTCCAATGATCAAAAGAAGTGCACCGCTGAAAACCTTGACTGGAGAAATCATCACTGATAAGAAACAGCAGATGGATAGATGGGTCGAGCACTATTTAAAGCTTTACTCAAGTGAGACCAAGCTGGCGGATGATGCCCTCAACGCCATAGAGGCCCTGCCAACTCTTGACCACCTGGACACACTTCCCACTATAACAGAAGTTAAGTGTGCTATAAATGAGCTTGCATCTGGCAAGGCTCCAGGTAAGGATGGGATTCCAATAGAGGTGATCAGGAGTGGGCAAGACAACCTCGCTCTACAGATCCACCAGCTAATAGAGCTATGCTGGCGAGAAGGACAAGTCCCACAGGATTTCAAAGATTCAAACATCATAACGCTGTACAAGAACAAGGGAGATCGGAGCGACTGCAACAACTATAGGGGTATCTCACTTCTGTGTATTGTTGGGAAAGTATTTGCCAGAATTGTCCTGCGCAGACTTCAAGTCCTGGGAGATCAAGTCTACCCCGAATCACAGTGCGGCTTCCGTCAGAACCGGTCTACCATTGATATGATATTCTCATTGCGACAGATGCAAGAAAAATGCCGGGAACAAAATCAGCCACTGTTTATTGCCTTCATCGACCTCACAAAGGCATTCGATTTGGTCAATCGTGAGGGTCTGTTCAAAGCACTAAAGAAGATTGGCTGTCCACCAACTCTTCTGTCCATTGTGGAATCATTCCACACAGGCATGAAGGGTATAATCAAGTTTGATGGCTCAACTTCAGAAGAGTTTGAAATCAAGAGTGGAGTTAAGCAAGGTTGTGTACTATCCCCCACCCTCTTTGGGATATACTTTTCACTTCTACTGAAATATGCCTTTCGTTATCAGGATGACGGTATATACATTCACTCACGCTCAGATGGTGGCCTCTATAATGCTCAGAGATTGAAGGCCAAGACCAAAATTAGCAGGGTACTAATCAGAGAGTTGCTTTTTGCGGATGATGCTGCGATTACGACCCACTCTGAGGAAGAATTACAACATCTACTATCTGCATTCTCCAATGCTTGTTCTGAATTTGGTTTAACAATTAACATAAAAAAGACACAGATTATGTCACAAGGTGCACATGGTGTACCATCAATCTTTATTGACGACGCCGAACTGGAGATAGTAGACCATTGTACATATCTTGGATCAGAGGTAAATAGCAATCCGTTGTCCCATGGCTGGCTTATTGGTGTGCAGACTGGTGGTTCCTCGCCGTGCAGGCAGATACTCTCTGACTTCGGAGGAATCAGTGATCCTACTGACGTTAGCCAGGACCCTGAAGGGACTGTTGCCCAGGATGCGCAACTAGGACGTGTCAGTAGGTCTTGGTCAGTATAGAACCTGGCCCTGGTGCCTTGGAAACACCTCTGCATCCCTGTCTCTTGTATGAATTTCACTGTCTTTTTAAATTCACTCAGTGGTTCATAGAGTGTATTTTCCACTGTCGTTTCTCTAGGCCAGAAGGTTTGCCTAGATATGTCGTAATTTGGGCAGTCTAGGAGTATGTGATCTGCTGTCTGCAGCGCCAATCCAGATGTGCACATGGCTGATTCTCTAGATGCACTTGACAGCCAGGTCCATTTTAAACATCCGCCACACTGGGGATTCAAACACATGACCACAGGCAAGCATGCTAGCCACTGATCCACCTTGACTCCTCGTTGTTGGCATGCTTGTCTGAGAAGACAGCAGTAGGGATTCAATCCCCAACAGAGGCAGAAGCCTTTCTTACGGTTCTGGGGTAAACCCAGTCTCACAAAATGGTACCACACAATTCTCAGAATTATATAGGGACTGGCTGGGAATGAAAGGTGGCAAAAGAAAAGAACTGGACACCCAATTTCACTATGCTGTAGTCTAGAACATGTGGCAGCCTAACACATCAACACCTCATCAGCAGCATTCGCCACGGACCTACCAACACCTTTAACTAGTATATGTGAAGCAAACAATGTTTGCTGTTGTAATCTCAGCATCACAGTAAAATCCCCCATATGTACTTCTTCTTCGTTCTGCTTCTGAGGGAAGTGCATCATTGGCACCTTTCCGTCTTGACAGACGATAGTTTGGTACATTGTGCTTCAAAAAGGCTTAATAACTGTCATATGGCAATAACTACGATCCATGGCGGTGGCGAGTGTGGCTGGTAAGGCCAATTCTTGCTGCAAATGTTTGCCCACAGTAGGTGCATGTGAAAACATGGTCATTTCCACCATTTTGCACCATCTTACGTCTCTCACGCTCTGTGTGTGCTTTATCTGCAATCATTTTCTCCTTTGTCTTTATTCCATTTCTGATAGTTCCCCTCCATGCAACACGTTCAGCGGCGACTTGCTCCCAATGTACATTATCAATGCCTGTATCAATCATGTCCCGCTTACACACATCTTTGTATCGTAGTAGAGGCCGACCCTGAGATCTCCTACCCGTCTGTAATTCACCAAAAAAGATGTCCTTTGGTATTCTACCATCATCCATCCTCCTAACGTGTCCTATCCATCTAAGTCTACGAAGACTGAGCATGGAATACACCGTCACACAACCTGATCTTTCCAATACTTCAATATTTGTGATTTTGTCTTGCCACTTAATACCAAGTATTCTTCGCAGACACCGCATATGAAAGCTGTTTAAATGTTTCTCTTGGCGTGAGTAAGTTGTCCAGGTTTCACTGCCATAAAGAAGACTACTAAGGACACAGGCTTGGTAGACGAGGACTTTTGTTTTGGCAGTAAGCTTCCTGTTCTCCCAGACTCTTTTTGCTAACATGTTCATTGTTGTTGCTGCCTTGCCAATCCTGATGTTGATTTCCTGATTGAGGGATAATGCTTACAAAATACGAGACTAGCACCATATATTAAATAGACTACACATATGTAAAGTGAACCTTATGCTAACCACTAAGTCGAAATAATTGAACATCTGCCATGTAATAAATACCTTGAGGTAATCAGCTGCCTTCTTGCCCAGTGAACTATGTTTAAAAACCTCTACAGTATCTGGCCACATTCCTGGTGCATCCCGAGAGGATTTTCTCTGGCTGAGGCATACAGAGTACTTGTCCAAGCTGCCACCATCATGTGTACAGATCCATGATGTGTACACATCCAATTAGGGGGCGTAAACCATCCTTTCCTCATTTTGTGAAAATCTATACAGTCCATACATTGAATCGAACCAGTTCTGCTTGCAACAGAGGCAGATATAACCCCTAGGCCATGACAAGATGAAGAAGACAAAGGTGGAGGGAGTTGATGATGATGATGATGTCTTGTGTGTGTGTTCAGTTCATAATTGTACACATATAAGTTTTGTTGTTGTTGTTGCATCTACAGTTCCACCAGATGACTGCCTCAGCTACCAATTTGGCCACATCAAGATATCCTGCAACCAGGTGATCTACCGTACACCATTGTCATTTGCTGCAGTAAACATCAAGCCTGTTGTTCCTGGTCGTATCCTTTTTTCTAAATATTATTTTTAAATAACATAGATTATGTTTTTTGGACTGTTTCCATGTTTTATCCTGCTAAGAAATTCACTGCATACAATGATGGCTTATGATAAAGATTGTACATCTCTATACTTGAGACAAGCTCAGATGTGCTCAGTCTCCCAGTAAACTTGAAGAGTGTAGGCGCTGATTGCCTCAGTTGTGAACTGGCTACCTACATATCAGACCTGTCTTCTTCTGGGTTCATTGTGCCCATTCCCATACTAAATTCCACACCCCAACGGTCATAATTGAAAAGATTCATCAAGAGTTATGTCCCCATGCACCAAGCTTTCATTCATTGCCCTCAGCTCTGAGGACAAATCTAATATAATCACTCAAAAATTCATCTGTACAACTACACAATTACTTTTATTTTTTGGCGCTCGCTCGTTTTGAACACAAGCATAATCCATAACACTACTTATAGTGCACTGGGCTGAATTTTGCGTGTGGATTAGCTTTCCCTATTACCAGCATCCATCGCCATCAGGCGAACCCACTCCGACTTCAGAAGTACTTGTAATTTACGTTCCTAAGTCAAGGACGAGAAGTCAATATTGTAGTCCAGCTGTCCGGTGTAGAGGTTGAACCCTGTACCTCAGCATGAGCACACCGGATGTCTATAAGAACGCGCACTCTTATCCATTTGGCCATGCTGACCTCCCAATGACTATTATTTGGTGGAAGGAGTGGGTAAGACCTTTCTTTAGACTCAGAACCGGACATTACAATCTCAGTAGCCACATGTATCATCATCATGTGCCATGCCAATAAGCATGGTTGGTCATAATTGGCCATTTCCCATGATCCCCAGTCTTGGATCTGGGTTATGTTCTTGTCTCCACTGTGTTATGTAACCAAGCCACCCAGATATTTAGCTTTCTGCCTTTCTCTTGCTCTTTTCCCAGAGTTTTTGCTAGTTATCATAAAGTTTTCTAGTTAATTTCACCTCGTACCGTGCCCAAAAAATCTTGACTATCTCCATCTAATTTCTCTAATCAGTTTAGGGTTTTCATTTGTTTCTTGTAGGACAAAGCTAAAGATAAATTCTATAACAGTGTATGTATGTGGGCAATTACCTCAAACTGCAGAACATGCACAACAACACTGTACCAACATATCCTACAGAACATGCACAATATCACTGTACCCAGTACAGCTGAGATAAGTTCATTACATGGCCGGAGGAAACAATCCTAGATGTAAAACTGTACAGAAGTCTGCAGGATCAATGCAGTTCATGCAGATATAGACTCATTCCAAGAGGATTACAAGAAGAGGGAGATGATGGGAAAAAAGCAAGCAAATGAATTGGCCTCAATGAAGTTGGAAATAAACAGAGCTGAGGGGAAAAAAAGAGAGACATACAAACACATTAAGAAGAGAATTGTAGATGAATAGTGTAGGGAGGACATGGAATAAGTTGCAGGAGATAGCAAAAAACAAAACAGAACAGCTTGGATCCAGTTGATTTCAGTGCCTATGCTCCGGTAGGGGATAATGAAAAAAGAAGAAGAGTTATGTGGACACCCGTTAAAAAACCATCAGTACTTGTAGCAATAGTTTAGTTTGTTTTGTTGGAACCAAGTATTTTCAGAGGTACACCTTAACTGCAGCAAAATGTAGATATCTTAGTGGCGCCGTTACGTGCGACTGTCCAGTTTTCTGACCTCAGTCCCGCAGAGGTGACCGATCTGTTTCTGACTGCTCAACGAGTGGGGGAGGTGGTGAAGAAACATTCTGGGGCCACCTCCAGCACACTAGCTATACAAGATGGGCCGGAAGCTGGGCAGACTGTTAAAGTGGGTCATCATGATCTTCATTATCACTTTCATCTTCATCATAATGGTTACATTTATTATATTTATTATTATAATTATTACATTTATCTTTATCATAATCATCATTACCTTTATCATGATTATCTTTGCAATTTTCATTATAGTTATTACATTAATTATTATCATAATCAATACCTTTATCATCATCATCGTTAGATTAACTATCATTACATTTATCATTACATTCACTATCATTACATTTTTTATTATAGTTATCACATTCATCTTTATCATCTTCATCATTACAATTAGATTTTATCATTATAATTATAACATACATCTTCATCATTGTCATCATCATCGGTCAGCAAGTACATTGCAGAACATTACATTTATTTCAGCCCACAAGAATCTCTCAGTCCTCCACCAGATCCCCAGTTGTGTACATTTTCTCTGCACAGGGTCTGCATTGACCACTGTGTTGTTGGACCCCTAACTTGTTTCCATCACCTTCATTGTAATCAGGAGTCTTAATGTTACCTAGCAATCCTTAGTTAGCCAGATGACTCAGAACATAGAGTGTTAGCCGGGTGACTTGGAACATAGAATGGTAGCTAGATGACTCGGAACATAGAATATTAGCTAGATGACTCAGAACACAGAATGTTAGCCAGATGAGTCGGAACATAGAATGTTAGCCAGATGACTCGGAACATAGAATGTTAGCCAGACAATTTGGAACATAGAAAGTTAGCCAGATGACTTGGAACATAGAAAATTAGCCAGACAACTGGGAATATAGAATGTTAGCCAGACGAGTTAGAACATAGAAAGTTAGCCAGATAACTTTGAACATAGAATATTAGCCAGACAATTTGGAACATAGAATGTTAGCCAGACAATTTGGAACATAGAATGTTAGCCAGACAACTTGGAACATAGAATGTTAGCCAGACAACTGGGAACATAGAATGTTAGCCAGACAACTTGGAACATAGAATGTTAGCCAGACAACTTGGAACATAGAATGTTAGCCAGACAACTTGGAACATAGAATGTTAGCAAGATGACTGAGAACATAGAATGTTAGCCAGATAACTCAGAACATAATATGTTACCCAGATGGCTCGGAACATTGAATGTTAGTCAGATGACCCGGAATATAGAATGTTAGCCAGATGACTCTGAACATATAATGTTAGCCAGATGACTCAGAACATAGCCAGGTGACTCAGAGCATATAATGTTTGCCAGATGGCTTGGAACATAGAATGTTAGCCAGATGGCTCGGAACATAGAATGTTAGTCAGATGACTCAGAATATAGAATGTTTGCTGTATGGCTCAGAACATAGAATGTTAGTCAGATGAGTCGGAATATAGAATGTTAGTCAGATGACTCGGAATATAGAATGTTAGTCAGATGACTCAGAATATAGAATGTTTGCTGTATGGCTCAGAACATAGAATGTTAGTCAGATGAGTCGGAATATAGAATGTTAGTCAGATGACTCGGAATATAGAATGTTAGTCAGATGACTCAGAATATAGAATGTTTGCTGTATGGCTCAGAACATAGAATGTTAGTCAGATGAGTCGGAATATAGAATGTTAGTCAGATGACTCGGAATATAGAATGTTAGTCAGATGACTCAGAATATAGAATGTTTGCTGTATGGCTCAGAACATAGAATGTTAGTCAGATGAGTCGGAATATAGAATGTTAGTCAGATGACTCGGAATATAGAATGTTAGTCAGATGACTCAGAATATAGAATGTTTGCTGTATGGCTCAGAACATAGAATGTTAGTCAGATGACTCGGAATATAGAATGTTAGTCAGATGACTCGGAATATAGAATGTTAGTCAGATGACTCAGAATATAGAATGTTTGCTGTATGGCTCAGAACATAGAATGTTAGTCAGATGACTCGGAATATAGAATGTTAGTCAGATGACTTGGAATATAGAATGTTAGTCAGATGACTCAGAATATAGAATGTTTGCTGTATGGCTCAGAACATAGAATGTTAGTCAGATGACTCGGAATATAGAATGTTAGTCAGATGACTTGGAATATAGAATGTTAGTTAGATGACTCAGAATATAGAATGTTTGCTGTATGGCTCAGAACATAGAATGTTAGTCAGATGACTCGGAATATAGAATGTTAGTCAGATGACTTGGAATATAGAATGTTAGTCAGGTGACTCAGAATATAGAATGTTTGCTGTATGGCTCAGAACATAGAATGTTAGTCAGATGAGTCGGAATATAGAATGTTAGTCAGATGACTTGGAATATAGAATGTTAGTCAGATGACTCGGAATATAGAATGTTATCCGTATGGCTCAGAAATGAGTCTGTGGATAGGTCACACCACAGAGAAGTAGTCCAGGGTGATGGCCAGTGTCAGCTCAGTGCTGGTCTCGTGACCCCATCATCATCATCATCATCATTGTTCTCTTTGTCCTTGTCATCATCTAGTGGCTCATCACCTTTCCCCCATAAAGAAAAACAAATGGTCCCGAAGCAGTTTTCTGCTAAGGGTCTATAAGGGCCGTCACATTTTGTAGGCTTGAATGTGTTGAGGAATATGTGGCCAATCTTTCCCTTACTTGGCGAGACGATGAATGCAGGAGTCAAATTAAAATTATCAGCATAGCTGCCTATCAGCTACACTAATTTCCCCCATCAGAGTATTTCAAAATGTCTTGCTACCATAAGTCAGATGTCCCGCCCCAGTTGCTGTCATGTGTAAATTATCTATCACATCTTGCATCTATCTATGTTGTAGAACTCCTCTTCTCTGCTCCCCGGTACACCTCCCCCCCACAGCGATCTTTTCCAGACATTCATTTTGTTTTTCTCTTGTTCGTTTTGAACTCAAGCCTAGTCCATACACACTACTTCTAATGGGTGTTTGTAAAGTCTCACTACACTTTGTATGTAGAACAAATTTTCAAAATGAAGTACATGTCATTAAAAAATGTGCCCCACAGTCCATCGTGAAGTAATATGCAGAGAATGGCTGTCGTCTGCTGGAGTAATTCATTGCACTCCGAACAGAATGGTGTTATCAACAGAGTTTAAAATGTGTTCTACATACAAAGTGTTGTGAGACTTTACAAACACCGGGCAGTAGCACCGGTTTGAATTTTGTGAGTGGATTGGCATTCCCAATTATCAGTGTCACTCGCTATCAGGCAAATCCACTCCGACTTCAGAGGTGCTTCTAATTTATGTCCACAAATCAAGGATGAGAAGTCAGCTTTTTAGTCCAATTGTCCAGTGGAGGTTGAACCTCTTACCTCAGCATCAGCACACCGTATGTTTAAGAACACATGTTCTTAACCATTCAGCCATGCTGACCTCCACACCTTTTTAACTTACCCAAAACATTTCATTATCCTCAATTTTACTTGTCTTCATTGTCAATATTCTTCCATTTTGAATTCTTGTAGCTACCAATAATATGTAATTTCCAACAAAACAAAATTAGATAATTCATTCAATTTTGCTGCAGTATTCTGGATATTTAGATTACTTATAGTAAGCTATTTATACTAAGCATTATTACACTGGATATAGTCATCTTTGCTATTCAGGATATATACTGGATATTTACCCTGATCCACAGCATGTTCACATCCATGTGTTGCCAAGAAAGAAGGGAGATTTCAAGGAGAATGATGATGTCTACACCCAGGTGAGAAGATGACAAGAAATGTCAGATGTACAGTCTCTTATTTTGTCTCCTTTCTGTTTAAAGCCGAGGAATTTTGACACCAGTATCCGTCATTCATATCCATACTTTTTATTTTTGTTTTATTTTTGTTAGAAGCAAGTTTGTCTAAAGATGCTGTTTTGTTTTATTGTTTGTTTACTGGTAGTACTGTACATTTTGTCTTCATATTGCTGAATCAAAAACTTGTTACTCTCATTACACATTTCAGTTTCTGTGGTTTGTTACATTGTTTAATCGCCAACATTCCTGTAACATTGAACATTGTAATCTTAGTTAATCACCAGCATTCCTGTAACACTGTAATTTTAGTTAATCACCAACATTACTGTAACACTGTAATCCTAGTTAATCACCAACATTCCTGTAACACTGTAATCCTAGTTAATCACCAACGTTCCTGTAACATTGTAATCTTAGTTAATCACCAACATTCCTGTAACACTGTAATCTTAGTTAATCACCAGCATTCCTGTAACACTGTAATCTTAGTTAATCATCAACATTCCTGTAACACTGTAATCCTAGTTAATCACAACATTCCTGTAACATTGTAATTTTAATTAATCGCTAACATTCCTGTAACACTATAATCCTAGTTAATTACCCACATTCCCATGACATTGTAATCTTAATTAATCACCAACATTCCTGTAACATTGTACTTTCAGATAATCACCCACACAATCATGTGAGACAATTATTGTAACCACCACTTAACATCATCAGTGATATTAACATCACACACCACCCTCATTTCAACATATCCCACATGTTGTCAACACTTTGTATTTCACAGTTGGAATCTCACGACAAGGGTTGGACGGCCAACACGCAACTGCGCTCCCAAGAGGACATGACAGAAGAAGCCAGCCAGCTCCGAAAGTATTTCTACAATAGCTAAAGCAACAGATGTGCTTTCTTTGTTTTATGCAATGTTGACTTATTGTTTAATGTTTTGTGTAGTTACTTGTATATTGTATTTAATATGGGAAAGGTTTTGATATTTTGTCTTTCCGCGTGTATATTTCCAGCACTGGGGACAGTTTGATTTGATAAGGTTGTTGTTGATTAAGCTAATGAATCTGTCATTGTTTTTACCGTGCAGGCAGGTTACAGTGCACGTTGGGCTTCATGTAAATATCCTCAAATTATAAATGTAGTATTACATTATTTAAGATGACGTACAGTTTTGTATATCCAAGGTAGACTCAACATTACTTTATTTAAGATAAATTGCCCTACAGCTTAATGATAACTTTATCTAAGATAATCAACACTTCAGCTCACTGATAACTGTATCTAAAGATAGTCTGTACCAGAGTTCAGTAACAACTGTATTTAAGGTAGATTACATTTCAACTCAATGATAACTTTATCTAAGATAGATGACACTTCAACTCAATGATAACTTTATCTAAGATAGACGACACTTCAACTCAATTATAACTTTATCTAAGATAGACGACACTTCAACTCAATGATAACTTTATCTAAAATAGATTTCACTACAACTTAATTATAACATTATCTAAAATATATTAAACTTCATCAACATTTTACCTGTAACAAGCTACATGCAGGCATCACTTTATCTGTTTACGATAGATTACATCTGTGATGATACTCAAGTCTTTGTATTATTTTATTGTAAAAAGTGTTGCATCCTGCAGTTTTTATATTATAGTTGCAGGTTATAAGGTGGAAATGCCAGATTTTTTACATTGAAATGTTGTATCTACCCAATTGCTTTGTTTTGTTGTCCAGGTTGGACATGGGAACGCTTATGAATGCATTGAGTTTAAAATAGATCATATGTTCTTGTTTATTTGGCATAAATACAGACAGCGTCTTGATTTGTTGGACCAGAGGCTTTGTGACAATCTGTAGGAGAACAACCAGGATCTTGGTTTGTTGGACCAGAGGCTTTGTGACAATCTGTAGGAGAACAACCAGGATCTTGATTTGTTGGACCAGAGGCTTTGTGACAATCTGTAGAAAAACAACCAGGATCTTGATTTGTTGGACCAGAGGCTTTGTGACAATCTGTAGGAGAACAACCAGGATCTTGATTTGTTGGACCAGAGGCGCTGTGACAATCAGTAGGAGAACAACCAGGATCTTGATTTGTTGGACCAGAGGCTTTGTGACAATCTGTAGGAAAACAACCAGGATCTTGATTTGTTGGACCAGAGGTTTTGTGACAATCTGTAGGAGGACAACCAGGATCTTGATTTGTTGGACCAGAGGCTTTGTGACAATCTGTAGGAGAACAACCAGGATCTTTATTTGTTGGACCAGAAACTTTGTGACAATCTGTAAGAGAACAACCAGGATCTTGATTTGTTGGACCAGAGGCTTTGTGACAATCTGTAGGAGAACAACCAGGATCTTGATTTGTTGGACCAGAGACTTTGTGACAATCTGTAGGAGAACAACCAGGATCTTGATTTGTTGGACCAGAGGCTTTGTGACAATCTGTAGGAGAACAACCAGGATCTTGATTTGTTGGACCAGAGGCTTTGTGACAATCTGTAGGAGAACAACCAGGATCTTGATTTGTTGGACCAGAGGCTTTGTGACAATCTGTAGGAGAACAACCAGGATCTTGATTTGTTGGACCAGAGGCTTTGTGACAATCTGTAGGAGAACAACCAGGATCTTGATTTGTTGGACCAGAGGCTTTGTGACAACCTGTAGGAGAACAACCAGGATCTTGATTTGTTGGACCAGAGGCTTTGTGACAGTCTGTAGGAGAACAACCAGGATCTTGATTTGTTGGACCAGAAACTTTGTGACAATCTGTAAGAGAACAACCAGGATCTTGATTTGTTGGACCAGAGGCTTTGTGACAATCTGTAGGAGAACAACCAGGATCTTGATTTGTAGGATCAGAGGCTTTGTGACAATCTGTAGGAGAACAACCAGGATCTTGATTTGTTGGACCAGAAGCTTTGTGACAATCTGTAGGAGAACAACCAGGATCTTGATTTGTTGGACCAGAGGCTTTGTGACAATCTGTAGGAGAACAACCAGGATCTTGATTTGTTGGACCAGAGACATTGTGACAATCTGGAGGAGAACAACCAGGATCTTGATTTGTTGGACCAGAGGCTTTGTGACAATCTGTAGGAGAACAACCATGATCTTGATTTGTTGGACTAGAGGCTTTGTGACAATCTGCAGGAGAACAACCAGGATCTTGATTTGTTGGACTAGAGGCTTTGTGAGAATCTGTAGGAGAACAACCAGGATCTTGATTTGTTGGACCAGAGACATTGTGACAATCTGTAGGAGAACATCCAGGATCTTGATTTGTTGGACCAGAGACATTGTGACAATCTGTAGGAGAACAACCAGGATCACCAGTGCTGCAGGTGGGAGTGCTACATTGCCACCACACAGACCACACGAGCCATTATTTTAAACATGTTTGTTGTTGTTTGTGTAACTGTATTAATGTAGAGGCATAAAAGTTATTAGATGTTCTGGATATCAAAGATTTTGTATTCAAGTTTATTTGCCAAAGAAGTTGTTGTTTCATTGGTTTGAAGATTGTATGTCTGTGATATGTCTTGGGGAAGACTATTCTTGTATATATCCCTGTCCAAGGAATACAGGGCAAGAGTGCTGCAATGCTCATGTTACTGTAGGCATGTTCCCTGGGGTTGGATTCAGTTGACAATGAAATAGCTAACACCCACGAGGGAAACATCGACCTGGGCCTGATCCCACCAAGCCTGTACTTGCTGTGTGGACTCATGATCTGGTTGTAACGTAATATGCCAATCCTCACATGTGGGCCTTACCCCAGATAGTCCGTACTTGATTTGTGGACTCATGATCTGGTTGTAACGTAATATGCCAATCCTCACATGTGGGCCTGACCCCAGCCAGTCCGTTCTTGCTGTGTGGAGTCATTAGTAGCAGTTCCAACTTTACAGCAACGGGTCGACCCCATTATGCTCCGTTCCTGTGCCAGTGAATATTATAAAAAATGCTCCTCACTGCCCCATATGAAAAGTGTAACAGACAGGAGTCTCGACACTGGTGTTATAGTGACTTCTGCTTCCATCTGTGTGGAGTGTGATATAACCTAACACACCTCTCCTCAGATGTGGGCCTAATCCCACCAAGCCCGTACTTGCTGTGTGGAGTCATGACCTGGTATAACCTAACACGCCTCTCCTCAGAAGTGAAGACCCAGTACCAACTTTGCACACCTGCTGGTCTCTGAGCTTGGACAAGGAAAGCTACAGCTCCGCGGCACAGCCCCCCAAGGAGATGGTATTTCAGTACACTAACCTCACTTCAGTAGATGCACACCTGAGACCCGGACCACCTGAATGCTAAAGCATCAGACTTTACAGTGAAAAATCTGGTCCAATATGGTGGATAGGCTGTTGATCTGTTAAGGCCTCTGGAGTTTTTTTGCTTCTGGCTATGGTTTGCTTTTGCATTTTCCTCATTTGGGATGTGTAGTACATGGTTCTGTAGCTCAGCTGCTGATTTAGGTGCATGAAGCGACACTGTGAGCTGTAGATTTCCTGTGGAATGCTTTTACACCTGTCAGTGGTGGTTTGTATTGTGAACTGCATGTTCAGAAAAATTGTGGCGGCCAGTTGCTGAACTAGGTGGTTTTACCTTATGCTGTAACGTGTGTGAAATTGCTGGTTTTATAGTGACTACTGCTTCCATCAATGATGAACTGAAATTTTAGTGGCGGACTGTTGAGTTGGCATTCTGACAGCGACCTTATGCATGTATGCCTGTGCGTGCTGTTGATTTGTTAGGACTGCTGTCTCTCTACTTTTCACATGGGGCAGTGAGGAGTATTTTGTGTGTGGTTCACTGGCACAGGAACTGAGCATTAATGGGGTGCTCCAGGAGCAGCTGAGCAGTCATTGGTGATTTGTTTACTTCCAGACATGTTTACTCCATCTCTTCATTCATGTTTTGTTAACTTTTTAATTCGGCTCACAAATGTTACACACATCTGGACCAGAAGTATAGTTAACGCAATGCATTCCAGTTTTCGCTGTGTCTACCCATGTTTGTCCAGGGGCTTATATCATATTGGTATGTTTGTATTGTTTTCCTCTTCTTGATTTTCACCAAGAACGAACAAACTTACTTACTTTATTTTTGGAGTGTTAAGGATTGGGCGCGCCGACCTGATTAACATTCTGTCCTGGCAGTCAGCATGGCTGAATGGATAAGCGCGCTTATCTTAAAACATTTATGTGCCGCTGGTGAGGTAGCGGGTTCAACCCCTACACCGGTCAGCTGGTTCTTGACTTGGGGATGTAAATTACAAGAACCTCAGAAGTCGGAGTGGATTCACCAGATGGCGAGGGACATTGGTAAACAGGGAAAGGTAATCCACATACAAACGTCAGTCCAGTGTGGGCTACTAGAGACAGTAGCACATGTATGGGCTAGGCTTGAGTTCAAAGCCAGCGAATAAAACAAACATCTGTTCTCATCTCTCATCTTTCACTCATTATTTCATTCATACATCTCTTATAAGCTTAATATTAAATGATAATATAAACATATGCATAATAAACGAAAAGTCAGTTACTATGTGACTAAACCATAATAATAATTGTTTCTTTATAATGGATGTAAGACATAGGGAGATATACTGTAGAGGAAGGTAGAAATATGCTTAGTAAACTATAATTATTTTTAAAGCGACATAGAATCTGCAACAAGATAATTTTTCAAATAAGCTTGTCATTGTATGTGCAGGGGTTGGGGGCATCTCTTAATTGCTGTGGAAAATTGACAGCGCAGCATGTTCTAGTAATTTATGGAGCTTGGGGGGAAATAACTTTGTCAGTTATCTGTATGGGAATCGCCCATAATTGGTCTCCCTTGAAATTTGATAAAGATTGGGGAGAAGTTTAAGTATGTTTGTCATTCGGACATGACATGTTTAATAGAACGACTCTGAGATTAGCAGTGCTTTAAGATGGCTGAAATTTACTTCTGACATTTGTAGCTATATTTTAAATTTGAGTACATGCTCAAAAAATCTCACCCATTTACAAACTTGTTTGTTTTAAATACCGTATTCCCTTAGTGAATTTAAGCACAGAAGCCACAAACTGTAGGTTGCATCATTTATTGCGTGGCATATTTCACTGCATCTCATTAGGCACATATTGCAGAATTATATATCATAAGAATTAAGTATCTAAAACCGGGGTTGTGCTGACAGAAAGTTTTTGTTCTGACTTTGAGATAACCTTGGGAATAACAATACTCCACATTTAAACAGTACCAGAGACTATTTGTGTGTAGGTCAGCATGGCTGAATTGATAAGAACGTGTGTTCTTAAACATCCAGTGTGCTGATGCTGAGGTAAGGGGTTCAACACCTACATCGGGCAGTTGGACAAAAATGTTGACCTATCGTCCTTGACTTGGGGACATTAATTACAAGTACCTGTGAAGTCAGAGTGTGTTCGCCTGATGGCGAGGAAACACTGTTAATAGGGAAAGCTAATCCACACGCAAAATTCAGCCCAGCACTACTAGAAGCAGTGTGTGTGGACTACGCTTGAGTTCAAAGCGAGCGAGTGCAAAAAAAAAACAACTATTTGTGTGATGTCTCTCAGCCAACTTATCATTGATCTGTTCACTTGATATGATTATAATTCTGCAGTATGCCCTTGATGAGATGCAGTGAAATATAACATAAATAATAATAATAACTTGTCTTGTAGCAGTTTCCTGTTATAGTCTGTGTTGTGATAGCACCGTCACATCTTGCAGGCCTGAATGTACGGAGGAACAAGTAGCCAGTCTTTCTCTCACTCTCGCAGGTGACGAGTCCAGGCTTCAGACCTACACCCAACTGTGCTCGTGATATTTTCAGCACATTTTACTATCCAGGCAATAAATTGCATGGTTTTTTTTGGGGGGAGTGGGGTGTGTGTGTGATCATGATTGGTAAGAGTAATTTGAAACTCTTTGCTTATAACTGAAAATATCAACACACGGATAACCAGAAGTAACTTGTAAAAGTAGTGGATTGGGAACATGAGTCATATTTTACTTTATGTTGAATTATAGTCTCAGCTACTGGAGTCACTCTAAGTGGAGTCTGGTAGATTTGAGATGATTTCCCAGCCACTTAAAGTGGCTTTACACTGAGAGTTTGTGTATACATGTATTCTTGAAGGAACTGGGCTGGCCATGGTCACCTAGACTGGGCCAGCTTCTGTCCCCAGCTGGGGTAGGTTGTGATTTCTGACCACTACAGCACTAGGTGAACCCAGTCTCATTACATGGGCACTGGGTAATTGTTTGGTAGGGAAAGGAACTCGCCAGCCCACCTCATTATGGCCTGGTATATGTGAAAGCCCAACACATTACACCTGATGGCAGTATCTGCCATGATGCTACCCTTTTATTTGGGTGTGATACTCTGTGCCAGTTTCCCTATCCTGCAAGGCTGTTTGCTGCAGAGTGGTTTTCTAAGACTGCATTCAGTACAGCAGTCACCATAACTGGCTCTGTATCACTGCTTCAGAAGGTTCAGTTGGGATGTCTCTGGCAAGATTGGTTGACATACACAGAGTCATTACACCTACAGCAGCTGAAGGGGCTCTAGTGTCCAGGCAGGTGTGCTTGGACATGAAAGGACCAGTTGATGGCCTTCGAGACACCTCCTGGGGAAATATTAAAGTTGAACAAGGGAGGCATGATGCTGTCTATAAATGATTGCCTGTGTAATAGGAAACACAAATCACTGACTATGTGCAGATATGGCTGTTAAAATCAGGAATTCGGTTCGGCTATAGCAGGAAGAACTGGGGTAGAGGATGAAGCAGAGACATGTGTAACCAACTGATCACAGGAACTGTAGGCATTCATACTTTTCAACATCTTCTCAGGCAGCAGGAGGTGGTCATATGAGTGTGTCCCTGAGCTGAGACATTTGTATTAGATGACAATTTTGTGACAGTGTGTCCATGTCTTTCTGTCAACGATGATGTGGCTCTACTCCATGTCTTTCTGTCACAAAACAGCACAAAGTCCATAGATTTCAATTTTTATGTTGTCTAATGTATCTTCTAATCTCTATTTCTTTCTTTTACTTCTGTGAGTATCAGTTAGTACCTGTGAATTCAATTATATTAACTTGTTGATTGTCATAATGTTGGTATTGATGGATGTGTGTGTGTATTTGTGTGACTTCTGTAATATTGGTGTGCATATGTGCATTATAATAAATATGTAAATGGCAATATGTGCTTTATTTTTTTGTAACCAGTCTTTTTATTGTTAACGTGTTTATAAAAGAGAGCATACTTTTTTTAGTTTTATATAGTTTTATGTAAACTTCATAATTTGCTAGCTATCATTGTCTCATTACATCTGTATACATGAACCTTGTCTTTGTTCATCTTTCTATATCACCTTGTCTTTACACATCTGTGTATTTCTTCCCCCATTGGAATTTTTACTAACTGCGGTCTCAGTTTTCTGCAAGTGATTGCAAAATATTTTTTTACAAATTGCATATTTGGGATATAAAGTTGTGACTTGAATTATGACTTTACAAATATAATGGGAGTGATTTCCCCTTGTAATTGTCCCTTCTGGTATGGTAGGATAATTTCTGTCTTTGTGAAAGTTGACCAACATTCTGCAGCTGGAAATAACAATTCTTGGATGGAATATAGTTATGATTGTATATTTTGTGTATGTTCATCATGTACACGTTATTTGGTAATATGTGTGGTAAACGTTACAATAGAAGATTGATAATCTTCTCAAGTTCTAGCAAGGTTTTCATTCAGAATGCTTTATAATAATGTAACATGTAACCCACTTGTAATATAAATACATTATAAATATATAAATTGCATAAAAATAAATATGTTAAATCAATAGAAAATTAATAATCCTCTCCTTTCCCCCCCCCCCCCCCCCCTCTCTCTCTCTCTCTCTGTGCATGCATGTGTGCGCATGCACGTGCGTGCATGAGAGAAAAAAAGAGAGAGAGAGAGAGAGAGAGAGAGATGTGGTATTGAGCTCGCATAGTGGTCTTTAAACAATGCCATTTTTTTTCCTTGGTTATAAACATTAAGATTTCTGATGCAAAATTTCACTATTTTATTTAATATTGGGGCGGAAATAACATTCTTTTTTCGCTTCATCTCTAGATTTCAGTCTTTACTCTGTACATTTCTGTGTGTAACTCAATACATCTTTATATATATATGTATGCCTTGCCTCTGTGCATGTCTATGAGTAACTCAATATATATATATATGCAAGCTTTGCCTCAGTGCATTTCTATGTGTAACTACATACACCTTTACATATAAGCCTTGCCTCTGTGCATCTCTAAGTGTAACTGTACATCTTTACATATCAGCCTGACCTCATACATCTTTATTTAAATGTACACCTATGTTAGTTAGTAGATACTGATTATTATGGCTTTTTGTCTTCATGCTTAAGTAGAAACAAACAATTTTTTACGGAGACATGTGTCACAGATCTTGTAGCACAATGTTTGTCTGTTGGCCATATGCATAGCAAGAGATGGAGGACAATGAAAAACAAAAACAAATAACAAACCATGTTGTTCAGTCAATCTTCTTCCTGTATTTGTCCTCCCTGTGTGGCTGAGCAGAAGGTGACATTGAACTTGGTGTCTTTAAGTTCAAGGATAAATTTAACAGATTCAGTGCCAAACAAAACAATTTCTTTGGACCAATCAAAAATGGATGGCGAAAAATGAGCTGTGGTGTGACACTGTGATGACTTAAAATTTGTTAATATGGTAGTAGACATGTTGTATTATATATGAAATTAAAGGAGGTGGCATGGGGAAAATTACTGTATATAAGTCCATGGCAGATACA
The DNA here is from genome assembly GCA_963921405.1 of Cepaea hortensis. NCBI lineage: Eukaryota > Metazoa > Mollusca > Gastropoda > Stylommatophora > Helicidae > Cepaea > Cepaea hortensis. The sequence continues at coordinate 8,594,388 of OY992896.1, forward strand.
GGAAGTCACTTAAGATGATTAATCATCCCATGGCACTACATCAGTGAAGACATTTGCCTGGTTCATGGCTATCTTACAAACAGGTGGTCTGTGTTCCTCACAGTACAAATATAAACAGGTGGTCTGTGTTCCTGACAGTACAAATATAAACAGGTGGTCTGTGCTCCTCACAGTACAAATATAAACAGGTGGTCTGTGCTCCTCACAGTACAAATATAATATCATTGTGTGGGAAAACTGTCTTACAAACAGGTGGTCTGTGCTCCTCACAGTACAAATATAATATTGTGTGGGAAAACTGTCTTACAAACAGGTGGTCTGTGTTCCTCACAGAACAAATATAATATCATTGTGTGGGAAAACTGTCTTACAAACAGGTGGTCTGTGCTCCTCACAGTACAAATATAAACAGGTGGTCTGTGCTCCTCACAGTACAAATATAAACAGGTGGTCTGTGCTCCTCACAGTACAAATATAATATCATTGTGTGGGAAAACTGTCTTACAAACAGGTGGTCTGTGCTCCTCACAGTACAAATATAAACAGGTGGTCTGTGCTCCTCACAGTACAAATATAAACAGGTGGTCTGTGTTCCTCACAGTACAAATATAAACAGGTGGTCTGTGTTCCTCACAGTACAAATATAAACAGGTGGTCTGTGCTCCTCACAGTACAAATATAAACAGGTGGTCTGTGCTCCTCACAGTACAAATATAAACAGGTGGTCTGTGCTCCTCACAGTACAAATATAATATCATTGTGTGGGAAAACTGTCTTACAAACAGGTGGTCTGTGCTCCTCACAGTACAAATATAATATCATTGTGTGGGAAAACTGTCTTACAAACAGGTGGTCTGTGCTCCTCACAGTACAAATATAAACAGGTGGTCTGTGCTCCTCACAGTACAAATATAAACAGGTGGTCTGTGCTCCTCACAGTACAAATATAATATCATTGTGTGGGAAAACTGGCTGAAAAATACAACCAGCCACGAAGAAGCAGCTGAAGTATTTAGGTTAAAATTAGGCATTACTTGAAAGAAAAAAATACTCGTATACATAACAAGTAGGCCAAGTTGCCTTGACTTGGTCATAGTATGAGGCATGAACCTGCTGCTGGCTACATGTGTGGACCTGCTGCTGGCTACATGAGGCGTGGACCTGCTGCTGGCTACATGAGGCATGGACCTGCTGCTAGCTACATGAGTCATGAACCTGCTGCTGGCTACATGAGTGGACCTGCTGCTGGCTACATGAGGCGTGGACCTGCTGCTGGCTACATGAGTGGACCTGCTGCTGGCTACATGAGGCGTGGACCTGCTGCTGGCTACATGTGTGGACCTGCTGCTGGCTACATGAGGCGTGGACCTGCTGCTGGCTACATGAGGCGTGGACCTGCTGCTGGCTACATGAGGCGTGGACCTGCTGCTGGCTACATGAGGCTTGGACCTGCTGCTGGCTACATGTGTGGACCTGCTGCTGGCTACATGAGGCTTGGACCTGCTGCTGGCTACATGTGTGGACCTGCTGCTGGCTACATGTGTGGACCTGCTGCTGGCTACATGTGTGGACCTGCTGCTGGCTACATGTGTGGACCTGCTGCTGGCTACATGAGTCATGAACCTGCTGCTGGCTACATGAGGCATGGACCTGCTGCTGGCTACATGAGGCTTGGACCTGCTGCTGGCTACATGAGGCGTGGACCTGCTGCTGGCTACATGAGGCGTGGACCTGCTGCTGGCTACATGAGGCGTGGACCTGCTGCTGGCTACATGAGTGGACCTGCTGCTGGCTACATGAGGCGTGGACCTGCTGCTGGCTACATGAGGTGTGGACCTGCTGCTGGCTACATGAGGTGTGGACCTGCTGCTGGCTACATGAGGTGTGGACCTGCTGCTGGCTACATGAGGCTTAGACCTGCTGCTGGCTACATGAGGCGTGGACCTGCTGCTGGCTACATGAGTCATGAACCTGCTGCTGGCTACATGAGTGGACCTGCTGCTGGCTACATGAGGCGTGGACCTGCTGCTAGCTACATGAGTCATGAACCTGCTGCTGGCTACATGAGTGGACCTGCTGCTGGCTACATGAGGCGTGGACCTGCTGCTAGCTACATGAGTCATGAACCTGCTGCTGGCTACATGAGGCTTAGACCTGCTGCTGGCTACATGAGGCGTGGACCTGCTGCTGGCTACATGAGGCGTGGACCTGCTGCTGGCTACATGAGGCGTGGACCTGCTGCTAGCTACATGAGTCATGAACCTGCTGCTGGCTACATGAGGCTTAGACCTGCTGCTGGCTACATGAGGCGTGGACCTGCTGCTGGCTACATGAGGCGTGGACCTGCTGCTGGCTACATGAGGCTTAGACCTGCTGCTGGCTACATGAGGCTTGGACCTGCTGCTGGCTACATGAGGCATGGACCTGCTGCTGGCTACATGAGGCTTGGACCTGCTGCTGGCTACATGAGGCGTGGACCTGCTGCTGGCTACATGAGGTGTGGACCTGCTGCTGGCTACATGAGGCGTGGACCTGCTGCTGGCTACATGTGTGGACCTGCTGCTGGCTACATGTGTGGACCTGCTGCTGGCTACATGAGGCATGGACCTGCTGCTGGCTACATGAGGTGTGGACCTGCTGCTGGCTACATGAGGCATGGACCTGCTGCTGGCTACATGTGTGGACCTGCTGCTGGCTACATGTGTGGACCTGCTGCTGGCTACATGTGTGGACCTGCTGCTGCTGGCTACATGAGGCTTGGACCTGCTGCTGGCTACATGAGGTGTGGACCTGCTGCTGGCTACATGAGGTGTGGACCTGCTGCTGGCTACATGAGGCGTGGACCTGCTGCTGGCTACATGAGGTGTGGACCTGCTGCTGGCTACATGAGGTGTGGACCTGCTGCTGGCTACATGAGGCGTGGACCTGCTGCTGGCTACATGAGGTGTGGACCTGCTGCTGGCTACATGAGGCGTGGACCTGCTGCTGGCTACATGAGGCGTGGACCTGCTGCTGGCTACATGAGGTGTGGACCTGCTGCTGGCTACATGAGGCGTGGACCTGCTGCTGGCTACATGAGGCGTGGACCTGCTGCTGGCTACATGAGGCGTGGACCTGCTGCTGGCTACATGAGGCGTGGACCTGCTGCTGGCTACATGAGGTGTGGACCTGCTGCTGGCTACATGAGGTGTGGACCTGCTGCTGGCTACATGTGTGGACCTGCTGCTGGCTACATGTGTGGACCTGCTGCTGGCTACATGTGTGGACCTGCTGCTGGCTACATGTGTGGACCTGCTGCTGGCTACATGAGTCATGAACCTGCTGCTGGCTACATGAGGCATGGACCTGCTGCTGGCTACATGAGGCTTGGACCTGCTGCTGGCTACATGAGGCGTGGACCTGCTGCTGGCTACATGAGGCGTGGACCTGCTGCTGGCTACATGAGGCGTGGACCTGCTGCTGGCTACATGAGGCTTGGACCTGCTGCTGGCTACATGAGGTGTGGACCTGCTGCTGGCTACATGAGGCGTGGACCTGCTGCTGGCTACATGAGGTGTGGACCTGCTGCTGGCTACATGAGGCGTGGACCTGCTGCTGGCTACATGAGGTGTGGACCTGCTGCTGGCTACATGTGTGGACCTGCTGCTGGCTACATGAGGCGTGGACCTGCTGCTGGCTACATGTGTGGACCTGCTGCTGGCTACATGTGTGGACCTGCTGCTGGCTACATGTGTGGACCTGCTGCTGCTGGCTACATGAGGCATGGACCTGCTGCTGGCTACATGAGGCTTGGACCTGCTGCTGGCTACATGAGGCGTGGACCTGCTGCTGGCTACATGAGGTGTGGACCTGCTGCTGGCTACATGAGGCGTGGACCTGCTGCTGGCTACATGAGGTGTGGACCTGCTGCTGGCTACATGAGGTGTGGACCTGCTGCTGGCTACATGAGGCGTGGACCTGCTGCTGGCTACATGAGGTGTGGACCTGCTGCTGGCTACATGAGGCGTGGACCTGCTGCTGGCTACATGAGGCGTGGACCTGCTGCTGGCTACATGAGGCGTGGACCTGCTGCTGGCTACATGAGGCGTGGACCTGCTGCTGGCTACATGAGGCGTGGACCTGCTGCTGGCTACATGAGGTGTGGACCTGCTGCTGGCTACATGAGGTGTGGACCTGCTGCTGGCTACATGTGTGGACCTGCTGCTGGCTACATGTGTGGACCTGCTGCTGGCTACATGTGTGGACCTGCTGCTGGCTACATGTGTGGACCTGCTGCTGGCTACATGAGTCATGAACCTGCTGCTGGCTACATGAGGCATGGACCTGCTGCTGGCTACATGAGGCTTGGACCTGCTGCTGGCTACATGAGGCGTGGACCTGCTGCTGGCTACATGAGGCGTGGACCTGCTGCTGGCTACATGAGGCGTGGACCTGCTGCTGGCTACATGAGGTGTGGACCTGCTGCTGGCTACATGAGGCGTGGACCTGCTGCTGGCTACATGAGGTGTGGACCTGCTGCTGGCTACATGAGGCGTGGACCTGCTGCTGGCTACATGAGGTGTGGACCTGCTGCTGGCTACATGTGTGGACCTGCTGCTGGCTACATGAGGCGTGGACCTGCTGCTGGCTACATGTGTGGACCTGCTGCTGGCTACATGTGTGGACCTGCTGCTGGCTACATGTGTGGACCTGCTGCTGGCTACATGAGGCGTGGACCTGCTGCTGGCTACATGTGTGGACCTGCTGCTGGCTACATGTGTGGACCTGCTGCTGGCTACATGAGGCGTGGACCTGCTGCTGGCTACATGTGTGGACCTGCTGCTGGCTACATGAGGCGTGGACCTGCTGCTGGCTACATGTGTGGACCTGCTGCTGGCTACATGAGGCGTGGACCTGCTGCTGGCTACATGAGGCGTGGACCTGCTGCTGGCTACATGAGGCATGGACCTGCTGCTGGCTACATGAGGCTTGGACCTGCTGCTGGCTACATGAGGCTTGGACCTGCTGCTGGTTACATGTGTGGACCTGCTGCTGGCTACATGAGGCATGGACCTGCTGCTGGCTACATGAGGCTTGGACCTGCTGCTGGCTACATGAGTCATGAACCTGCTGCTGGCTACATGAGGCGTGGACCTGCTGCTGGCTACATGAGGCGTGGACCTGCTGCTGGTTACATGTGTGGACCTGCTGCTGGCTACATGAGGCGTGGACCTGCTGCTAGCTACATGAGTCATGAACCTGCTGCTGGCTACATGAGGCGTGGACCTGCTGCTGGCTACATGAGGCGTGGACCTGCTGCTGGCTACATGAGGCTTGGACCTGCTGCTGGCTACATGAGGCGTGGACCTGCTGCTGGCTACATGAGGCTTGGACCTGCTGCTGGCTACATGAGGCGTGGACCTGCTGCTGGCTACATGTGTGGACCTGCTGCTGGCTACATGAGTCATGAACCTGCTGCTGGCTACATGAGGCTTGGACCTGCTGCTGGCTACATGTGTGGACCTGCTGCTGGCTACATGAGGCGTGGACCTGCTGCTGGCTACATGAGGCGTGGACCTGCTGCTGGCTACATGAGGCGTGGACCTGCTGCTGGCTACATGAGGCGTGGACCTGCTGCTGGCTACATGAGGTGTGGACCTGCTGCTGGCTACATGAGGTGTGGACCTGCTGCTGGCTACATGAGGTGTGGACCTGCTGCTGGCTACATGAGGTGTGGACCTGCTGCTGGCTACATGAGGCGTGGACCTGCTGCTGGCTACATGAGGCGTGGACCTGCTGCTGGCTACATGAGGCGTGGACCTGCTGCTGGCTACATGAGGTGTGGACCTGCTGCTGGCTACATGAGGCATGGACCTGCTGCTGGCTACATGAGGCGTGGACCTGCTGCTGGCTACATGTGTGGACCTGCTGCTGGCTACATGAGGCATGGACCTGCTGCTGGCTACATGAGGTGTGGACCTGCTGCTGGCTACATGAGGCATGGACCTGCTGCTGGCTACATGAGGCTTGGACCTGCTGCTGGCTACATGAGGCTTGGACCTGCTGCTGGCTACATGTGTGGACCTGCTGCTGGCTACATGAGGCGTGGACTTGATGCTGACTACACTGGGAAGCATAATTTGGGGGGAAAGTAGAATATGACGTCCAAAATAAAACAACCACACTATGCAAGAATATTGCGTTGGGACTTCACAGAGCTGAAGAAAATTGCTGAGAGCCAGGGACATCGGAGTGAGAAGATCAGATCATCAGACAACTCCAACAAGTCTTCCGACTAACCAGCTTGCTTCCGATTTACGTGGAATATTTTACATATAAGTTCTCTACATCCTGATAAACAGCCTCGATGGCGCTTGATAAGTCCGCCAATTTTTGCAGATCCTGGTCACTTTCTGTGAGGCCCATCAGTTCAATCAAATGGCTCCTGGTGGGAAATGACAACAAGGCCAGGTAGGCCACAGTACGCACATACCAGGGGTGGAAGGGGGCCAGAATGTTTGTGTATAATTCCTGGGCGTGATCTCCCAGGCTTTTCCTGGTGGTGGTGGTAAGCGAGACTTTGATGAGTTCCGAGATAAACCTGAGAGCTCTGTGAATCCACTTGTTGGTGGACACGCCTTCTTGTTCTGTTGGAGAACCTCGCTGGGAGTGCTCGTACTCAAACATGCTTTGGAAGGTGGTGTAGTTGTTCTGGGACAGCTCGATGTCGCGTTTTCTGAGATCCCATAGCTTAGTCAGCTTGTCCTTGACGTCATCTCCAGCAAAGGTGAAGACTGGTCCAAACAGCTTGAAGATGCTGAAGTGTGTAAGGATATACTGTCAGTAATGATGATTGTAATTATTAACAGTTGTAGTAATAATAACATCATATCGGGTCATTTGGGCAAGTTGTGGGAAAAGGAAATCCGGAGTATGTCATGACAACAGGAGAGTTTGAGGGGAGTAGAGACAGAAAAAGACCAAGAGTGAAAGCGTTAGGAGCATCTGATATCATGGCATGCAAGAACATCAGTGTCAGAAATGATTGGCAATACACAATACACAAGACTGCAGACAAACACGATCACCAGCGCCACTATAAAAAGAAGAAAATCATGTCGTTCACAAGGGAGGATGGTTCCGAATTAGCAAATTGCAAAAGGAACCATCAGAGTTCACACCCTTGGACTTCTGATGAGAGAGATTGATCACTTATGGAATTGTTTCAAGTAATGTAAGGTCAAATCTTCATAATCATAAGTCGGGTTATTCAGTCCAAAGACTGTTATGAGGTCAAATCTTCATAATCATAAGTCGGGTTATTCAGTCCAAAGACTGTTATGAGGTCATCATCATCATCATCATCATCATCTTCCACTTCTGCCGTCAAGCGTCGTGGGGAGGAATAATTTGCGTTCCAGCGCCTGGTGGACGGCACTGGATAGTGTCATTCCGTGTGGTTGTACAATGTCTCTGATGTCGTCAATCCATTTTCTTCTTGGACGTCCTCGTGGTCTCGTCGCAGATGATCTTTTGTGTAAGGCCAGTGCTGGTAGTTGCTGATGTTGCATTCTAACAACATGGCCAAACCACTTGATCTTCTGTCTTTCAATAAATGTGGCACAAGGTGTTGATCCCACTGTCTGTCTGATAGTAACATTTCTTACTCGGTCTCGGATTGTTAAGTTGGCAGCTCTCCTCAGGCATCTCATTTCGCAGGTGTTGATCTTGCGAAGGTGTAATTTGGATAAAGTCCAGGTTTGAGATTGGTAGCATAGGGTTGGTGTGAATATGCTGTTTATTATCTGTCGTTTTGCGGACATGGGTATGTTTGGATGTTTCAGTAAGGGTGACAGTTGATATGTAAGTGCACTAGCTTTTTGACATCTGATTTCAATTTCTCTGTCTAATCTGCCATCTTCTGTGATCATACTTCCAAGGTATTTGAATTCTTTAACTTGTTTCAGAGGTGTGTTATTTATCTGTATACTTAGTGGGCCTGGCGATCTGCTAACTTGCATTACTTCGGTTTTGGCTGTGTTTATACTCATATTGTATCTGCTGCAGGTTGAACTCAGATTAGTTATGAGGTCAAATCTTCATAATCATAAGTCGGGTTATTCAGTCCAAAGACTGTTATGAGGTCAAATCTTCATAATCATAAGTCGGATTATACAGTCCAAAGACTGTTACAAGGTTTCTGAACATGTTACACCACCGTTCCAGATGTGTGATTTGCTTTTAAACTTATTATTGAGAAAATAGTGTGGTGGTTTTCCCTTGTCATCCATGTAGATAGTTTGTGACTTCAAGGTCAGCAGTGTAGTGTTTTAGGACAAGCGAATGCTCTGCTCAGGTGCAGAGTCGTTTGCTGATTCTGGCTATACTGTGTATCTTTAACATCATTTGCTACTGATTGATTGAACTTTATTTTCAAAGGGTCACAAATTGGGCACGCAGGCCTGTCTTACATTCAGCCCTTCCAATCACTCATTCTTCGTTCATCAATAGTGCATGATACATTCACATAGGAAAAAAAAACGTCTGAAAAACTGATTTGTGTGGAGCACACACTCTGCCATTTAATCAAGCAGATAGACCAGCATGGATAAGAGCATCCATCATGCAGCATGCCGATAATCGTGGGCGATCATGTTTCACCATCTCACTCGATCACCAGAGTCGTGAATCCGTGTTCTTGTCTCGATCATACCACGTGGCCAAGCCATCCAGGTATTTACTTCTCTGCCTTCCCCTTGTTCTCTTCCCCTCAATCTTGCCAGTTGTCACCAAGTTCTCCAGTTTATTTCTTCTCATAGCGTGACCACAAAATGTTGGCTGTCTACGTCTAGTTTCTCTAATCAGTTTACAGATATCATTTGTTTCTTGTAGGGGATAAGAGCACGCGTTCTTAAACACAAGCATTCAAACCCCGCTCTTGGCGGCGATTCTTATTTTAATTAAACTGGTCTCCCAGGTGGATCAAGGCTACAATAAGTACCGGGAGGTGTCCGGGGAAGTAAAAGCGATCCGTGTGATGTTAACCACATCACCCGCTGAGTGTTGGTTGTTGTATATAAATATGTGGTTAGCACCACATACCCAGTACACGCCGCGGTGTGGGGTGGGGGGGGGGGGGGAGCCCTTCACGGTTTTACTGTAACCACAATATATAATATATACAATATATAATATATATAACAATAAAAGCATTGATTATCTAACATGTACAGATGGCTGAATACTGAAGAGAGTAGGCTATTAAAGATGATAAAACTGATATATTTTGATCACATGAAACGTCATGAAAGTTTGGAGAGAACAATAATGGAGGGGTATATGCCTGGGAAGAGAGGAAGAGGGAAGGCCAAAGAGAAGATGGGTGCAGGATGTGGCGGATGATCTCCAGATGGGTGTATCGGACGCGGGACATCTTGGTTGTGATCGAAAAGTTTTCTGGAAAGTTGTTATGAGAGCGGGGTTCTACAAAGGACACGCAATTGAATGAATAAATGAATAAATGGCATGCGAAAGGAACAAGAGTAACTTATTAGTTCCATGTAGGCATCCAGGTATTTCTTCACTGTTTTACTGTAACCACAATTAAAACAATAAAAGCATCGATTATCTAGCACGTAAAGATGGCATGCAAAAGGAACAAGTGTACCTCATTAGTTCCGTGTAGGCATCCAGGTATTTGTCCAGGAGGATGGTGTATTCCCCACTGGAGGTCCTGGTATAGCATTCTTTGAACAACCTTGTGATGCGAGCCACGCTGAATGCTTGCTCGCTGGCTGTCGTGGTGGGGCGCTGGAGGGGGGAGTAGACAAGTCGGTTGTCACGGTCAGACACAGGGTTGTCTTTGTATCATGTGAGGGTTGTCTTTGTATCATGTGTGTGTGAGAGAGAGAGAATCTTGAGAGATGTGTCTATGTATCATTAGAGAGCTGTCTGTGTATCACGGGAGACTTGTCTGTGTATCATGGGAGACTTGTCTGTGTATCATGGGAGAGTTGACTGTGTATCGTGAAAAAGTACCATGAGAGAGTTGTCTGTGTATCGTGAGAAAGTGTGTATCATGAGGGAGTTGTCTGTGTATCACGAGAGTGTGTATCATGAGAGAGTTGTCTGTATATCATGAGAGAGTTGTATGTGTATCACGAGAGCGTCTATGTATCACGGAAGAGCTGTCTGTGTATCATGAGAGTTGTCTGTATAGCATAGGAGATGTGTCTGTGTATCATAAGACATTTGGCTGTGTATCATGAGAGAGCCTGTATTATGAGAGAGTGTATATCATGGGAAAGTATGTCTCACATGAGAATTGTCTGTTTATCATGAGAGAGTTGTATGTGTATTATGAGAGAGTATTTGTATCATGAGATAGTGTGTGTACCATGAAAGAGTTGTCTATCACCGGAGAGTTGTCTGTGTATCATGAATAGTCTGTGTATTATGAGAGAGTTGTTTATGTATAACGAGAAAGTGTATCACGAGAGAGTTGCCTGTTTATGAGAGTGTATAATGAGAGAGTCTGTGTATCATGGGAGAGATGTATGTTTCACGAGAGTCTGTGTATCATTGGAGAGTTGTATGTGTTTCACGGGATAGTTGTCTGTGTCATGAGAGTCTGTGTATCATAAGAGGGTTGGCTGTTTATCATGAGTTTTATGTGTATGATGGGGACGTTGTCTGTGTATCACTTGTGAGTTGTTTGCGTAACATGTTACAGTTGTCAGTGTATCACGTGAGAATGTGTGTAACGTGTGTGTGTGTTGTCTGTGTATCATATTTTAGTTGTCTGTGTATCACGTGAGAGTTGTTTGCGCATCATGTGACAGTTGTCTGTGTATCACGTGAGAGTTGTTTGCGTATCATGTGACAGTTGTCTGTGTAACACGTGAGAGTCGGACGAACATACAGACAACTAAACAAATAGAGAGTGAGACCAACAGATAGACACGGGAGTAGAAAGTTAACAGACAGGCGAGAATGCAGATAGTTGAACGGACAGACAAGCGAGTAGATTAAGAGTCAGACAGTTAGACAGATAAACATTTAAGAGAAGAGACAAACTGTATTACGGTAGCACAAGAAGGCAGAGAAGATAAAGAACCCCATTTAGTTCTTACTGTTAGTGTTGTTGTTTGTAAAGATGTTGCTGCCATCGTCGTGGGAGGCACAGCTATGGTTGCCGTGGTTACGGTAATAAAGTTTTCACCAGCATCAAATAATTTCGCTGTCGTGAGGGTTTGGTTCTGTTGTAGCCGCGCCCGTCTTCTCGATGACGTCACAGCCGCAACTGTTGATCTTGGAAGTGCGAATGCTCTGTTGCCTCTTTGTTTGGTCCGTTTTGTTGACAAGGGACGACGCGATGCTGACGTTGGTGATGTAAATGGTATTGATTTGGGACTGGTAGGAGATGTTAACAAGTAGATTCCTCCCTGCGCGCTGCCCGCTTCGTTTAAACTCCCTTGCTCCTTGTGTTGTTCCTTGAACTCCCTGCAATAAATAAACATTGGTGAGAGAGCTTTTGGAGAGTCTTTCCATCGGGTCATTCTTCAAACGACCATAGTCTGTCTGTCGAGTCATTCAAACGACCATAGTCTGTCTGTCGAGTCATTCAAACGACCATAGTCTGTCTGTCGAGTCATTCAAACGACCATAGTCTGTCTGTCGAGTCATTCTTCAAACGACTATTTACATGATTATGATGAAAACTAAAGTGGAAACAACAGAAACAGTTAATATTATTCAAATATTGGAACTAGTATCGAAATTAAACTTGAAAAGCTAAACGAGCGTAAATATCTATAATTTTTCGTTCACAATTGATTGTACAATAGAATGTACAAGATGACACACGATATGACGAACCATGATGTCCTATACATCTCATCTGTGCAGAAGGTCTTTTCCCATTGCTTTCTTTCTTGCCACTGACCATACAGGTCGGTGACCGAAGTCATTGTCCCCATAAAGAGATTCTCTGCCTACCGTACCCATTTTGAGACCACAACCAACAACTAACTGTCGGCTGCGCTCAAACTCCATCCACTACCTGCACATATGGTCTCATGAAATCCGTAAATTAACCCGAGAAGTCAGGCCTAGACATGAGTTTTGGGGGCAAGTTAGCAGGCGACATAAACTAGAAAACTTGGTGACAACTGGCAAGATTGATGCCAAAAGAGCCATGGAAGGCAGAGAGATAAACATCACGATGGCTTGGCCACATGACATGACCGAGACAAGAACACAGTCCTGATCCACGACTCTGGTGATCATGTGAGATGATGAACCGTGACCGCCCACGATTATCGGCATGGCGTGTGATGATGATGCCACGACGCGCTATACACAACGTACTACAAACGAAAAATAGATAGCAGGTGGTTATACAGATAAAGTTATGATTGCACAGAAGGTAAATATTTCCAGAAACAAAACACGACTGTATAACTGTGTGCACACTGAATCAAACGACAGCAATCAGAATCACAAACAGAATCACAAACAGAATCACAAACAGAATCACAAACTGAATCACAAACAGGATCACAAACAGAATCACAAACAGAATCACAAACAGAATCACAAACAGAATCACAAACAGGATCACAAACAGAATCACAAACAGAATCACAAACAGAATCACAAACAGGATCACAAACAGAATCACAAACAGAATCACAAACAGAATCACAAACAGAATCACAAACAGAATCACAAACAGAATCACAAACAGAATCACAAACAGAATCACAAACAGAATCACAAACAGAATCACAAACAGAATCACAAACAGAATCACAAACAGAATCACAAACAGAATTACAAACTGAATCACAAACAGAATCACAAACAGAATCACAAACAGAATTACAAACATAATCACAAACAGAATCACAAACAGAATCACAAACAGAATCACAAACAGAATCACAAACAGAATCACAAACAGAATCACAAACAGAATCACAAACAGAATCACAAACAGAATCACAAACAGAATCACAAACAGAATCACAAACTGAATCACAAACAGAATTACAAACAGAATTACAAACAGAATCACAAACAGAATCACAAACAGAATCACAAACAGAATCACAAACAGAATCACAAACAGAATTACACACAGAATCACAAACAGAATCACAAACAGAATTACAAACAGAATCACAAACAGAATCACAAACAGAATCACAAACAGAATTACAAACAGAATCACAAACAGAATCACAAACAGAATCACAAACAGAATTACAAACAGAATCACAAACTGAATCACAAACAGAATCACAAACAGAATTACAAACAGAATCACAAACAGAATCACAAACAGAATCACAAACAGAATCACAAACAGAATCACAAACAGAATCACAAACTGAATCACAAACAGAATCACAAACAGAATCACAAACAGAATCACAAACAGAATCACAAACAGAATCACAAACAGAATCACAAACAGAATTACAAACAGAATCACAAACAGAATCAAAGAATCACAAACAGAATCACAAACAGGATCACAAACAGAATCACTAACAGAATCAAAGAATCACAAACAGAATCACAAACAGAATCACAAACTGAATCACAAACAGGATCACAAACAGAATCACAAACAGAATCACAAACAGAATCACAAACAGAATCAAAGAATCACAAACAGAATCACAAACAGAATCACAAACAGAATCAAAGAATCACAAACAGAATCACAAACAGAATCACAAACTGAATCACAAACTGAATCACAAACAGAATCACAAACAGAATCACAAACAGAATTACAAACAGAATCACAAACAGAATCACAAACAGAATCAAAGAATCACAAACAGAATCACAAACAGAATCACAAACAGAATCACAAACAGAATCACAAACAGGATCACAAACAGAATCACAAACAGAATCAAAGAATCACAAACAGAATCACAAACAGAATCACAAACTGAATCACAAACAGGATCACAAACAGAATCACAAACAGAATCACAAACAGAATCAAAGAATCACAAACAGAATCACAAACAGAATCACAAACAGAATCACAAACAGAATCAAAGAATCACAAACAGAATCACAAACAGAATCACAAACAGATTCACAAACAGAATCAAAGAATCACAAACAGAATCAAAGAATCACAAACAGAATCACAAACAGAATCACAAACAGAATCACAAACAGAATCACAAACAGAATCACAAACAGAATCACAAACAGAATCACAAACAGAATCAAAGAATCACAAACAGAATCACAAACAGAATCACAAACAGAATCACAAACAGAATCACAAACAGAATAAAAAACAGAATCACAAACAGAATCACAAATCATCACAATCAATCACAAACAGAATCACAAACAGAATCACAAACAGAATCACAAACGGAGTCACAAACAGAATCACAAACAGAATCACAAACAGAATCACAAACAGAATTACAAACAGAATCACAAACAGAATCACAAACTGAATCACAAAGTCACAAACACAATCACAAGCGGGGGTGTTAGCGCCGTTGATTGGAAGCCACGCTGATAATGACATGGGTGCGGTCGGATGTCGTCTGCGTTTGTTGCCTCGCTAAGAGATGGACATCCTGGTTCCCCCGTCTCCGTGCATACAGGCCTACAACACGTCATGGCTCTATCACGTGGCAACCCCACAACAGGAAACTGCTTCGGGTTGTCTTTTGTTGCAGAAATGTGCTGAGAATATCTCGGGACAGAAAGACCAACGGCGAGGTACTGACCAGTCGAACAGCAGATGCTGGACAACTCTTGAGATGATTGAAATAACATGAGAACACTGTTATACGGGTATAGATCTGCTTTCATTGAAGTGAAGGAAAGAAATAGAGACTACAGGACACATTTCTATTTATTCTTCCCTCGTTTTTTTTTTAGCCTTTTCATGTTCCCCCTCCTCCTCCTCCCCCTCCTCCTCCTCCCCCACATTCTTCTTCTTCTTCTTCTTCTTCTTCTTCTTCTTCTTCTTCTTCTTCTTCTTCTTCTTCTTCTTCTTCTTCTTCTTCTTCTTCTACTTCTCCTCCTCCTCCTCAGTTGTTCGTTCGTTCCTCCTCCTCCTCCTCCTCATTACTATTATTATTATTATTATTATTATTATTATTATTATTATTATTATATTATTATTATTATTATTATTATTATTATTATTATTATTATTATTATTACCGAGGAGTTAGCAGCTTTCTCCGTAACCCCGAATACTCTCGTGGCTGACGTTAGCGCACGAGAATTGGAAGAGGTTCGAGTCGCACCAGCGACTTATGAGAGTATGGAGCCGGTCGCTCAGAAAGTCGTGGCGTGCTGATGAGCATAATCTAGCCTAGGAATCAACATACAGCTGAAAGATGCTGGTGTTGACCGCAATATCCTGAAACAGGATGGAAACGCGGAAAGAAAAAATTATTATTATTATTATTATTATTATTGTGTGCAAGTAGGCAGGCAAACATACAGGTTAGATAGAGAGACAATGTGAGCAGGCAGACAGAAAAATGAAGGTAAATAAGTAGATGAAGAAATAGATTATTAGGTGGACAGACAAGCATATAAATAGATTAAACAGACGGATGGGTGGATAGAGAGATGACGGAGAAAAAAGATGGGTGGGTTGGTTTTTGAGTGGATGGATTCATGGATAGGTAGGTAGATAGATAGATCTGTAGCAGGTAGACCGACAGACAGATAGAAAAATAGATAGACAGACAGATACATGAGAACACTCCACGCTAATGCGACTTACGTAAAACGTATATTTGAAATGCGCTGTTTTCCGACGGTGTTAGCAAACAATCGCCGTATATCCCTAGAGAGCGAGCGGGACAGCGTCTTATATTGGGAGCTGCTTCTGTTGGTGAGATGCCGGCTCATCTTGATGTCCGGGAGGTGCAGACGGACTGTGTAACGAACTGAAAGCGCAGAATATTAGACCACAGATCAACTACTGTTATTGTCGGATCATTCATCAAGAGAAACATCTTTCGCAAAAAGAACTGGTTACTCATATCAGACAGAAGACAGTCCATATTCTTTGAGCATGTCATGAGAAGGGGAATGCTGGGGTATGCCGTCGCACCGGACAACTTGGAGAGGAGGAGAAGCAGGTTGACACTAAGAGAGAAGATGCTGGACAATTTATGTATCAGAATGATAGGTAATATACCAGAAAGATGGCCGTGGACAAACATGGTCATCAACCAACGCCAAAAGGCATGGACTATAAGAAGATTGGCAGTACACGAGACTGAAGGCTGTGGACAGACATGATCACCAACGCCATACAGCATGGACTATAAGAAGATTGGCAGTACACGAGACAGAAGGCTGTGGACAGACATGATTACTAACAACATATGCCATGGACTATAAGAAGATTGGCAGCACACGAGACAGAAGACCCGCAGGCTAGCGGAGGGAAGAGTCACCTTACTTGTCCTTTGATAGGGAATACCCCTACCCCGCCACCCTACCGCACTACCAACCTGGCAATGGTTTCCTCCACGGTTTCGAGCTCATAACCAACAAGACGATAAGCTGGCGTGTTAGCCAGTTGGCCACCATGACTCCCAGTGCTACAATGTTAATAGATTAAGTGACATTAGATGATTAATCGTCTGAAGCGACTTCGTCTTTGCCTTGGGTTATATACAGTAGTTCCCCCATGCAACCCCATTTTAATTTGATATAATTACAACATGTCTGCTACCATATTAACTGTAACTTACTCACGCTTCCCATTTTCCTGCTTCCTTTTTTGTTTGGTCCCAATCTACTTTTTGTTTGGCGCTGAATTTGTTAAATGAAGATATAATATCATCATCATCATCATCATACTCTTCGGCATACCTTTCCGTCGTTTTGGTCCTCCAGTTGTGGGTTTGTTTCTGAAGAAGTCTGCGTTGGATTGGATGGTCAACGAGTTGTACCCGAAATCTGAGACGGCGTCCGTCATCTGTGTGGACGAACAATACCATAGAGATGTAACATGTGTTTTCACACATGTACAAATACAAACACGCTCATGCTTTCACACACAAAACTCTCTCTCTATCTCTCTCTCTCTCTCTCTCTCTCTCTCTCTCTCTCTCTCTCTCTCTCTTTCTGTGTGTGTGTGTGTCTCTCTCTCTCTCTGTCTCTCACGAGCGTGTGCTAATACACATTCTCACACACATACTCACACACATACTCACACACATGCTCACACATACTCACACACATGCTCACACATACTCACAAATGTTCTCTCTCACACACACGATCCCACATACATGTTAACGCACATTAACCTTTGCAAAAATACGCTCACAGACACACATACACATGCGCGCGCTCACAGATACTCACCTTCGGAAAGACGCGCTCACAAAACTCACACACACACACATGCTCACACATACATACTCACACACACTAAGACACACACGCTCACACACACACACTCACCCACACACACACTCACCCACACACGCTCACACACATACTTACACAATCTCTCACACATGCTCACACAAAAGGAAAGGCATCACTCGCCTCTGATAATATGGCAGTGTCACAGACATTCAGTCTTCCAAGATCATCATCATCAAGTGTCATTCGGAACGGCCGCCGCAGGCCCGCTGCGCCTTAAGACGAGAAAAGGCTCCAGTCCCTACCATAGACCCGTTACACTTGAAAACGTGCATGGGGGTGTTTTACTTCTAATCACATCGGATACTGGATAGTAGTCTATTGACATACCTATACCCCAGATACCAAACATCCCCAAACTAGGCTTGATCCCAGTCAGCCTGTGCAGTGTGTATCATGACCTGGATGTGAATTCCGGTACCTAGCTTGCTCACCCCGTTGGTTACAGGGCTTGGGGAGTTGAAGGAGAGTTTGCAGCACAGTCCGCCATGGATATGGTAATTTGGAACGAGGTCTGGATGAAAATTTCTTCACCAACCTTACTCTGATGGAAGCAAACCCGTTTCAGGACTCAAAGTGGACGGGAGTACATCGGATTTGGGAATTAAAACTTGATATTCTAGTGGTCTCGGCAATGAATCCACCAAACCAACCAGGCAATCAGCAAGCCGACTAGTCAACCCAGCAATGTACCAGCCACCCAATCAGCCTATAGCCAGTTAATCAACCAACTAGTCAGCCAACCAACCATCTAATACGCACCCAGCCAATCAATCAATCGACCAACAACTAATCAACCAATCAATCAACGAACAAACCAGTCACGCAGCCCATCGCCCAGCCAGCCAGTCAGTCAGTCAATCAACCAAACAACCAACATCCAACTCACCTCGGCCATCAGTATTATCACCAGGAACATGATGATGAAAGATCTCTTCCAAGACAGTTCTCCGCGTGTCTCCAACATACCCCCGTGACCTACATTGACAGACGAGACAGATATCCCCATTTCCAGAAATCTCAGCGTTTCCCCACCTAACGTCACAACATGGCTGCCGAATCCTGACGCTTCGTCGAACTGGGGGAACACAGCAAGGACATCAGAAACTGCAGTGAAGATTCACACAAATGTCCGCATGGGAAGCAAGGAATAGTACTACTGTAACACACCATGCATGCCGGAAGAGTCGACTGAGGAGGGTTAGCGTGAGGCGGTTACCTCAGAGAGTGGAAATATTTAGCTGAAAATTGCAACCAATCACTTAGAAGTCTACAAAGAACTTGGTCTATCCTCCATTGGTAGATAAAAGGAGGAAGAAGAAGAAGGAGGAGAAGAAGGAGGAGGAGGAACAAAAGAAGAAGTATAAGAAGTTTAACAAAATAGAACACAAAATAAAAAATACGATACAACACAACACAACAAACACGACACACCAACACAACACAACAAACACGACACAAACACAACACAACAAACACGACACAACAATCACAACAAACACAACAATCACAACAAACACAACACAGCAAACACAACACAACACAACAAACATGACACAACAAACACAATACAAAACAACAATCACAAAAACCACGACACAACAAGCAGGACACAACAATTACAACACAAAACAACACAAATAACTGGTGACCGAGGTAGGGGGTTCGTTCCACGCACCGGACAGCAGGACTAACATGTTGACTTCTCGTCCTTGTCTTGGGGACGTAAATTACAAGTACTTCTGAAGTCGGAGTGGGTTCGCCTGATGGCGAAGGACACTGGTAATAGGGAAAGCTAATCCATGCGCAAACATCAGTCCAGTACCCTGGAAGTGGTAGCACGTGTGTCAAGTACGTTCGAGTTCAAAGGGAACTTACGAGAACAACAACAACAACAACAACAACAACAACAACAACAACAACAACAACAACAACAACAACAACAACAACAACAACAACAACAACAGCAGCAGCAGCAGCAGTAGCAACACCAACAACAACAACAAAACACACAACAAAACAAAACACAACAACAACAACAACAACAACAACAACTACTACTACAACTACAACAGCAGCAACAACAACAACAACAACAACAACTACTACTACAACTACAACAGCAGCAGCAACAACAACAACAACAGCAGCAGCAACAACAACAACAACAACAACAACAGCAACAACAACCACAACAACAACAACAACAACAACAACAACAACCACAACAACAACAAATATATGCATATTAAACAACGAGGTATACTGCTGCTGAGCTTATTCGGGAGTCAAATAAAAACACAAAATATGAGTGAAAGCTTCCACCAGTTTCACTGTTAACCGCAATTCAAAACACGACACAACAAAACACGACACAGCAAAACACGACACAGCAAAACACGACACAACAAAACACGACACAGCAAAACACGACACAACAAAACACGACACAACAAAACACGACACAACAAAACACGACACAACAAAACACGACACAACAAAACACGACACAGCAAAACACGACACAGCAAAACACGACACAACAAAACACGACACAGCAAAACACGACACAGCAAAACACGACACAACAAAACGCGACACAGCAAAACACGACACAGCAAAACACGACACAGCAAAACACGACACAACAAAACACGACACAGCAAAACACGACACAACAAAACACGACACAGCAAAACACGACACAACAAAACACGACACAGCAAAACACGACACAACAAAACACGACACAACAAAACACGACACAACAAAACACGACACAACAAAACACGACACAACAAAACACGACACAGCAAAACACGACACAACAAAACACGACACAGCAAAACACGACACAACAAAACACGACACAGCAAAACACGACACAACAAAACACGACACAGCAAAATACGACACAGCGCTGCAAACCACAATACAATACAACACAATACAACAAAGAACAGAACAACACAACACAAAACAATACAATAAGGAACAGAACAACACAACACAGTACAGCGCTATACAACAAAGAACAGCCCAACACAATACAACACAGCACAATACAACAGCAACAGCAAAACAAACAAAAACAGCCTAAATAAACAAAATAGAACACACTACGTATCTGCAGTAGGACTGAAGAAACATATTCAGATGTGGTTTGATTAGATGTAGTTTGGTTTGATGTTAGTTAGTTAGTTAGTTAGTCACGGTTCCAACTTCACAGCAACGGGTCGTCCCCATTATGCTCCGTTCCTGTGCCAGTGAATATCACATAAAACGCTCCCCACTGCCCAATGTGAAAAGTGGAAAAGACAGGAGTCTCGACAAACAACAGCCCGCACAGATACACTGTGCATAATGCCGCCACCAGAATGTCAACACAATAGTCCCACACGAAACATCCAGTTTATCTCTGATGGAATCGGCAGTCATTTTCCTATCTGGATGTTTCCTAGATGTTCACCCACACAGACCACGAAAATACAGTTCATCGCTGATGGCAGTGGCAGTCAACCAGAAGCCCAGCAGCACGCATTTCTGCATAAGGCAACAACCGGTCAACTCTGGGACATAGCCAGCTGCCATCGCTCCAAACATGCAGTCACGTTCCAAAAAACCTCGGGCAGATTCAAAAGCATTTCACATGAAACTCACAGCTCACAGTATCGCGCCACACACTCACTCAGTAGCAGGGCGACGGAACCATCAAGCCTCCTTAGTCGCCTCTTACGACATGCGTGGTGGGCTACAGTGTTGCTATTCTTTGCTTCCCTTATGGGCCCCGGCAACACACGGGAGTGGTTTGATGTGGTTTGATTGGGTCATTGTTTGGTTTGTTTTTATTTGGCTCGGTTTAATTTGATTACGATAGGACTGATTTGGTTTGCTTTGATTAGGTTGGGATTGGTCTGATTTGGTTTGGATTGTTCTGATTTGGGCTGCTATTGTTTGACTTGGTCTGGTTTGGTTTGATTTGGTTTGGATTGGTCTGATTTGGTTTGGTTTGGTTTGTCTGCTAGATGACCAAAGCAGACGTTGAACCATCGCACTGCCGCGCTCATAACGTCCGCAGCGTATTCACCTATCAACCACGTAAACGAGTCCGCAAATATATTAAAACAATGTGCATGTCCTTCGCAGGACGTTGTGATCGACCCAGGTTGAATTGCCAGGCAATTTTACGTTTAATAGTTTGTCATAGCTTTCTAAAAGTCAAATTTTACACCCAACTGACCTGTGTAGAGATGAACTCCCCACCATCGGCGCACCAGAAATTTAAGCGCTAGAGAACTCTGACCATTTCTGCCACGGCGAC
Source organism: Cepaea hortensis (assembly GCA_963921405.1). Lineage (NCBI taxonomy): Eukaryota > Metazoa > Mollusca > Gastropoda > Stylommatophora > Helicidae > Cepaea > Cepaea hortensis. The sequence continues at coordinate 8,616,148 of OY992896.1, forward strand.
TGCCGCACAAATGGCCGTCCATAGCCGCACAAATGTAAGAACCACTGCTCCACATAACCGTGTATTAGGAAACAGGGCGGGGGAGGTGTGTTCCTAGCACTGTTGGGGTAACGCCCTGTGCGCATATTTCCGGGTGTGACACAACAAAGTGCGCACGTGCTTCCAGTTATTGTTGTGTTTGTTCTCTGAGATGCGAGACTGAGGCAAAACAAGGCCAGATGTAGGAATGCCCACAATATGACTGCAGTTTTAATTGGAGGTGGGCGGGGCGAGCGGGCGGGGCGCGGCAGTTGGGTGGACAGATGTGGGAAGACAGATAATGGGTGTAAAGCTAAACGCAACAACGTAAGTTAGATAAACAACATACAGCTACACAAACATCAAGCTGATACAGAAACAACGTACAGATAGACAAATATCTTACACACGGACAGACAACGTATAGATAGACACACATCTTACACATAGACAGACAACGTATAGATGGACAAACATCTTACACATAGACAGACAACGTGTAGATAGACAAACATCTTACACATAGACAGACAACGTATAGATAGACACACATCTTACACATAGACAGACAACGTACAGATAGACACACAACTTACACATAGACAGACAACGTATAGATAGACACACAACTTACACATAGACAGACAACGTACAGATAGACAAACATCTTACACATAGACAGACAACGTATAGATAGACACACAACTTACACACAGACAGACAAATTATAGATAGACACACATCTTACACATAGACAGACAACGTACAGATAGACAAACATCTTACACATAAACAGACAACGTACAGATAGACACACATCTTACACGTAGACAGACAACGTATAGATAGACACACATCTTACACATAGACAGACAACGTACAGATAGACAAACATCTTACACATAGACAGACAACGTATAGATAGACACACATCTTACACATAGACAGACAACGTACAGATAGACACACAACTTACACATAGACAGACAACGTACAGATAGACAAACATCTTACACATAGACAGACAACGTATAGATAGACACACAACTTACACATAGACAGACAACGTACAGATAGACAAACATCTTACACATAGACAGACAACGTATAGATAGACACACAACTTACACACAGACAGACAAATTATAGATAGACAAACATCTTACACATAGACAGACAACGTACAGATAGACAAACATCTTACACATAGACAGACAACGTACAGATAGACACACAACTTACACATAGACAGACAACGTACAGATAGACAAACATCTTACACATAGACAGACAACGTATAGATAGACACACATCTTACACATAGACAGACAACGTACAGATAGACACACAACTTACACATAGACAGACAACGTACAGATAGACAAACATCTTACACATAGACAGACAACGTACAGATAGACACACATCTTACACATAGACAGACAACGTACAGATAGACAAACATCTTACACGTAGACAGACAACGTACAGATAGACAAACATCTTACACATAGACAGACAACGTACAGATAGACACACATCTTACACGTAGACAGACAACGTACAGATAGACACACATCTTACACATAGACAGACAACGTATAGATAGACACACATCTTACACATAGACAGACAACGTACAGATAGACACACATCTTACACGTAGACAGACAACGTACAGATAGACAAACATCTTACACATAGACAGACAACGTACAGATAGACAAACATCTTACACATAGACAGACAACGTATAGATAGACAAACATCTTACACATAGACAGACAACGTACAGATAGACACACAACTTACACATAGACAGACAACGTACAGATAGACACACATCTTACACATAGACAGACAACGTACAGATAGACACACATCTTACACATAGACAGACAACGTACAGATAGACACACATCTTACACATAGACAGACAACGTACAGATAGACACACATCTTACACGTAGACAGACAACGTACAGATAGACACACATTTTACACATAGACAGACAACGTACAGATGGACAAACAACTTACACATAGACAGACAACGTATAGATAGACAAACATCTTACACGTAGACAGACAACGTATAGATATAATATATAACCAACTTACACATAGACAGACAAAGTACAGATATATAAACAATTTACATACAGACAGACAAAGTACAGATATATAAACAATTTACATACAGACAGACAAAGTACAGATATATAAACAATTTACATACAGACAGACAAAGTACAGATATATAAACAATTTACATACAGACAGACAAAGTACAGATAGACAATCAACTTACAAATAGACAAAGTACAGATAGACAAACAACTTACACAAATCCAAAGTACAGACAGACCAACAATTTACATACAGACAGACAAAGTACAGATATATAAACAACTTACACATAGACAGATAAAGTACAGATATATAAATAACTTACACATAGACAGATAAAGTACAGATATATAAATAACTTACACATAGACAGATAAAGTACAGATATATAAATAACTTACACAAAGACAAAGTACAAATAGTTAGTTTAGTTTAGTTTAGTTTAGTCGATGGATCAACATCACTGCACACGGGTGTAACCCATAACTACTGAGAGTAATCTTGCCAAGAAATCAACAACAGCGGTAAAATGCTGGTGTTAACTGCGATGTCAAGTAATAGGATATGCGAATAAAAAAATGTTTCTCTTTGTTTCACCTTTACATTCCGTGGTGAAGGTGTTACGGACGCAGTTCGTAATCCCGCATACCCGCGTTCGAAACACAGCTGTAGGCGATTTGGCAGCAGACCGTCGCACGTTGTTGTTTTTTTTTTTAACGAAAGCGTATAGGTGCCGGTCGTTCAACAGGCAATGGCAAACTACTGAACGTAATCTTGCCAAGAGATCACAACAGCAAAAAATGCTGGTGTTGACTGCGATGTCCTGTAAAGGATATGCAATTAACTTTCACCTTTATGGAGTCCGTTGTCAGATATGTACAATGTATCTAGTTTAGTTTAGTCGATGGATCAACATCACGGCACACGGGTGTAACCAATAAGTGCTCCGTTCTCCTTCTAAATCAAACCTGAGTCTGGAGAAACTCAGCTCAGTGCACGAACTCCGTAGCACCGGCGAGGATCCTGAAATACTTTGGGTAGATTTTTAACTCGAAATTTTGCCCGGGTGGGCGCCGTTAGGCTACGCTTTTTCGATTTCCAACTGCCAAGGGATTTTTTACGTGCGCAACAATAAACACGGGCGTCCGATCTCACTACCCAGAGACCAGCGGAAATTTTATTACTAGAAGTCCATGTGAAAAAATCCCGGTCCTCACCGGGGCTTGAACCCGGGACCTCCAGCACTCGAGGCGGACACCATACCTCGAGACCACGTAGACACCCCCTCCCCCCCCCCTCCCCAGACAAAGAACAGATAGACAAATAAATTACACATAGACAAAGTACAGATAGACATACGCGCGTTACTGTACATCCGGTGCGCTGATGCCGAGGTAAGGGGTTCAACCCCTACACCGGACAGTTGGACTAAAGTGTTGACCTCTCATCCCTGACTTGGGGACGTACATTACAAGTACCTCTGAAGTCGGAGTGGGTTCGCATGATGGCAAGAATCACTGTTAACAGGGAAAGCTAATCCACACGCAAAATTCAGTCCAGCACTAGTAGAAGTTAGGGAGTCTCAAGGGCCGAGTGGTTAAGCCATCTGAAGGTTGTGGGTTCGATTCTGGACCGCGTCCTTCGGTTCACGAGTGCATTTTTTCGGAGAGTCCTGGGGTCGTCGATGGAACTACGGAGTTCGTGCTTTGCGCGACGCTTTCGGCAGCCCGCGCTGCGGAAAGAGACTGAGTCACATGAGATAAAACCCTGTGCAATGAAGTCGACTTTTAAGCGACTTTTTAGAACTAGTGTGTAAGGACTACGTTTGAGTTCAAAGCTAGCGAGCGCAAAATAAAAATAATCTATATATATAAAAGACAATGTATGTCCGTATGTTCTTTATGCGTTCGCGAACGGTCCATCCGATTGAGATGAAATTTTCTACATGTGTTCTTCTCATTCCCGTGCAGCCAACTGGCATAGTTTGTTAGTGTACAAACAGTTATTTACGTAATAAAATTTAATTTTTTAATTTACATTATAATTAATACATAGCGAGGGGACTTAACTAAAGCAAAGTTATATCAAAGGACTCAACTTTTAGTAGCATTGCTATATATGTAATTTAAATAATTGTTGCATTCCTATCAAAGCTTTATAAAATGTTTATCTACAGTTATCTACAAGCATACGCGTTATGAAATATAATGATAAAATCTTTAAGGCATTTTGAAAGTTTTCAACGCAACGAGAAAAAGAGTGTTGAAGTGGTACATAAAACCTATACTTTTGTATGGATGTGAAACGTGGACGATGAGCAGACAAGCTGAAAAACATTTGATGACTGTGGAAATGTGATTTCTGAGGGAAATACAAAGAATACCATGGACAGACAGAGAAACAAATGAGCAAGTCCTACAAGAGGGAAGTGAAAAAGCAAACTGGTTAGAGAACTTAGACGTGGACAGTCAAGATGTTTTTGGTCACGTTATGAGAAGAAATAAACTAGAGGACTTGGTGACAACTGGCAAGATTAAGGAGAAAAGAACAAAGGGAAGGCAGAGAAGTAAATAATAGAATGGCTTGGCCACGTGACATCTCCGGGACAGAAACACAGAGCTGATCTACGACTCTGGTGATCGTGTGAGATGGCGAAACAAGACCGCTCATGCTTACCGGCATGGCACACGATGATGATAAAGTTAACCAAACCTGCATGCCACAGTCGGACACACAGATTTCTCAGTTAGAGAAGAGCACCATAATCAGGTATGACAGACGCTCCCCGAAACATGAACGAAGAAACAGAAGACAGCCACATAGACAGACAGACAAATAGACGAAGGACGTATCGATAAACAAGCAAAGGATGAAAGAATATAAAATCTCAGTAACAAGCAAAGGATGAAAGAATGTTTATATAAAACAAATATGGCTACGTTAGACAGACAGACAGACAGACAGACAGACAAGCAGGCAGGCAGGCAGGCAGGCAGACAGACAGACAGACAGGGAAAGTAAACTCTGTACTTACTCAACACAGGACAGTAACTGTGAGTCGAAGTGAATGCCTCAATCGGCGCTGTATCACTGGAAACGAGTCAACACATTCACAACGAGAAATCATTGCTATGAAATGTTTACTGGCTTTCCACAAAAGATATATATATATATATATATATATATATATATATATATATATATATATATATATATATATATATATATATATATAGGATAGAGTATTCGACACTGAGGTAGAGTATTGGACACAGAGGTGGAGTATTTGTAGCAGAGGTGGAGTATTTGTAGCAGAGGTGGAGTATTTGTCGCAGAGGTGGAGTATCTGTTGCAGAGGTGGAGTATTTGTAGCAGAGGTGGAGTATTTGTAGCAAGATGGAGTATTTGTAGCAGAGGTGGAGTATTTGTAGCAGAGATGGAGTATTTGTAGCAGAGGTGGAGTATTTGTAGCAGAGGTGAAGTATTTGTAGCAGAGGTGGAGTATTTGTAGCAGAGGTGGAGTATTTGTAGCAGAGGTGGAGTATTTGTAGCAGAGGTGGAGTATTTGTAGCAGAGGTGGAGTATTTGTAGCAGAGGTGGAGTATTTGTAGCAGAGGTGGAGTATTTGTAGCAGTGGTGGAGTATTTGTAGCAGAGATAGAGTAGTTGTAGCAGAGGTGGAGTATTTGTAGCAGAGATAGAGTATTTGTAGCAGAGATAGAGTATTTGTAGCAGATGTGGAGTATTTGTAGCAGAGATAGAGTATTTGTAGCAGAGGTGGAGTATTTGTAGCAGAGGTGGAGTATTTGTAGCAGAAGTTGAGTATTGGACGCTGAGATATAGTACTGGAAGCAGAAGTAGAGTATTTATCGCAGAGGTGGAGTATTTAACACAGAAGTAGAATATTGGACGCAGAGGTAGAGTATTGGACGCAGAGGTAGAGTATTGGACGCAGGACGTTGCAAAGACAGTGAACATGAACTTGTCAGGAAACTATCAACAATCAAGAAGGCCTATTGAGAACGACGTTCCGGAAAGGATCTGCAACAAGATGATGATGATGATGATGATGATGATGATGATGATGATGATGATGATGATGATGATGATGATGATGATGATGATGATGATGATGACAAATACTTGAGATACCGCTAAACAAATTAAATGAACTTTACAATTAAACAATAAATGATAATCCGACCGGAATAACATTGCTCCTTCAAATATACAGAAATAACCTGAAGACGAACCACCTGGCTGCCAGCGTGAGCAACAACTGTTGTTTATGTTCAGGTTTCCCTGCACGGGGCGCAGTCTGACCCGGGTGCAACGAACTGCCACTCCTGGGCTGCCCTATCAAAACACACTCTAACCGCACGCGCTGGTTCCTGAACTAGCCAGGCGCTCGCAGTTTGATATAGCCATAAAATATACGTTGGGTGGGAGTGAGCTAGAGGCAATGTTGTGTGTTTGGGCTAAAATAAAAGATGAATGGTAAGAGAGTCCTTGTTTCCACTTCATGCTGGTATTTCAAATTGTATAGGTTATACAACAGCCGCGTCACTCGTGGCTGAGAGGTGTGTCCACTTCGGGTACAGCGGTCAAGATCAATGAGTAATGATGTTCACGTACGCAGCAGGGGTGTAATAATAGTATGACTGTAGGGATGCCGACGGATAGGCAAGTTGGGTGAGCAGTGTAGTCCCACGCCTTGTTCTTACCTACATGTCATGTGTACATGGGGTTGCCAGGCGTCCGGCAAAGAGAGGACATGTCCTCCTTTTTAGCCTATTTTATTTTTCGTCCAGCAGGCAAAGCTTTAAAATGTCCGGCTTTTCTTACATTTTATGTTGTTGTTTTTTTTTTTTAAATAAATATTTTATGAGTAATCAATAAAGATTATAAGGTAATAATTGTACAATCGCTTTACCTCATTGATACTCGCAGGGAACGGGCCTAGCCGGGTCATGACTCGCAGATATCATTCTCCTGTCGTACGTTCGGTTCCAGATTAGATCCCTGCATAGGGCTGGGACATTTTCCAAAAACCACTGGTATCTAATGATATCACGCGTCTCCTGTTCTCTTGGGTAGTGAGATCGGATACCTCGCCTTTTGGGATAAGGGTGAAAAACTGGAAATCCAGTCTACACGTTTGTTAAAAATTACACGGCCGTTGGAAATGACAAAGAGTAGGCCGGTAGCTATCCGTTGCACTGGAAAAATTGTTAGGTAAAATAAAACCCACCCGCGGTTGATAGAGTCCGTTACCTTGGATGGACTATGTATAGGGGATGTAAACCTGGTCGTGAGAGAACAGCGCTCCGCAGTACAGACAGGGCGAGGGGAGAGCAGCCAAATCCTGCATTCAAATTAGTCTAGAAGAAGTGCTGGCTTCCCCGTGTAAGCGCAGAAGAGCAGCCCCTTTAGCTGCGAAGGGGACACGAAGAAGGCAATAGAGTGACATACCGTCCAGAGGGCTACACGGAACCGACTTGGAGGCGACGAGAGATGCAAACAGCAGAGAAAAGAGCTGGTTTTCTCGCGGTCGAATGGTGCCGTGATAATTTAGGCAGGTCAAGATGCACAAGGTTTACAGTGTTGGCCTCCCTGAGGGCGGGATGCCTTGAGAACAGGCACGCATAGCAGTGCACGTGTGAGATAAGTGACATTAGACGCCTGGAATGCAGGTCAGCATGGCCGAATGGGTAAGAACGCGTGTTCTTAAACATCCGGTGTGCTGATGCCGAGGTAAGCGGTTCAACCCCTACACCAGACCGTTGGACTAAAATGTTGACCTTTCGTCCTTACCTTGGGGGCGTAAATTACAAGTACCTCTGAAGTCGGAGTGGGTTCACCTGATGGTGAGGGACACTGATAATAGGGAAAGCTAACCCACACGCAAAATTCAGTCCATCACTGCTATAAATAGTGTGTATGGACTACGCTTGAGTTCAAAGCGAGCGAGCGCAAAAAATAAAAACCGCCTGGAATAAAAAATCTGGAAGCTGAATGCGCGAACGTACGACAGGAGAATGACACCTGAGAGGGTCAATGAGGTAAAGAGGTCCAAACATTCAGGAGGTAACTTACCGGGAGGCGGAGAAGAGTAAGAGTCAAGCAGCCGCGGCCCCGCACTGGTGTACACATGACATGTAAGTCAGAAAATGACGTGGGACTACACTCCTCACCCAACTTACGTATTTTTTGGCATCTCTGCAATCATACTATTATTATTTTCTCCAAGGCCAGCGCTGCCTTTGGCAGACTGTACAAGAATGTATGGGACAGAATTGGAATAAGCCTGCAAACAAAGCTAAAAGTCTACAAAGCAGTTGTATTATCCACACTGCTATATGCTTGTGAAATCTGGACTGTTTATTAGCGACACGCTAGGAAATTAAACCACTTCCACACAGTCTGCCTTAGGAAGCTACTGAAGATTAAATGGGAAGACAAAATCTCAGACACTGAAGTCCTAGAAAGAGCGTCAATGCCCAGTATCCACACTCTACTAATGAAGAATCAGATTCGCTGGGCTGGTCACTTGACTCGCATGCCAGATCACAGGCTCCCTAAACGAATTTTTTACGGCGAGTTGCGTTGTGGTAAACGCTACCAAGGCGACCAGAGGAAACGCTTTAAAGACACTCTGAAAATCTCACTGAATGGTTTTGAAATTCATCATGACACCTAGGAGACTGCAGCCAGAGACCGAAATTCGTGGCGTGCATCATTACGCAAGGGTGCAGTCACGTGTGAGGCAACCAGGACTGCAAGAGCTGTGAAGAAAAGGCAGGACAGAAAAACGACTGCAGGAAATCTTCCTACAGAAACGTCAAGCATTCTTTTTCCACATTGTCAAAGAACATTTCGAGCGAAAATAGGCCTTATCAGCCATCTCAGATCTCATGGCTCCATACTTTCAACCCCACTGGATGAAATGAATGGTCATCATCATTCTTGATGGACAAACAACATCACCTATTATTACGATCCTGCGTACGTGCACATCAGGGGGCTGAATGGTCTCGAGGTATGATGTCCACCTCGAGTGTTGGAGGTCCCGGGTTCAAGCCCCGGTGAGGGCCGGGATTTTTTCACGTGAACTTCTAGTAACAAAATTTCCCCTGGTCTCTGGGTAGTGAGATCGGACGCCCGTGTGTATTGTTGCGCACGTAAAATAAATCCCTTGGCAGTTGGAAATCGAAAAAGAGTAGCCTAACGGGGCTGCCCGACTAAAATTTGGAGTTAAAAATCTACTCAAAATATTTCAGGATCCTCGCTGGTGCTACGGAGTTAGTGCACTGAGCTTAGATTCTCCAGACTCAGGCTTGGGTTAGGAGTAGAACTGAGCACTTATGGGTTACACTCGTGTGCCGTGGTGTTGATCCCACGACTAGACTAATCTAAACCAACGTACGTGCACATCATTACTCATCGATCTTGACCGCACCATAACCAACAAGTACAGACACGTACGTTGTGGATACACCCACTAGGATACGCCTTTTCAGGTTCATCCTCGACCCATCATCATATGCAGTACAGGATTTACGTATAAGCTTCATAAGCTATAGCTTGGGGCCCCCAAGAAAGTGGGGGGCCCCAAAAAATATTGTCCGAGTGAGCAATTTGTCACTGACATAGAATATCTGGACTTATAAAGGGCCCCATATTTCAAATAGCTTAGGGCCTTATTAAGTCTAAATCCGGCCCTGATCATATGTTCACTTTCTTCTCTCTTGCCGCCATTTTCTGGCTTTCCTCCTCACCCCTCTCCCCCAAGCATTTACTTAACATGTTCACTGGAGCGTTCCTACCCCACCCCGTTTTCTTTCACGACCGCACATCTTCGTTCTGATAGCTATATCAGCGCCGTTCCACAACCTCTTCCCGTTTCACATTCGGGGCCCTTGAGATAAGTACTACATATTTCTTTTTTTTTCCATAATTTTTTTATTTCGTGGAACGTGAGACGAATGCTGCGAATGCCTTGGACTGCCAAAGTAAATAACTAACAACGATTGCCTGAAACAGGCTAGTGAAACTATAACATAATGTACAACAATGTTATTTGTTTGTTGTTGTTTGTCCATCAAGAATGATGATGACCATTTATTTCATCCAGTGGGGTTGAAAGTATGGAGCCGTGAGTTCTAAGATGGCTGAAAAAGCCTATTTTGGCTCGAAATGTTCTTTGACAATGTGGGCAAAGAATGCTTGACGTTCCAGGAGGAGGATCTCCTGCAGTGGTTTTTCGCTCCAACCTTTTCTTTACAGCTCTTACAATCCTTGTTGCTTCACAAGTGACTGAACCCTTGCGTAATGATGTTCGCCGCGAATTTCGGTCTCTGGCTGCAGTCTCCCAGGTGTCATGATGAATTCCAAAAGCTTTCAGTGAGATTTTCAGTGTCTCTAAAGCGTTTCCTCTGGCCGCCTTGGAAGCGTTTACCACAACGCAGCTCGCCGTAAAACATTCGTTTGAGGAGCCTGTAATCTGGCAAGCGAGTTAAGTGACCAGCCCAGCGAATCTGACTCTTCATTAGTAGAGTGTGGACACTGGGCATGGACGCTCATGGACATCAATAAGGAAGAGACAAACAGCTTTATTTGGTCGTGTGTTGAGAAGAGAGGCACTGGAGAACATCGTGTCTACTGGAAAGATCAAGGGGGAGAAAGTTAGAGGCAAACCAAGAGAAATGAAGCCGGATGGACAGAAGGTGGCGTGGAGGTAACAGGCAGGGGACTTGATCATAATGATTTTATTGTTCATTCTTCTTATTATGCCTTAGCCGGTTCAGTGGCGAAGAGGTTACAGACGCAGTTCGTAATCCGCATACTGCGTTCGAAACACAGCTGCGAGCGATTTGGCAGCAGACTACCTTGTGCTGGTTTTGTATAAAATTATATGGGTGCCGGTCGTTCAGAAAACAATGGCACAATACTGAACGTAAACTTGCCCATAAATCACGAATAACCAAAAAAGATGGGGTTGACTGCTACGTCCTGTAAAGGATAAGCAACTAACTATAATGCCGTAAAATATAGTCACTGAATTGCCATCTCCATGCTTTATATGTTGCTGTGTTTGTTATTGTTGTTGTTTGCTGATGAAGGCCTGCCTCCGCAACGTCCCCTGTTTTCATTAATGTATTTTGTGAAGCTGCCTCACACTTCGTGTTTTTTTTTATTGTTTAGAAAATGTAGAGCCCGGGACCTTGGATGGAATCTGTCTCAAGAAAGCAGACTTTATTTACTTCTTCTTCTTCTTTCGTTCGCTTGAAATATGTCTATATCTGCAATGTCGTCTCTTGCATGAATTGAACTGTTTTTTTCAGTTCACACAGTGGTCCATAGAGTTTATCTTCCACCGTCGTCTCTCTAGGCCAGAAGGTTTGCCTAGATATGTTATATTTTGGGCAGTCTTGGAGTATGTGCTCTGCTGTCTGCGACGCCAATCCACATGTGCACATGGCTGTTTCACCAATCTTGAATTTTGTATACATGTGGTTGCGTAATCTATTGTGTCCTGTTCTGAGGCGCAGAATAATGACTTGTTCTGGTCTGTCCATAATGTGGTAGTCATCTTGAGCAGGTTTTGGTGGCTTTCTGACTGATTTGATCATTCTTTTCTTTTGGTGGTATGTAACGGGCACATCAGGCTGTTCCTCTTTGGCTCCTTCCTTAGCCAATTGATCAGCTCTGTCGTTTCCGGGTACTCCACAGTGGGATGGTATCCACTGTATGGTGACTTTATGCTGACTGCTAAGTTCAGAAAGTAGTGTCCTTAGTACTGGCAATTTCCCAGAGAGGAGCGCCTCGAGTACTGATTTTGCATCTGTTAGTAGCACCACAGGTTGTGTACCATTGCTGTTATTTAGTAATTTCTCTGTTGCTATCTTGATTGCCTCAATTTCGGCATCATAGTTATGGCAGTACTTTCCTGTCGGTACTCTGGCTGTGTCCCTAGTATTATTTGGGTATTCTATGTACACTCCCGCTCCTCCATTTCGAACAGCATTTTGTGCTGACCCATCTGTGTAGACTCGGATCCAGAGGTCCTGTGGGTATTCTTCATCAAGAAAGCTGAGAGTGGCTGTTCTGCGCTGCACACTGTTCTGTTCTTCCTTGTCAAATATTCCTCTCACTTTTGTCTGGATTTGTAATGATAGTCTATGCTCATCTTTCCATGGAGTTCGCTCTGGAATAGTTGTTAGGGGGATACCAACTGTGGGCAGATCAGTGGTTTCTCTGCAGAGTCGTTTGGCCTGGTGGATAAAACTACTTCTTTTCAACCGCCCCATAGCTAGGTTTTCAAATCTGTTCTTCATAGGGTGGCCTGGCAAGCTGAGGAACTTTTCTGCTTGTATTAGCGTTTTCGTATCTCTGCGCTCACTCAGTGCCTGTGTCCTCCCCATCTTCTCCATTTCCACTATAGGGGTTGATCTCATCCCTCCTGTGGTGACTCTAAGTGCTTGATTTTGCACCTTGTCCAGCTCTTGTAGTGTGGTATTTGATGCTGAACACCACGCAGTTGACCCATATTCCAGGTGTGGTCGTATGCTCTGTTGGTAAACTTTGCTAAGTATTTTCGTACTGGCTCCCCATGTGGTTCCACTTAGCTTTCTCAGGATGGCTATTTTCCTTCTGGCTTTTGCTACTGCTTTGTTGATGTGCTTTCTCCATGTCAGCTTGCCATCAAATGTTACTCCAAGGTATGTTGGTTCTTTATCTTCTCTTAGGGGTGTTCCATTTATCTGGATGATCCCTGCCTTTTGTTTTGGAGAGAAGGTAAATAGGGTGGTGCTGCACTTGTCAGTGTTTATGCTGACACACCATCTATTTGCCCATACAGCAAATGTGTCTACAGCTCTTTGTAGCAATCTGGTGGCCACTGATGCATATTCATTTGTGCTCCATAGAACCAGGTCATCGGCGTACATTGCCGCTTTAATTCCATGCGGTAGGTGAGCAACATGATCATTGATGAAGATTAGAAAAAGTGTGGGGGACAAGACTCCGCCCTGGGGGACACCGTGACGCAGTAGTACTTTCTTGCTCTTGAGTCCGTCTATCTGTACTCGGGCTCTTCTGTTGTGCAAGTATGCTTTCACCCATTTGTACATTCTTCCATTGACTTTGCAGTTTCTCAGTTTCTTCATCAGACCTTCTTTCCAGACTTTGTCAAAGGCTTTCTTCAGATCTATCCATGCCGCAAGCACCAGCTTCTTCTCTTGGAATGCATCCTCAATTTCTTGAGAGAGGTAGGTTGTCTGATCTTCCGTAGAGTAGCACTGCCTAAAGCCAGCCTGCTGTGGCACAAGGATGTTTTTACTTTCAATGTACCACTGCAGTCTGTGATTGATGATGCGCTCCAGTGTTTTGCAGAGACAGCTGGTGAGGCTAATTGGTCTGTAGCTAGAGGCAATGGAACCATCTTTCCCTGATTTTAGGAGGGGTATCATGATTGCTTCTCTCCAGGCTTGTGGAACACTGCCTAAGGTCCAGCTGTTATTGAAGATCTGCAACAGCTTTGTTTTGGCCTCTGTTCCTAGGTTCCTGATCATTTCATTGGAGATACCATCAGCTCCTGGTGACTTTCTCATTTTCAGTTTTGATATGGCTAGCTCCAGTTCGCTGATTGTGATGGGTGCCTCCAGAACCTCATGTACTATTTCCTTCTGTCCTGTATGTTGTCGTTTCTCTCGAATCTCTTGTTGATTCTCTGGACTAATTTTGATATTGCTATCTTGTGCGAACGAGTCCGCAAAATGGTCAGCTGCTTGCTTTCTTGTTAAGATTTTTCCATCTTTATGTAGTGCAATTTTTGAGTTTCTCCCTGTGCCCTCGTCATTAAGCTGTTTTATTAACTTTATTTACATAAACGCACATGTTTAGTTTAGTCGACGGATCAACATCACGGCACACGGGTGTAACCCATAAGTGTTCCGTTCTACTCATAACTAAAGCCTGAGTCCGGAGAATCTCAGCTCAGTGTACGAACTCCGTAGCACCGGCGAAGATCCTGAAATACTTTTGGGTAGATTTGTAACTCGAAATTTTGCCCGGGCAGTGTTGATAGGCTTCTCTCTTTTGATTTCCAAGTGCCAAGGGATTTTTTACGTGCACAACAATACACACGGGCGTCCGATCTCACTACCCTGAGACCAGGGGGAAATTTTGTTGCTAGAAGTCCACGTGAAGAAAATTCCCTGCCCTCATTGGGGCTTGAATCTGTTACCTCCAGCACTCAAGGCGGACACTATACCTCGAGACCAGTCATCCCCCCCCCCCCCCAATAAACGCACATTTGACCTTTGAGGTGCGTAAATAGGTGTGACGCACTTCCGTCGAAAGAGGCAATGAATGAATCACCTAAACTCGAGAAGTAGATTGTCAGCTTTACTAGAACACGATTACAAGAAGCAAAATGGACGTTGCAGCCACAGCCTTCGTCAGCACAGAATAAATAAACACAGACACGCAACTACATGAAAAACACTACATGACGATACAACGGTTACTTATCTGAAAGAGGCACGAAACAGACTAGAAATAATCGATTCACATTGTCACTGTGATGATCTCAAAAGTTTCCCGTCGCCTGCAATTTGTCGGAATGTTTGCAGTCACTAGCTGAGAACTGACTTCACACTTTATGCTTCAGGTCCCATGTATTTGCGTCAGTCCACTGGAAAGATCAAGGGGAAGATAGGCAGAGGCAGACCAAGAGAAATAATGCTGGGTGGATTGAGACATTGGCATTGAGGAATATAATCAGCAGAGTTGATCCAGAAAACCAAAGATCGAGTTCTGTGGAGAGCCATGAACGCCTAAGCTGGTTGACGTGGCAGTGGATGATGATGGTGGTGATGATGATGATGATGATGATGATGATGATGATGATGATGATGATGATGATGATGATGATGATGATGATGATGATGATGATGATGATGATGATGATGATGATGGATCTACAGGAGCTGTTCCCCCTTTCCTTCAAAGTCGACGAACTTTTAGAGCAGAAACCCAGCAACAGATAAGAGTGATAAGACTGGCCATCTGGCCGATAAGGCGCGGCATGCGAGATGGTGCGGTAATCTGCAACATAATCTGAGATCTGTTCTGAGTTTGTGCCATGTGTAATTCAGAACTTCTAATACACAATATATTTTTACTGTAAACCATAAAAACGAAAATACGGTCGTAAATTCATATCAAGAAGATCTGAAATTCGGTTTCTGGTATGTGTTATGAAATATCGGGCTCGGCTTGATACGATTATTCACAGGCTTGAGGCTCAACTTGAACATTTTATTCAGAGTTTTGAGGCTGGCATTCAGAGGCTTGAGACTCAACTTAAGGCTTAATGCTTGTTTTCAGAGACTTGAGATTCGATTTGAAGCTTGTATCCAGAGATTCAAACCTCACATTGAGGCTAGTATTCATAGACTTGAGGCTTATATTTATAGACTTGAGGCTTTTGTTTGGAGACTTGAGGCTTGTATCTAGACACTTGAAGCTTGCATTTAGAGACTTGTATTTAGACACTTGACGCTTGTATTTAGAGACTTGTATTTAGACACTTGAGGCTTGTATTTAGAGACTTGAGGCTTGTATCTAGAGACTTGACGCTTGTATTTAGAGACTTGACGCTTGTATTTAGAGACTTGAGGCTTGTATCTGGAGACTTTAGGCTTGCATGTAGAGACTTGAGGCTTGTGTATAGATACTTGAGGCTTGTATATAGAGACTTGAAGCCTGTATTTAGAATCTCGAGGCCTGTATTTAGAGACTTGAGACTGTATTTAGAGACTTGAGGTGTGTATTTAGAGACTTGAGGCCTGTATTTAGATACTCGAAGCCTGTATTTAGTGATTTGAGGTGTGTATTTAGAGACTTGAGGCTTGTATCTAGATACTCGAGGCCTGTATTTAGAGACTTGAGACTGTATTTAGAGATTTGAGACGTGTATTTAGAGACTTGAGGCGTGTATTTAGAGACTTGAGGCCTGTATTTAGCCACCGGACAAACAGACCCGCGTCTAGCCACTACAATACCGCGCTCCTTTATTATGAAAATGTTGCATGTTTTTTGCCAGGCTGTCTTTCTAGGCAGTGTTACGTTTAGTAGTTTGCCATTCTTTTCTGATCGTGAAATAAACGTCCAAGTAGAACTTAATGCCGGTGTATGGACTAACCCAATACTCGCCATCAGCGCACCGGAAATTTAAGACCGATCGCTCTTAACCTACGGACATTAACATACCTTAACCTATGGACAGTGACATACCTTAACCTATGGACATTGACATACCTTAACCTATGGACATTGACATACCTTAACGACATTGACATACCTTAACCTATGGACATTGACATACCTTAACGACATTGACATACCTTAACCTATGGACATTGACATACCTTAACCTATGGACATTGACATACCCTAACGTATGGACATTGACATACCTTAACCTATGGACATTGACATACCTTAACTGATGGACATTGACATACCTTAACCTATGGACATTGACATATCTTAACCTATGGACATTGACATACCTTAACCTATGGACATTGACATACCTTAACCTATGGACATTGACATACCTTAAATACATTGACATAACTTAACCTATGGACATTGACATACCTTAACGACATTGACATACCTTAACCTATGGACATTGACATACCTTAACCTATGGACATTGACATACCCTAACCTATGGACATTGACATACCTTAACCTATGGACATTGACATACCTTAACCTATGGACATTGACATACCTTAACCTATGGATATTGACATACCTTAACCTATGGACATTGACATACCTTAACCTATGGACATTGACATACCTTAACCTATGGACATTGACATACCTTAACGGCATTGACATACCTTAACCTATGGACATTGACATACATTAACGACATTGACATACCTTAACCGGCATTGACATACCTTAACCTATGGACATTGACATACCTTAACCTATGGACATTGACATACCTTAACCTATGGACATTGACATACCTTAACCTATGGACATTGACATACCTTAACGACATTAACATACCTTAACCTATGGACATTGGCATACCTTAACGACATTGACATACCTTAACCTATGGACATTGGTATACCTTAACGACATTGACATACCTTAACCGGCATTAACATACTTTAACCGACATTGACATACCTTAACCTATGGACATTGACATACCTTAACCTATGGACATTGACATACCTTAACCTATGGACATTGACATACCTTAACCTATGGACATTGACATACCTTAACCGACATTGGCATACCTTAACCTATGGACATTGACATACCTTAACCTATGGACATTGACATATCTTAACCTATGGACATTGACATACCTTAACCTATGGACATTGACATACCTTAACTTACTACGGACATAGACATACCTTAACTTACTATGGATATTGACATACCTTAACCTATGGACATTGACATACCTTAACCTATGGACATTGACATACTTTAACTTACTACGGACATTGACATATCTTAACCTATGGACATTGACATATCTTAACTTATGGACATGACATAACGTAACCTATGAACATTGACATACATTAACTTACTACGGACATTGACATACCTTAACCTATGGACATTGACATACCTTAACCTATGGACATTGACATACCTTAACCTATGGACATTGACATACCTTAACGACATTGACATACCTTACCCTATGGACATTGACATACCTTAACTTACTACGGACATTGACATACCTTAACTTACTACGGACATTGACATACCTTAACCTATGGACATTGACATACCTTAAACTATGGACATTGACATACCTTAACCTATGGACATTGACATACCTTAACCTATGGACATTGACATACCATAACCTATGGATATTGACATACCTTAACCTATGGACATTGACATACCTTAACCTGTGGACATTGACATACCTTAATCTATGGACATTGACATACCTTAACCTTTGGACATTGACATACCTTAACCGACAGTGGCATACCATAACCTATGGACATTGACAGATCTTAACCTATGGACATTGACATACCTTAACCTATGGACATTGACATACCTTAACTTACTACGGACATAGACATACCTTAACTTACTATGGATATTGACATACCTTAACCTATGGACATTGACATACCTTAACCTATGGACATTGACATACTTTAACTTACTACGGACATTGACATATCTTAACCTATGGACATTGACATATCTTAACTTATGGACATGACATAACGTAACCTATGAACATTGACATACATTAACTTACTACGGACATTGACATACCTTAACCTATGGACATTGACATACCTTAACCTATGGACATTGACATACCTTAACATATGGACATTGACATACCTTAACGACATTGACATACCTTACCCTATGGACATTGATATACCTTAACTTACTACGGACATTGACATACCTTAACTTACTACGGACATTGACATACCTTAACCTATGGACATTGACATACCTTAAACTATGGACATTGACATACCTTAACCTATGGACATTGACATACCTTAACCTATGGACATTGACATACCATAACCTATGGATATTGACATACCTTAACCTATGGACATTGACATACCTTAACCTGTGGACATTGACATACCTTAACCTATGGACATTGACATACCTTAACCTTTGGACATTGACATACCTTAACCGACAGTGGCATACCATAACCTATGGACATTGACAGATCTTAACCTATGGACATTGACATACCTTAACCTATGGACATTGACATACCTTAACCTTTGGACATTGACATATCTTAACCGACAGTGGCATACCATAACCTATGGACATTGACATACCTTAACCTATGGACATTGACATACCTTAACCTATGGACATTGACATACCTTAACCGACATTGACATATCCAAGCCTATTGACATTGACAGATACCTTAACCGACATTGACATACCCAAGCCTATTGACACTGACATACCTTAACCGACATTGACATACCCTAACCTACGGACATTGACAGATACCTTAATCGACATTGACATACCTTAACCTATGGACATTGACAGATACCTTAACCTACAGACATTGACATACCTTAACATATGGACATTGACATACCTTAACATATGGACATTGACATACCTTAACCTATGGACATTGACATACCTTAACCTATGGACATTGACATATCTTAACCCTAGGACATTGGCATACCTTAACCGACATTGACATACCTTAACCGACATTGACATACCCAAGCCTATGGACATTGACAGATACCTTAACCGACATTGACATACCCTAACCTATGGACATTGATAGATACCTTAACCTACATACATTGACATACCTTAACCGTCATTGACATACCTTAACCGACATTGACATACCCTAACCTATGGACATTGACATACCTTAACCTATGGACATTGGCATACCTTAACCTATGGACATTGGCATACCCTAACCTATGGACATTGACATACCTTAACCTACATTGACATACCCTAACCTATGGACATTGACATACCTTAACCGACATTGACATACCCTAACCTATGGACATTGACAGATACCTTAACCTACAGACATTGACATACCTTAACATATGGATATTGACAGATACCTTAACCTACAGACATTGACATACCTTAACCTATGAACATTGACATACCTTAACCTATGGACATTGATATACCTTAACCTATGGACATTGACATACCTTAACCTATGGACATTGACATACCTTAACCTATGAACATTGACATACCTTAACCTATGAACATTGACATACTTTAACCTACGAACATTGACATACCTTAACCTATGGACATTGACATATCTTAACCTACGAACATTGACATACCTTAACCTATGGACATTGACATACCTTAACCTATTGACATTGACATACCTCAACCTATGGACATTGACATACCTTAACCGAAAAGAAAATACCTTAACCTATGAACTTTGACATACCTTAACCTATGGGCATTGACATACCTTAACCTATGGATATTGACATACCTTAACCTATGAACACTGACATACCTAAAACACAGAAAGGAAACATGACCACACCAGGCCCACTCCCTGCCAGGCTGTGAAGCATGACCCAGATACATCCTCTATGCCATTCTACAGTGTCGGTTTTGCATACCCCGCTGATTTGAAAACTTGGAGAGGGGAAGGTGAGCTCTACACTACAGTCCCCGCTGAGGTGGTAATTCCGCGTCGGGTCCGAGGGACATTCTCTACACCAAGCTCACTCCGACAAATGCAAGATCCTTGCATAGCTCAAACCACCTGAATACCAGCGCACCGGACTTGAAAGTTGAAGATCAGTCTTCCTGAGGATAGAACAACCAAGGTGTGGCCTTCTACTGAAGTGGTCGATACATGTGCTTCATTGGAGTGTTGATGGGATGAAAGGAGAAAGACAGACTTATGTGGACACGAAACAAGAACATAGAGTAAGACAGAGTTAAGACAGTAAGACAAAAAACAGAACATAAAGAAAGAAAGAAAGAAAGAAAGAAAGAGAGAAAGAAAGAAAGAAAGAAAGAAAGAAAGAAAGAAAGAAAGAAAGAAAGAAAGAAAGAAAGAAAGAAAATAGAACACAAAGAAAAATAGCAAGGAAGAAAGACACAAGGACAGACAGACAGACAGACAGACAGACAGACAGACAGACAGACAGACAGACAGACAGACAGACAGACAGACAGACAGACAGACAGACAGACAGTAAGAAGGAACAAATGAACGAACAAACAAACCTTATCTTTAAAGGGTTAATAATTGAGCATGCAGGCCCGTAAAGAAAGAAAGAAAAAAGAAAGAAAGAAAGAAAGAAAGAAAGCAAAACATCAACATAGTAAGATAGGCAAGCGAAAGAAATAATAAAAGAGAGAAAGACATACAGACCGACCGACCGACCGACCGACCGACCGACAGACAGACAGACAGACAGACACAAACAAACAAACAAACAAACAAACAAACAAATAACCAATGCTAAACCAGACAAGACTTATTTCCTGGTCAATATATATCAATCCATGTTATAACAGACACCAACTAAAACAAAACTGTGTCAGTCACGTGACCCAACACACATGAATGCAGCTAATTCTCGAACCCAAAAGCGCGCCAGATTTCCCTGCAGAAACATGACTTTTCTAGAAATCAACATTCATATACTAAATATTGACGCGTCAAACATCATGATTTCTCAAATCGTGCCCAGTGAAAAGGCATTTGGTGCAGTAAAAGTAATCATTTTAAATGAATTGGCCTTGACGATATTTCGCCACCTGTTAAGTTCTTTTCGTGTTTTTTAGAACTCTAGAAATGTTTTTAAGATATTCGAAACACCTGGTGTTGGTGAGATAGGGATTTGAGGGCGATGTTCGCTTGTTGACGTAACCAGTAGTTACATATCGACAGATTTTTTGAGTGTGTGTGTGTGTGTGTGTGTGTGTGTGTGAGTAAATATGTTGTGTCGTTGGATAGGTAACTACATATGTTAGCTGGTAAGTGGGTAGACAGGTGGAGCGGCTAATGTGTACATAAGTGAGTTTTTAAAAATTTTATTCGCATATCCTTTACAGGACATCGCTGTCAACAGCAGCATCTTTCAGCTGTCTGTTGATCTCTTGGCAAGATTACGCTCAGTAGTTTGCCATTGCTTTCTGAGCGGCCGGCTCAGTTATCCCGCAAGCCACCAGCAGGGGTCGAACCGCCTCCAGCTCTAGCCCGCTACGAGACTCTGCGTGATAAACGGGATTACGGAGAAAGTGTTGTAACCCCTCGGTCAGAGAGACCGGCACATAAGTGAGTAGGTAAATAAATATGTAGATGTGTGTATAAGTGTGTAAATATAGGTAGGTAGGCAGGTGGGTGGGTAGAGTAAGTGGGTAAGTAGTTAGGTAGGTAGGTAGGTAGGTAGGTAGATAGGCAGTTAGGTAGGCAGGTGGGTGGGTAGAGTAAGTGGGTAAGTAGTTAGGTAGGTAGGTAGATAGGCAGTTAGGTAGGCAGGTGGGTGGGTAGGGTAAGTGGGTACGTAGTTGGTAGGTTAGTAGAATATAACCCGGAGTTTCAGAGAAGTACGAACGGACGTACGAACTTTATATTCAAGGGGTCACAAAATGGGCACGCAGGCCCGTCTTACATTCGGCCCTTCCAATCAATTATCTTTCGTTCATCAATTGTGCATGTTACATTCACATAGTGGCATAAACATTGCCACATGAATGTTGTAAACATAAACAATGAATATTACCTGTAACGAGTTCACCTTGGGTAGTGAGAGTGAACCACACCCGAGGTGTCTCTGGCACTCCCGTGTATTCTAGCCCCAGGGGTTGGACAGGCAGATACACATTTTTACTCTGTGGTTGATCTCATATTAGTTATTTATGTCTACAAGCCCCTCCAGATTCTAGACCCCCACTAACTACCTACTCCTGTGGAACAATGAACACTTAGGCATCGTCCGAGACCACATTCAATCATTATACAAAGAGCAAGTCAACGTACATAAAGTTTATTCTACCCTTGAGAATATAGAACTGAAATGAACATCCTGATAGAATAATCTATTTACACAAATAGAAGATAGAATAGAGACAGAATCAGAGATATGGTTGTCATCATGGAGTTGAGAAGTAGATTGGATGCAGATGTCCTGTCCAGTCGGTCCGCCACTCACCCGGCTTCCTTCCAGTGAGATGACTAGAACCTTGGAGACCACTCCGTCCCCAAAGCGTGGATCCACAACAATAGAGTCACTGCTGGACCTCACTCACTGGACCAACTGCATCTGTATCACTCTCCCGGAGTCACTGTTAATACAGTTCTCTAACACCACTGATTGGGAGACAATCCTCCTAGACTTGACTCCAAGTATTCGTGACTTCGATGAACCTAAGTAGTCACTGACCAATCAAATGGTCCATCAAGCATAGCACAGTCACACTGCTTAAAGAATATGTCAATGACCAATTCAATGGTCCCTTCTTCACATCACAGTAACACTGATTGAAGAATATGTCAATGACCAATTCAATGGTCCCTTCCTCACATCACAGTAACACTGATTGAAGAATGTCAATGACCAATTCAATGGTCCCTCACAGTAACACTGCTTGCAGAATGTCAATGACCAATTCAATGGTCCCTCACAGTAACAGTGCTTGAAGCATCAGATATGGCAACTGAAATGTCACTGAGTCCTACTCGAACACAGTTCATAATCTTCATACTGGGACAGTGCATTATTAGAATCAGACATCTATTCCATGGAAAACAATTCAGGTTGGACTATAATCAATTGTCCCTTCCACCTGGTAACTTGCATTTATTTCCACGTTTAGGCAGAACCACCGTAATAATATACGGACAGGTGTTTCCTTTCTTTGAGCAGGCTTGCTCAAAATGCTGAAATGTTCCTGGCTGAAATAGAATATCTTCTAACGTATAAAACCACCATAAACCATCACGTCCCACACGTGCACATTCAGGGCACCTGGATTACTTGATGCAAACCTTCACGCATGGTGAATCACATTGGGTACATGGTGTGGTGGAGTCTGGCGTGATAAGTAAAGAATTGAACCCTTCGCTATGTCACACGAAGTGGTTTCCTGCCAACGAAAATTATAGTTGACTGGTTCCTCAACAGGCAAACTCCTGAAAAGGAAGAGCGACCGGTGAGAGTATACTGGCCCAAACATTAGTCCACATGCATCCTACCAATGACTACTCAACCCTCAGTCATGCTACTTAGTTATGCATATAACCAAAGCATTATCTCTATATGGAGAGTAGTAAAGCATGGGTTCAGGAATGTCAGCTGGCCTCACAGAACAGCCCGTCAAACAGAGCAAGAAATCAGAATGACGAGTCTAATCGTAGGTCTCACCTATCCCTAATCATCTACCAGTTGTCGCTAACGTCAGTAGTGATAGAAGGCTGTTATCATAGTTCTAATTTAATCGAACTAAACAATAAGGTAAAGAGTCCCTGGACTCGTTCCTAACATCATCAATGTTCATTAAGAAACATAATATTGATCAATATACCATCCCCCGGGATATAGGAATAGCACATGATCACATCCAATATGTACACAAGCCTGGTTGCTGGTGGGACCAC
Organism: Cepaea hortensis; assembly: GCA_963921405.1. Taxonomy (NCBI): domain Eukaryota; kingdom Metazoa; phylum Mollusca; class Gastropoda; order Stylommatophora; family Helicidae; genus Cepaea; species Cepaea hortensis. The sequence goes on from OY992896.1 coordinate 8,640,529, forward strand.
CTGCCCACGCTATAGCAAACTCTTCTTATCAGACTCTGCCTTAGAGTCCAGATGCCTTCTTGAGAATACATGTTCCCCACATGTTCCAAGGGTGATGTTCCAGTTCCGCCCTCCCAAGTGGGTTAGCCTTGGTCGGACCGAACTTCATCGTTGGTCTGGTTTACCAACCTATACTTTCATAACTTGCTTTCACATCCCCCATATTCTATATGTCCCCTGTCTCATACAGCCTCCTTGCATCCTTCCATACTTCCAGCACCTTAGCATTCACTCGCACTAGCGCCAGTATGAAAGAAACAGGATAGCTTAGACAAGAATTCAGAACGCATGTTTATATCGCGACGGCACGCATTTTTATCACGCGTCGACCTATTCGGCGTTCGGAATTACTCCAGGAAGTATCACATCCCATGACCTAATATATATACACAATGTTACATCATATATATATATATATATATATATATATATATATATATATATATATATATATATATATATATATATATATATATATATATATATATATATCACCAAAGAAGAATTACCTTACCACAGAAATCCGGTGTTCCACACAATGAATTCACTATTAAGTTACTACACAATAGTTACATCATTCCTGGTGGCACAGAACTACGTTCTTCCTTTACTTAGTAACTAAGCACAATTTTGTCTGAATCTCCACCTACCAACTTACCTGGTTTTCTAACCGTTCTTCTGGCTTCAGTAACTGACTGACATCAATCTAAGTTTCTATCAGGCACAAGTAACTAGGTTTTATTCTAACACAGCAACCTAATAGATGCAACGATTTACAATATATGGTAAATATAATTTACATCCATATAGCCCCATCGCCTTCCTGCGTTCCCAACAGCTCATTCGCGAACACGCAGTAAACAAACACACGATTAGCCATCAACCGCGTTATCGATCGGTTTGCTAATTAGTATGCAAGGACATCCGCATAGGTAATGAGGTTAGAACAATGGCGTGTGGTACACACTTACAAAGTTAAATGATTTAAACAAATAGGTACCTGAATGTTAAGAACCAGATTTCCAGTCAGCTTCAGAACTGTTCAAGGGCTTCTCAGCTTCCTTTCCATAACAGTCAGCCGAATCATGGTTGAGGTGAGATGCCACACAAACTTGGCTCACAAGGCCTGCGTCTGCTCTCTCCGAGCAAAATGGAAGTGAATGACAGGTTTAGCCAATTTCCCCACTCGTGCCAACTCAATGCGCACGAGAAGATAGTGCTTCTTGAGAAAAGACACTTTCTCGAGAAACCGTCATTCCCCGCCTAGAATTTCTAGATCTCTCTGCACGAGAATTTAGTGCGATACCCAGCCTCACGGGTCACTCAAATTCCGGTGTTTCGAGAAGATTCTAGATAGTAATTCCTCCATCGGCTTCCCTCAGTCTATTTTTAGCTGGGAAAGTCCCCCGATGACGCGCCAAAATAGTGCGGGATCTTTACGACCCAAGACAGATAAACGCGTTTCGTCACATAGGCCCCCACTTTAAGAGGATCGACCTCGTCGTTCCACTTCTACGCAGAAGCTGTCTATGTCGTTCTTTCTTCTTTCTTAGAGACCGGATGGCGGGTGAGGAAGTCTAACCCGTCAATATTTCATAGGATACTTTTACCACCTCTGGTGGGGTGACAAGCTATTCAGTATCACGGGTGATCAACGCCTACTCCGCTACTGCGATCGGGCATCTCGCAGTGTCTTGCGGACCAGAGCTCCCGTCTCGATCTGATTTAACGATCGTTCCTGCCAGAGTTTACTGGACTTCTGCAACTCCAGCTTCCCCTTTCAAGGACCCAGCTGGACTGCAGTCGGTCGAGTTGAGGAACCAGAGGTCTGTGTCCGTTCCGACACAACCCACCTCTTCCGACCACGGTTCTCAGTGTAGCTAGCACTGCGGGTGTTCCTTTGGCCGGTCATGTTCCCCCGAGCATCGGGCTGAACCGAAGAAGGTACCTGCACATACATATAGGACTTCCTATGGTGTGACAGGCTTTCCGCTACCTGACCTGAACCCCGAACCGTTTTCTCAGCGAATCTCTGCGCCCTTGGGCTGGTGGACTTATCATCGGGCTTCCCCTCATATTGCATGAGGAGACTGGAATGGAAAGTAGAAGACTTTCCCAGGATCACCACTCCATAGTGCTTGTGGAGCCCCACTTTATCCACTAGGAATGGGCCCTGCCACCCGATTTCGAAATCGTTCCCCTCGATTGGGAGGAGTACTAGAACTCGGTCTCCAACCACTAAGGATATCTTCGTCATCGTCCGTTTCTCAGGTGTGCATTTACGGCACTCCGGACAAGACCTAATATACCTGCGCACGTCGCCTGTCATTCCTGGCCACCAATAGTACCGGGATAGACACTTACTGGTTGTCCCTACAGTCAGATGTCCGGTTGGGGACCTGACATGTACCGTTCGCAGCAGATTAGCTCTGAAGCTCTCAGGAACCAACTTACGTTCCTTCTGCCGCTTCTCTGATCCGGTCTGAATTAACGGTGACCGGTTGTCAGATTCGAACTTACCCTGAATTAACGGGTTTTCATCGTTGGGCAACCATTCTGAACAAGGACACTCCGTTGCATCCTTGCTCCGAGCATTACTCATCACATCCGGGTGAGTTTTCCGGAGACTTACCTTTTCTAGACCCTCTTCCTCTGTATCTCTGACCTGCCTAGACTTATGGATGCTAGGGTGTTCTGGTTCGCCCAGAAACACGTACTTCCGGCCAAGAATTACGGGATAGAGAGGATCCGGTACTACTGCCGCCTGAATGCGTCCAGTAACGTACTTGCTCCGAATCTCCACATTGGCAATCGGGCAACGTAACGCTACAGCACTCCTACTGGCTAGCTGTATCTCCGTTATCTCCCCGGTGAGTTGCTCTGGGCCTATCAGGTGGGATGCAATTACAGCAGGATATTGCAATCCTGTATCGTAGAGGCACATCACCTGTTGCCCGTTCACTTCTACTCTCTCAACCACTGGAGGTCGTCTAGGTTCTACATTCCCATCAACCGACTTCACTTTCCTGCATGGTCTATCCCTAACCTCTGCAAGACAAGCAAAGTGAAAGTCCTTGGGTTTACTTTTGCACTCACTCGTGTTGTGAGTGCTGGACTTGCAGAATTTGCACCATCGTTCACTCCACTTCCTCTTTGGAGAACTAGGTGGGCTATTCTTACCTTGGTTGACGTTAGAGATCTTCTCTAAAGAATTTACCTGTTTACTTGGTTCTCCCGAACCATTAGTCTTCTTTGTCTTCTTCTTTGACTTACCTTGATCTGTATCTTTCGATCGCGGATCTGTTGGACTGGTATCCCCAGTCTCGCCATAGACTTCAACGTATCTTTCGGCTAACTTGGTGACTATATCCAATCTCTCAGCCCCATTCTCACCTAAGAAGTTTCGCAAGGGTTTAGACTTTGCATTCGCATCTGATCTACAACCATCAACTCACGCAAACTTTCATACTCCTCATTAAATCCGGCCAAGGCCATCCATTTAAGAAGGTATGAGTTCAATCTCACACTGTATGCTGAAAACAGTTCGCCAGGCTCTCGCTTAGAAGTCCGAAACTTCCTTCGGTATGAGTGCGCTGTGATCTCGAATCTCTTCAAGAGAGCCGCTTTCAGTGCCGGGTAATCATTCTGTAAACCCGGTGGCAAGCGTGCGTACACTTCATAACCGGCGCCTCTGAGTCCCTGGGAGAGTTTCAAACACCATTTCTGTTTGTCTAGCCCCATTGCAATAGACATGGCTTCATACTTCTCTAAGTACTGGTCTATCCGTTCTTTCTCGGGTTCGAACGGCGGTAAAGGCCACTTCATAGCCTGGTAGTCACGTCTACTGGTTGACTCTGAGCCAGGAGGTACACCTCCTCCCATAGCTCCATCAGTTACACCTGTAGCAGGCACTTGTGCCTCAAGTAGCTTCATTCGATACTCATGGTCACGTTTTTCTCTCTCGGCTTCCAACTCAAGCCGTTTCATTTCAGTATCAGCCCCTCTCCTCTTTTCCTCAAGAGCCACTTTACTGGCTTCCAGTTCTCTTTCTGCTCTCCTCCTCTCTCTTTCCTCTTGGCGAAAATTTCTTTCCACCTCTTGCACATAGGATTTCAAAGCATCTCCCTCTAGACCTGACTTCCGCCCAGTTTCCTGAACTTTGTCTAAGTCTATCTCTTGGGTAGACATGTTGACTATGAGAGGTGGGTACTCAAGTATGTGTGGGTGAAGCAATACAATGAATCAATAATCAACAGTACTAACTAATCACCACAACACAAATGTCCGTCAGACAGTTAGGAGATAGGTACAAGTAATAGAATCTTATGTAGACTGAAGTAGAGGAAATAGACTACGTCCCTATCCCTATGCGAGAGTTCTATAACACACAAAGATCTTGGAATAATCCCGGACGAGCCCCCACTCTGTATTCTGGAGTGTAACGAGTTCACCTTGGGTAGTGAGAGTGAACCACACCCGAGGTGTCTCTGGCACTCCCGTGTATTCTAGCCCCAGGGGTTGGACAGGCAGATACACATTTTTACTCTGTGGTTGATCTCATATTAGTTATTTATGTCTACAAGCCCCTCCAGATTCTAGACCCCCACTAACTACCTACTCCTGTGGAACAATGAACACTTAGGCATCGTCCGAGACCACACTCAATCATTATACAAAGATCAAGTCAACGTACATAAAGTTTATTCTACCCTTGAGAATATAGAACGGAAATGAACATCCTGATAGAATAATCTATTTACACAAATAGAAGGTAGAGTAGAGACAGAATCAGAGATACTATTGTCATCATGGAGTTGAGAAGTAGATTGGATGCAGATGTCCTGTCCAGTCGGTCCGCCACTCACCCGGCTTCCTTCCAGTGAGATAACTAGAACCTTGGAGACCACTCCGTCCCCAAAGCGTGGATCCACAAAAATAGAGTCACTGCTGGACCTCACTCACTGGACCAACTGCATCTGTATCACTCTCCCGGAGTCACTGTTAATACAGTTCTCTAACACCACTGGTTGGGAGACAATCCTCCTAGACTTGACTCCAAGTATTCGTGAGTTCGATGAACCTAAGTAGTCACTGACCAATCAAATGGTCCATCAAGCATAGCACAGTCACACTGCTTAAAGAATATGTCAATGACCAATTCAATGGTCCCTTCTTCACATCACAGTAACACTGATTGAAGAATATGTCAATGACCAATTCAATGGTCCCTTCCTCACATCACAGTAACACTGATTGAAGAATGTCAATGACCAATTCAATGGTCCCTCACAGTAACACTGCTTGCAGAATGTCAATGACCAATTCAATGGTCCCTCACAGTAACAGTGCTTGAAGCATCAGATATGGCAACTGAAATGTCACTGAGTCCCACTCGAACACAGTTCATAATCTTCATACTGGGACAGTGCATTATTAGAATCAGACATCTATTCCATGGAAAACAATTCAGGTTGGACTATAATCAATTGTCCCTTCCACCTGGTAACTTGCATTTATTTCCACGTTTAGGCAGAACCACCGTAATAATATACGGACAGGTGTTTCCTTTCTTTGAGCAGGCTTGCTCAAAATGCTGAAATGTTCCTGGCTGAAATAGAATATCTTCTAACGTAGAAAACCATCATAAACCATCACGTCCCACACGTGCACATTCAGGGCACCTGGATTACTTGATGCAAACCTTCACGCATGGTGAATCACATTGGGTACATGGTGTGGTGGAGTCTGGCGTGATAAGTAAAGAATTGAACCCTTCGCTATGTCACACGAAGTGGTTTCCTGCCAACGAAAATTATAGTTGACTGGTTCCTCAACAGGCAAACTCCTGAAAAGGAAGAGCGACCGGTGAGAGTATACTGGCCCAAACATTAGTCCACATGCATCCTACCAATGACTACTCAACCCTCAGTCATGCTACTTAGTTATGCATATAACCAAAGCATTATCTCTATATGGAGAGTAGTAAAGCATGGGTTCAGGAATGTCAGCTGGCCTCACAGAACAGCCCGTCAAACAGAGCAAGAAATCAGAATGACGAGTCTGATCGTAGGTCTCACCTATCCCTAATCATCTACCAGTTGTCGCTAACGTCAGTAGTGATAGTAGGCTGTTATCATAGTTCTAATTTAATCGAACTAAACAATAAGGTAAATAGTCCCTGGACTCGTTCCTAACATCATCAATGTTCATTAAGAAACATAATATTGATCAATATACCATCCCTCGGGATATAGGAATAGTACATGATCACATCCAATATGTACACAAGCCTGGTTGCTGGTGGGACCACCTGCCCACGCTATAGCAAACTCTTCTTATCAGACTCTTCCTTAGAGTCAAGAAGCCTTCTTGAGAATACCTGTTCCCCACATGTTCCAAGGGTAATGTTCCAGTTCCGCCCTCTCAAGTGGGTTAGCCTTGGTCGGACCGAACTTCATCGTTGGTCTGGTTTACCAACCTATACTTTCATAACTTGCTTTCACATCCCCCATATTCTATATGTCCCCTGTCTCATACAGCCTCCTTGCATCCTTCCATACTTCCAGCACCTTAGCATTCACTCGCACTAGCGCCAGTATGAAAGAAACAGGATAGCTTAGACAAGAATTCAGAACGCATGTTTATATCGCGACGGCACGCATTTTTATCACGCGTCGATCTATTCGGCGTTCGGAACTCCTCCAGGAAGTATCACATCCCATGACCTAATATATATACACAATGTCACATCATATATATATATATATATATATATATATATATATATATATATATATATATATATATATATATATATATATATATATATATATATATATATAACCAAAGCAGACTTACCTTACCACAGAAATCCGGTGTTCCACACAATGAATTCACTATTAAGTTACTACACAATAATTACATCATTCCTGGTGGCACAGAACTACGTTCTTCCTTTACTTAGTAACTAAGCACAATTTTGTCTGAATCTCCACCTACCAACTTACCTGGTTTTCTAACCGTTCTTCTGGCTTCAGCAACTGACTGACATCAATCTAAGTTTCTATCAGGCACAAGTAACTAGGTTTTATTCTAACACAGCAACCTAATAGATGCAACGATTTACAATATATGGTAAATATAATTTACATCCATATAGCCCCATCGCCTTCCTGCGTTCCCAACAGCTCATTCGCGAACACGCAGTAAACAAACACACGATTAGCCATCAACCGCGTTATCGATCTGTTTGCTAATTAGTATGCAAGGACATCCGCATAGGTAATGAGGTTAGAACAATGGCGTGTGGTACACACTTACAAAGTTAAATGATTTAAACAAATAGGTACCTGAATGTTAAGAACCAGATTTCCAGTCAGCTTCAGAACTGTTCAAGGGCTTCTCAGCTTCCTTTCCATAACAGTCAGCCGAATCATGGTTGAGGTGAGACGCCACACAAACTTGGCTCACAAGGCCTGCGTCTGCTCTCTCCGAGCAAAATGGAAGTGAATGACAGGTTTAGCCAATTTCCCCACTCGTGCCAACTCAATGCGCACGAGAAGATAGTGCTTCTTGAGAAAAGACACTTTCTCGGGAAACCGTCATTCCCCGCCTAGAATTTCTAGATCTCTCTGCACGAGAATTTAGTGCGATACCCAGCCTCACGGGTCACTCAAATTCCGGTGTTTCGAGAAGATTCTAGATAGTAATTCCTCCATCGGCTTCCCTCAGTCTATTTTTAGCTGGGAAAGTCCCCCGATGACGCGCCAAAATAGTGCGGGATCTTTACGACCCAAGACAGATAAACGCGTTTCGTCACATTACCATGTTATGAGACAAGAAGACACACGTACGTTCACAAACACATACATACAAGCCTACATACATACACCATTTACACAATCATTCAAAGTTATGCACCCACTCGATAACATACAAATACACACTCCCTCAGATACATATATACTTACTCACAATCACAAACTCACTAACAAAAGTTCACTTACACGTCCGTGCATGCGTGCGTGTGTGCATGCGTGCGTGCGTGCGCCTGCATACAGACAGACAGACAGACAGACAGACAGACAGACAGACAGACAGACAGACAGACAGACAGACAGACGTATGTACGTACGTACGTACGTACATACGTACATACATACATACATAATACTCTCTCTCTCTGTCTCTCTCTGTCTCTCTCTCTGTCTCTCTCTCTCTGTCTGTCTGTCTGTCTGTCTCTCTCTCTCTCTCTCTGTCTCTCTCTGTCTCTCTCTCTGTCTCTCTCTGTCTCTCTCTGTCTCTCTCTCTGTCTCTCTCTGTCTCTCTCTGTCTCTCTCTCTGTCTCTCTCTCTCTGTCTCTCTCTCTCTCTCTCTCTCTCTCTCTCTCTATCTCTCTCTCGCTCATATATCTCCATTCATACATACGGCAAGGCACACACATACACTCCTTCCATACATACATAATCGATACATATATACACTTTCACACACGCCAATACACAAATACTCACAGAGTATAAATATAGCTAGCTAGGTATTAGATAGGTAGGTAGGTAGGTAGGTTGGTAGGTAGGTAGTTACGTAGGTAGGTAAGTAGGTAGGTAGGTAGGTAGGTAGGTAGGTAGGTAGGTAGGTAGGTAGGTAGGTAGGTAGATATTTAGGTAGTCGGGCAGGCAGGCTAGAATCCGCGGTTTCAGAGAAGCGGCTGAAGTAGTAAGCACTGAAATGGAAACGACCCTGCAAGTCTGACTTCTGATGTAACCAAACGACCCTGCAAGTCT